>CAHIKZ030000558.1:1380000-1502500 GCA_903632075.3 Acanthosepion pharaonis | reverse complement strand
CAATGAATGGTGTAACGAGCACCAGTTTATGACTGTTGCACTCTGCTTTGGCAAGGAACCCGGGTGTGCTGGGCAGGGTTTCGTCCGGGGAGGTAACAGGATCAACCCCGTCTACGGGTTCAAAGGATTTTTTGGCCGAGCCTACAGGCTCGGAGAAACCCACTTTAATCTCGAGTTCGTGCCAATATATTCCTCGTGGGTGGGATATTTGCAATGAATGGTGTAACGAGCACCAGTTCATGACTGTTGCACCTCTGCTTTGGCGAAAAACCCAGACGAAACTTTGTCAAAGGGCTTTCGTCCGGGGGAGGTCCCCAACCGTCTGGGTTTATCAGTAGGGCTTTTAATCTCGGCCTCGTGCCACATAATTCCTCATGGGTCTAAAAATACAATGAATGGTGTAACTTCATGAGTTGCTCTCTCTGCTTTGGCAGAACCCACATTTTCAAGGGCATTTCGTCCGGGGAAGGCCCTCAACCCGTCTGTTCAAAGGGTATTTTTGGCCGAGCCTACGGGCTCGGAGAAACCCACTTTAATCTCGGCCTTGTGCCACATATATTCCTTGTGGGTGGGATATTAAATACAATGAATGGTGTAACCAGCACCAGTTCATCACTGTTCTATCTATCTTTGGCTAGGAACCCAGACAAGCTTTCTCAATCTTTCGTTTAGATCTATCCCTCAACCCGTTCGGGTTCAAAGGTTTTTTTTGCCGAGCCTACAGGCTCGGATTTCAATCTCGTCGTTCCACATATATTCCTCGTGGGTGGGATATAAATACAATGAATGGTGTCCAGCACCAGTTCATCTATGCTTTGGCAGAGAATACGATATCTTTGCCAAATACAGGGTTTCGTCCGGGGAGGTATCTATCCCTCTATCTATTCAAAGGGGTATTTTGGCCGAGCCTACGGGCTCTATCCCACTAATCTCGGCCTCGTGCCATCTATTCCTCGTGGGTGGGATATTAAATACAATGAATGGTGTAACGAGCACCAGTTCATGACTGTTGCACTCTCTGCTTTGGCAGAGAGGAACCCGGACGAAGCTTTGCCAAAGGGCAGGGTTTCTGTCCGGGGAGGAGACAGCCCTCAACACGTCTAGGCGGGTTCAAAGGGTTTATTTTTTGGCCGAGCCTACAGGCTCGGAGAAACCCACTAATCTCGGCCTCGTGCCACATATATATTCCTCGTGGGTGGGATTTAAATACAATGAATGGTATAACTATATTCATGACTGTATCTCTGCTTTCAATATTCCCATTTGTCAAAGGGCAGGGTTTCGTCCGGGAGGTCCCCTCAACCCGTCTATATATATATTTTTATATATAAACCCACTTTTATATCGGCATCGTGCCATATTAAATACAATATATGGTGTAACGAGCACCAGTTCATGTGTTGCACTCTCTGCTTTGGCAGAGAGGAACCCGGACGAAGCTTTGTCAAAGGGCAGGGTTTCGTCCGGGGGATATCTCAACCCGTCTAGGCGGGTTCAAAGGTATATCAATCTAATCTCGGCCTTGTGCCACATATATTCCTTGTGGGTGGGATATAAATATGAATGGTGTAACCAGCACCAGTTCATCACTGTTGAACTCTCTGCTTTGGCAGAGAGGAACCCACCCCAAAGGGTTTCGTCCGAGGGAAGTCTAGGCGGGTTCAAAGCCCGACCTACGGGCTCCGGAAAACCCACTAATCTCGGCCTCGTGCCACATTATTCTGGGATATTAAATACAATGAATGGTGTAACGAGCACCAGTTCATGACTGTTGCACTCTTCTTTGGCAACAGAACCCGACGAAGCTTTGTCAAAGGGCAGGGTTTCGTCCGGGGATTAGCCCTAACCCGTCTAGGCGGTTCAAAGGAATATATTTTGGCCGAACGGGCTCCGGAGAAACCCAGGCCTCGTGCCATATATTCCTCGTGGGTGGGATATTAAATACAATGAATGGTGTAACCAGCACCAGTTCATGACTGTTGCACTCTCTGCTTTGGCAGAGAGGAACCCGGACGAAGCTTTGCCAAAGGGCAGGGTTTCGTCCGGGGAGGTAGACAGGCCCTGAACCAGTCTAGGCGGGTTCAAAGGGTATATTTTTTGGCCGAGCCTACGGGCTCCGGAGAAACCCACTTTAATCTCGGCCTTGTGCCACATATATATTCCTTGTGGGTGGGATATTAAATACAATGAATGGTGTAACGAGCACCAGTTCATCACTGTTGAACTCTCTGCTTTGGCAGAGGAACCCAGACGAAGCTTTTGCCAAAGGGCAGGGTTTCGTCCGGGGAAAGCCCTCAACCCGTCTAGGCGGGTTCAAAGGGTATATTTTGGCCGAGCCTACGGGCTCTGAGAAACCCACTTTAATCTCGGCATCGTGCCAGCCTCGTGGGTGGGATTAAATACAATGAATGAAACCAGCACCAGTTCATGACTGTTGCACTCTAAATTTATATAGGAACCCAGAGAAGCTTTGCCAAAGGACAGGGTTTCGTCCGGGGAGGTAGACAGGCCCTGAACCAGTCTAACGGGTTCAAAGGGTACTTTTCCGAGACGGGCTCGGAGAAACCCACTTTAATCTCGCCTTGTGCCATATATTCCTTGTGGGTGGGATATTAAATACAATGAATGGTGTAACCAGCACCAGTTCATCACTGTTGAACTCTCTGCTTTGGCAGAGAGGAACCCGGACGAAGCTTTGCCAAAGGGCAGGGTTTCGTCCGGGGAGGTAGACAGGCCCTCAACCCGTCTAGGCGGGTTCAAAGGGTTTATTTTTGGCCGAGCCTACGGGCTTGGAGAAACCTACTTTAATCTCAGCCTCGTGCCACATATATTCCTCGTGGGTGGGATATTAAATACAATGAATGGTGTAAGGAGTCGAGACAATATTATTTCACTCTAAACCAGACGGACAGTCATTACTAATACCTTCTTTAATACTTCTTGTACTATATTTCTGTTGTAATATATCTTTGTTATTCTACTCTTGTGTTCGTGTTGTTCTTCCTTGGTTCTAACCTTGGACCATCACTGCGGTGCGAGGATATTGGACCATAACAGTACTATAGCGAACAATTACCATGAAAATATTTATATAAAAAAGGCACAATATGACAACGGTAAGTAAGTGACAGTAGCCGAGCTGCCAGATCGGGACCAATAATATTGCTGAATCTTCTTTGGAGCCTATCAAGGTGCCCCAGGAAAATAGTAGAGACACCGGACCATATATGGCAGCAATATTCTAAGTATAGACGAATGGCAGACATGCAAGATAGATTCCGGATATAAAAATTCTCTTGCCTGGCACAGTGAACCGACTTTCTTAGCAGCTGACCTAGCAATGGATTCAATATAGTTTTTCCGCTTCATGTTAGCTGAGAACATCAGGCCGGGAAAGAACAATGAGTCACCTTTCCTGGCGGATAGGATGCTGATGGAAGGCAGACAGCGATCTCTCAAATGCTAAATGGAAAGAAGTTTAGTTTTCGAGGCGGTAAAACTGAGAAACAATCGTTTGCCCCATTTAACGATAGCCTTGAGGTCGCTTTGGACATCAGCTGCCATTTTGGCCTAGTCGGAGTGATCAGCTTTAGTATCAAGGGAAGAATAAATTCTAGTGTCGTCAGTGTAAGTTGACATGTTGACAGTGAATGTCATCGGGAAGGTCGTTAATGACGATCTATAATGATTTAATATCTATCTATATCCATTTAATATATATATATATATATATATATATATATATATATATATATATATATTAATTTAATACCTATCAATCTATCTGTCTATTCATCCCTCTATCTATCTATAATCATTTTATATCTATCTATCTATCTATAATCATTTTATATCTATCTATCTATCTATCTATCTATCTTCATTTAATATCTATCTGAATTCGTTAAATTTCTATCTATCTATCTATCTATCTATCTATCTATATTCATATTAATTTATCTATTTGTATTCATTTAATATCTATCTATCTATCTATCTATCTATCTATATTCATTTAATATCTATCTATCCATATTCATTTAATATCTATCTATCTATCTATCTATCTATCTATATTCATTTAATATCTATCTATCTATCCATTTAATATCTATCTATCTATCTATCTATCTATCTATATTCATTTAATATCTATCTATCTATCCATTTAATATCTATCTATCTATCTATCTATCTATCTATATTCATTTAATATCTATCTATCTATCTATCTATCTATCTATCTATATTCATTTAATATCTATCCATCTATCTACCTATCTATCCATTTAATATCTATCTATCTATCTATCTATCTATCTATCTATCTATCTATCTATGTGTGCGAATAAATAAATTGCAAGTGTTTATTGATTTCATAATGAGGTAGCCAGATTTTGTGTAGAGAAACGTTGCTGCTTGTTTGGCCGGAGTCCAACATTGGTGTCGGAAGTCATCACTGCAGGCTGGCTTTGTGTTTGCCCAAGGCTACACCGAACCTAAGATGGCCACATTTCACAAAAGAAAGCTTCTATCGAAGGAAATGGACACGTCGTCGCTCGGCGTTAAGAGAGGTTGCCAAAGCCTAGCAAATATTCCTGTCAATGCTTTCAATCTTCATTTGCCTCACTGAATGCTAGTGATGTCGCCATTTTAACTTTACGGTAAAATCCAGACTATTTTAAGTCAAGTGTGTTTGGCTCATGAAATAAAAGTTGATGACAGTGGAATAAACATGGTTGGATGGACTCGGGTTAAAGGATTATAATTACTTCAGGAATTCTTATTCTTGTCATTATAGTAGCATTTAAACCAATGCATTCTCCAGCTATTGTAATGCTGTCTGGAATTTTAGGATAATAAAATTCGTTATCCAACTGCATTATTCGGACTTTTATCCACATTATTCACTTTATATCAGATTAATAAGACATATATTTCTCCGACTATCTAAATATGGATATGGTGTTAGTTTCGATTAAGTATTAGAACTGGCATCTTCCGGTTTTTTTTTATCACAATATATATTAAGATATTTATAGAGTATTCTCCGATCATTATAGTGTTGACAAGAATTTTAATAATATATAGTTTTGCAATCCTATGACGCATTAAAATAATTATTATTTAATTTCCTTTGATTTCTGGTGTATACTCATTTCTTTCTGGGTCCCACCCAGATACCCAAGATCAGAAATGGCATCATGACATTTTTCCATTGAACATTAAAAATAAAACATATTTTACGTAGATAAAACTCTTCGTAAGGTATAGTCTATACTTGTGAGAACATTTTTATTTTGTATTTCTTTAAGTAATCGGCTACCAGGAATCCCTTCATTGAGTCTATTTTGACCAAAATATACGAGCCTTGGTTAAAAAGTATTGGGTCTGTTGCTATAGTAACAGAGCTAAAGTACTCGGAGGGAAGTCACTTGACACAGGTTGACCGTGAACTCCAGTTATTTATAGCAGAGTTTAAGAGGAAAATGTTTAGAATGCGGCCCTCTTACCATCAGTGACCATGGTCTGTGCAGCAATTTTGGACCAAAACGCAACATTCCCACGTCCGACTACTACCATATTTCCCAGCTCGCGTTCTTTGCAATTTTTTCCTTTTCAAAGATCAATTCACTCTTGAAAGGGTCACGATTTTAACACGTTTAAACTCCAAGAGAATTCGAGAAGACTACAGGCTGCTATCCACCAGAATTCTAGCAATTCCACACAATCGTTAGACCACACACACACATATATATATATATAATTATGTATTTGGGAAGCAATCCCACTTTTATACAAGTTTCATTAGAGACGACTGACAAGGTGTGCGATTAAATGTTTTATTTAATTTTTCTTGTGTTCAAATATTTTTTTCCTTTCTTGGACATAAAGAATGTCCCGCATGTCCGAACGAATAGAGACAAAAGGACAATTTTATTCATACCGTCCTTTACAGATATATTTTAGTTATATCTGCAATTATTTTTATATGTATATATATATATATACATATATATATATATACAATAGAACTTATTAGGGGGATTTGATAATTATATTTAATTAATTCATCGCGTCTGAAAGAAACCTCAACAGAATGCAGAAAGCACTGGACGGCCGTTTCGTCTTATAATTGGGAGTCATCAGCTGTGTGCATCCACTACCGAGAATTGAAACAAACATCATACCAACTGTTCCACCGGGCCTCGGTGATGGAGATTACAAATCAGACTCAATATAGCACCGCTCGCTCACACGGTTCACCACGGAATATGTGGAGCGAGCGGCGCCATATTGAGTCTGAAACCCGTGGAACAGTTGGTATGATGTTTGCTTGACAACCTGTCAGGGTTTCAAATCTCAGTAGTGGATGCGTACTGCTGATGAGTCCCAAATATAGACCGGAACGGCCGTCCAGTGCATTCTTGTTGAGGTTTTCTTTCAGACTCGATGAATTATATATATATATATATATATATATATATATATATATATATATATATATATATATACTCTGGTTGACTGGCGTTTAATTACATTCGTAAAAATAAGCTAGAATTAGAAGTTACTCTCGGCCGAGTGCTGATGGCTTAGAAGTAGAAACTCCGAGTGACACAAAATCGGTTGAGTTTTCATCTTGAGGCTCAAGGACCTCTACTCGCGCTGATTTGTGATACAGCGAAATAGTACTGTATACAAATGATATACATGAAAATATTCTCAGAGATAACCTGTAGACATATGTATGTATAACAGTAACGGACAAATGTGAAAAATGTATTATTAGCCGACGCGTTTCGTAAAATGTGAACAATTTCAAGTCAAAAAGGAAATGTTACGTTGCTTTAATAACTATATTTCGTTTTTTTTCCTTTAAAAAGTCGACATTGGGCGAAACGCGACGGCTAATACAGTTTTCCCATTGTCTTTTACTTATATATATATATATATATATATATATATATATATATAAATTAAAGCTAAAGAGCCAGATAAACCTACTACGCGTAGGTGAAACCTTAGTAGGTTTATCTGGCGCTTTACGTTTAATTAGGTTTGCTCTACTTAGCGTATTGGGCACTTAGTTATTTTACTTACTCGTATCGGTTTTTTTTCCTTTGGACTCAGAACTTGGATGCTAGACGATTGTCTTCGGCTAATGTACATGTTCTCTGTTCTTTCTTTTTTTTCCTTGGGTATTAGTCTGTTTATTTACATATCAAAGTGCCCAAGGTTTTCCGGACGAGTATAATTTCTTATATTTATAAAATTATTACTAATATATATATATATATATATATATATATATATATATATATATATATATATATATATATATATATATATATATATATGCAATAAATACGACTGACAAGGTACTGAAGTTAAGTTTTTGGATACTTTTTCTTGTGTTATTTAAATTCTTTTCCTTCCTGGATTCAAATTATATGAAACTTGTTCAAATGTTTTATATGTCTGGACGCTTTCGTGCGTTATAAAGCGCTAGGTACATACATAAAGTAATCCCTACATTTAGTTAGAAGTAAAAATAAAACCGTCCTTGATAATAGCTAAATGTAAAGCCGAAAGCTAGTAATCTTTCGATCATTAGAAACAACGATGAATAAAGTGAGTCTGGTCTGAAGTGAACTACTTCGAAGGAGATTAAATGCCGAATTGATATATTTTGTAGTTTTCTTTTAAAGCACCAGTTCAGATTACTTTTTTTAAAAATCAGAACTCGTATATTTTAGTATGTTTTAATTTTATTAAATTCAATTAAAATATTTGTTCTTTTAAATGTTTACCTCTGGATGAAACTTTAGTTGTAGTGAATAGAGAAGAAACTATGTCGTGTATTGAATTCGGTTCATTTATAGATGACGTCACTTTGAATGCATAAATCCAACCGAAGACATAAAGCGAAAAAATCGATACCACAAAAATGATTAGGGCAACTTCAAATTCTACATTGCACCTCCAACAACTGTCTTCAAAAGCGGACCTTCCAGGACAACATCCCTCATTTTTCAGTGAATTCTATCCGGTATTAAAAGCTTTATTAATCACTAAAAATGCCAAAAAATGCCAAATAGCCAATCCTAGTTCACGTCTGAATGTGTACTATTATCATTACTACTGCGTTTGTCAAAGGGAATGGTTTAACAGAATCAATGCAAGAAAGTTCTAGAAATGCAAAGAGCAGTTATGTGTAGGCAGTCCAAGACAATATCGAGAATAAAATCTTGGTTTTTGCGGGTGATGTAATATTGCAAAAGCAATACACAATAGAAACAAACACTCAGTGCCCTCCATTATTTAATCTTCATTAATGACCTTCCCGATAACATCAGCTCTCAACTCTGGCATCTACTCTGACGACACTTCCATTTACTTCTGCATTCATTGTAAGATTCTTCAGTCAGATGAGGTCAAATATGACAGCTGATGTACAAACCAACCTGAAAACCGTCGTAAACTGAGGCAGTAGATGGCTTCTCAATTTGAACGCCTCCAAAATTTAACTGCTCTCCATTAATCATCTGAGAGACTCCTCTCTACCTGCCATTATCGTGGCTGATGCTATCCTCCAAGGGATTTACTCATTGCCCCCTTCTCGGCCTAACGTTCTCAGATGACATAAGGTATAAAGACTAAGCCGAATCCATCGCTAGATCAGCTGTTAATAAAGTCGGTTCACTGAGCCGGGCGAGACAACTTTTTCTTTGGAATCTATCTTGCATATCTATAAGTTTACCATTCTTCCATGCTTAGAATATTGCTGCCATATATGGTCCGGTGCCCTTGCTTCTTATCTGCAGCTCCTTGATGAGAGCCTAAGAAGAATCAGCAATATTATTGGTCCTGATCTGGCAGCTCGGCTTCTGTCATTTACCCACTGCCGTAAAGTTTTCTCTCTATGCTTTTTTGTAAATACTTTCATGGTGCTTGTTTAGATGAGCTCTTCGCTGTGGTACCTAAACTGTATAAATTTAAGCGCAATACTTGACTGGCGGCGAGATCTCATCAATTTACAGTTAAGCAAGCTTGATGTAGCCGTATCTTCTCTACTAACAGTTTCTTGTCTCACACTTCTCGCTTGTGGGACTCCTCTCGGCTCCTTGCTTTCCAACTAACTTCAATTGGCATGAGAAAATATCTCAGTCGCTATCTACTGACCACCTGTTTGCTCTTTTCTTTTTCTCATCTATACAAATGTTTCTTTCCTTAATTCCTTCAAGCTATCTCACCACTTGCGTACTAGTGGCTGTACTTTCTTGCTTGGGGTGATGCCTATTAAAAAATTTACACATGATTATAAATTAAATAAATAATCCATTCAGATTTAAATTTAAATATCAAACAGAGGTTACATCATCGGACAAGGCTAAATTCTTTGCTATCAACTTTCTCTCTAGCCCTGGGTTGGACAATAGAGACTATCCCTTATTTATTTGACTTCCCCCAGCACTTGGAGCACAAATTCTTAGATATTTTTGTATTGGCTTGCGAGTTCTACAGACTTAAATAAAACCTTGATTCTACGACGTCTAGTGATGCGGATAAAATCCCTTCAGCTGTTCTTAAGAAGCTTGAACTAGAACTGTCTCCAATCTTGGCGAAACTGTTCAAACGCTGTCTTTAGAAGAAATCTTTCCCAAGCCCATGGAAAGTGTCTAGTGCTTGCAAGAATTCAGAGGATCCTCGACACCGTCAAACTATATACCAATCAAGCTCCTTAGTGCCATTATTAAACATTTTAAGCTATCATAAACAAGAAAGTTGTTGAATACCTGAGAGACAAACAGTATGATTTTCAATCTTCTAGGACCATTGCTGATTTCTTAACTATTATGACGCATCATTCAGTGAAGTTATTGCTAATAATAAACATCTCATGTGAGTGACTCACCCTGTATATCTCGAGGAGTTTTGATTAAATGTAGATTCCTGCAAATACTGATCAACTGCGTACTAAGTGAGAGGGTCCTTCCAGTTTTCAACTCTTTTCTGTCAGATAGGTCTATGAAGGTCATCATTAATGGCACGTCTTCTTGAGCTTATGAAACCAATACTGGCGTTTCTTTTTCATATCAACGATCTGTCCAGAATCACCCTCATGTCCTTAGTAAATATATATGCAGATGATACTAAATATCTTGGTAACCGGTGTCTGCCAGCTGATCACTTCTCTAACCGAACTCTCACAGCTCAATGGGGAAAAGACAAGCTGATATCATTCGATATAACTAAAACTAAACTCTTAACTTTTCAACACTACCGAAAAGACCTTAAAGCTGCACAATTGTTGATGTGTGTTGCAGGTTTTATGTTTCAAACAGGCTGATTACCTTTAACGCCGACTGGAGGTAAAGCTCCCACCTGATGTCAAATGGAACGCGTATATTCGTACTATCTTAAAAGGTACTGGAAGAATGGTTGGGTCATTGTATTGTTCTAGAAAATACCTAACTCCTTCTGTTATGCTCTATCTTTACAAGAGGTAAATAAGATTAAGAATGGTATAAGTATATGTGGGGTGTTGCTACCCAACTCCCCACTATCCAGCCTCGACAGAGTTCAAAAGCGCATATCTCGCTGTGTGGGGATTACTTATTCACAACCTTTGGAAACATTGCCGACCTTTCACTGCTATATCACTATTACTAAGTTTACACGAGTTATATTCCTTAGTTCCATCATCTCAGACCGTCGCAGTTAGGATCCGCTATTATATGTTCAGGTTAGCAAACCATCTAATTTTTCCTTATTCCGCAGAACTGCAATTTTGTGGAACATACTCCCGAGAGAGTGCTTCCCTGACAACTACAACTTTGGATTCTTCAACATTAATGACCGATCCCAATCTTACTCGCCCCCATAATTTCTTACGTCCCACTTCCTTCTGGCTTAAAATCACACTGAGTAACACTCTAATTTGAGTGGAGGAACTAAAGTCTCTCTCTCCCTATATACAGAGACATGACAGAATTGAATAAACACCAAGATAAATTTTATTTCTGATTTTTTTAATAACCAAGATAAATTAACTTAGATTTTTTTAATAAGCAAGATAAATTAACTTAGATTATTTGATTAAAATTGCAGATAACAATACTGGAACATGCCATGAACCAAAGAAGCATCAGACCTCTCCGAATTTCAGCGAGGACATATCGTGGGCCAACATGAAGGTGGTCTTAGTCAAAGAAAAATATCTGAAAATCTTTCAATATCCCTTTCTACTGTTAATAGAGTGATCGTACAATTCACCAGAGAGGGCAAGAAGTGCACAAAACCTCATCCAAGCCGCCCTGAGCCCTCAGAAAGAACCATGCGTGTTGTCGAAAGAAATGTTGAACAGGATCCACGTTGCAAGGCCTCTGACATAGCAACACAAGTTGATGTCAGCCCCAGAACAGCTGTCAGGTATCTTCACAAGCTGGGCTACTATGGCAGAGCTGTGAGAAGGAAACCACTTCTCCGTCCAGCCAATATCAAATTGGGCTCATGAGATGGTGGAGAGACCTGTGACCTTTTGGAACACTGTCATTTTCTCGGATGAGTCAAGATTTGCATTATTTTCCGACAGTGAAAGAGTATGGGTATGGAGACTCTGTAGTCAAGAGTTTGATTTAGAAAGACTGTAGCCAACGGTGAAACATGGGGGCCTTTCAGTAATGGTATGGGGTGCAATTTGGTGTGATGGTCGCTCAGAGCTTGTGGAGTGTGAAGGAAACATTAATTCAACCAAATATGTTTCTATATTAAAGAAAGGGCTCCTTCCAATATTCTCAAGAAGTAGAATGAGCAAAGTCGACTCCCTATTTATGGAAGATGGAGTTCCATGTCACACTGCTCAAGCAACGCAACATTGGTTGAGACAAGATGGGATCAATAAACTTCCATGGCCAAGTCAGTCCCCGGATATTAACCCTATTGAATACCTTTGGGGCATATTAGATCGAAAACTCCGTAAAAAGAACAGGAAGCCATCTTCTAAGCCCGAACTTTTAGGATTATTGCGTCAAACATGGGAAGAAATCCCTCAAGATGATATTCGTGAACTCATCGATAGCATGCCTAGAAGGGTCCTTGCATTAAAAAAAGCAAAAGGGATGTCAACCAAGTATTAGTTATTAAATTTATGACCATTTATAATTACTTAATTTGTATAAATTACTTGTTGAATAAAATAAACTGTTTCTGTCAGCGTCTATTCAATTCTGTATATATATATATATATATATATATATATATATATGATTGGTGTATACGGAATAAATTCCAATAACGAACAAATACCATTCTTAAAAGAGTACTCAATACAGAGCAGAGGAAATATAATCGTTTATTTTTTTCCTCAATTTCTTCTTTAAATAATATTATAATTGTAAACTAAATATAGATTAAATTAAAATTTAAAATTAGTAATTTTTAATTTTATAGTATCATTTAATATTTATTAGTTAGAGTGAATTCTATTTTAGTCTAACCCTAACATTAAAGCATTAAATAATTATTATAACATAATTTCGTTGTCAAGTTTTTTGAATTCTTGTATACTTGTATTTTGGACATTCCAGCTTATGTAACAGCATTTCCCTTAGCGAGTGGTGTTTGATTGATTTGAACCTTTTGAAACCCTTTATTCTACTTGAGAAGTGTTGAAACGAAATGGCTATTTTTGTAGTGATTTTATAACATTTTTATGTTATAATTTTTCGAATAAATTTTCGAATAAATGATTATATATATATATATATATATATATATATAAATAAAAAAAAATTATATAAAATATATATAAAAATTAATCAGTTTGTCTGACGATAGCTAAAGCGTGAAACCCAGGGTCACAAACTCACATCTATCCAACCAAATATGTTAGCTCTATCTCTGATATTGAGCGCTTTCTAATAAGTACCACGCATATAATATATAAATAATTATACATATATATATTTATTTATATTTATATACACTTTTCACACACACACACACACACACACATATATATATATATATATATATCAGAATATAAGATATGTCAGAATTCGCAACATATGAATGTATAAACCCCAGATTAAAAAAAAATGAACAAGGTAGGTTCGCCGAGATAGGAACATACGAAAAGGTACCGACGAATAACAAACACAAGATTAAAGTTCGTAAATAAATTTTATATAACATAATATAAAAACTAAATGGGGAAATTATGGAGTGACAGACATAGATTTAATAAAAGAATACTTAACTGATATTGAATGTCAGTTCAAATGTTTGTGTTTCAGGAATTTCGTGTTCGAATGTTCGTAATGACAGAGAAAGTTGCTGTAGAATGTTCATATATGTTGGTTGTTCTTTTTACTGCAATGTGAAATATAGAATTCAGGAATAATGTTTGTGTTCCATTTCCCCTTGGTTACTTTATTTCCTCCGAGATGAAAGTAAGATGTTTTCTCTGTATTTATTTGGGTACGATATTCCTTTATTCTTTACCCATTAAATAGTCGAATGCATCCAAAATCTTCGAAAAGTCTATTTTTCTCACGAACTGTTGTTATCGGACCTCATCAGGAAAAATAAATCTACAATACCAAAATCTCAGTTGGCGATTCTTACTTTTTTTTTTTTTAGGTCATTCTGTTTGTTGTCAAGCGACCCTCAATTCCTTTCCTGCCATTTCTTTGAGGTCACACTGTTTGTTGTCAAATGACTGTAAATTATTTTCCTGGCGTTTCTTCGTCGAAAAAAACTCAGTCCAGATAGGGAGTTAAAAAAAAGAAAGAGGAGGAGAAGAAGAAACAGAAAGACAGCGCGTCTCTTACTAAATTTATTATACGTCAGATTTAACATTTAACCATGTCAACGTTGAGGGTTCATGTCACCATAGACACACACCTCACAACACAAAAAACCAATGGGTGACAAATATTCCGGATATATATATATATATTTTAACAGTATTTGAGAAATTCGATTTAAACTTTTCAAAAAAACCAATGGGGACAAATATTCCGAAAAGATGTATATCTTCTATCATTGAATTAAAAGATGTATATTAGGAAAAAAAAATAATGTTTTGCATCCATCTTAATAAAGAGACATAATAATCAGGGAGGGTAGAAATAAGATTAAGAAAAAAGTGACAGAATATAATATATATATATATATATTATATCCCATATAATTAAATTTGTGTGTGTTTGTGTGTGTGTGTGTGTGTTTTCTTTCTTGTCTCTTTTTTCTTAACATTCTATCATGAATTGTATTCTTTAAAAATAAGTTATTCCATATTAAACTTGAAGATGAAAACCAATACTTTTTAAATTATATAAAAATTTATTTTTTAGCTAATATTTTTGAAACATAGTAATTCTTATTGTGTGAAGAAACCATATTTTAAATCAGTAAATTTATAATATTTAAGCTCTGTTTTACAAAACTAAAAAAAAAAAGAATATCAATAAGAACACCGGATTATATATCTTATTGCTCTTTCTTTTAATATATATATATATATATATATATATATATATATATATATTTATATAAAAAATAGTTTATAGGTAATACCTATGAGTAAGCCTAAGGAGGATAAAATCCAGAGAGCTTAATGTAAATCCAGAGCAAATAATTTAAATAAAAACAGACCACTTTAAGGTCATATGTAACAAATTAATCTCTCTCTCTCTTCCCCTCACTTCCCTCACTTCGTTAATTTACATATGTTTAATACGCCCTGTCAAAATGTGTAAATTTTCTTTTCATTTTTGTTTGAAGTAAAAGTCTGATGATCCGCAGTCCTTTATAAGGGCTGTGGTGAAATAATTTATTACATGGAACCTTAAAAGTGGTCTGTTTTTTATTGAAATTATTTGCTCTGGATTTACATTCAGCTCTTTGGATTGTAACCTCCTTATGTTTACCCATACGGATTACCTAGTTTTCATAAATATATATATATATATATATATATATATATATATATATATAATATATATATATATATATAAATATATGGATATATGAAAATGAAAAATACAGAAAAAACAAAATTCTGAATATACATTATTAATGTTAAAATAAAATCGACGTCGGACGTTTCGGTCTATTTAAGACCATCTTCATGGACATTTTCATTTGAACATAATTAACATTATAACTTATAACAATTTAACACAAAAGACGATGGACATAAATAACAATCCGACGTTATCTGTTTTGAATTGCATATTGGGTTTTGTTTTTTTTTTTGCTTTTTCTTTCATATATATATATATTGAGAAAATTGTTAGGTCTGCTGCTAGGAAAGTTAGTTCACTGTGTCGTGCTTGACAAGTTTTCTCGCCAGAATCTAACACATTTATAAGCGTACCATTCGTCCACACATTAAATGTTTCTGTTACACCTGCTCTGGGGCTTTTGCTGTGTAATCATGGCAGAAGGATGGTAGAAGAGAAAACAAAAAGTGCAGTTCTTGAGGCTTTATGTAAATGGTAACTGTTAATCTTTGACTTGAAGAGGTCAGGATTATAAGAAGCAGTCCTTGGGTGGAAGCTGGCAGAGTTGAACTTATTAATTGAATTTAAAAAGAAATGAAGATGATTCATCCTTGTGGAGGTGACATGGCGGATTCCAGCTACAAAGGTCAAGGCAAGTCGGACAAAGGAATGTACGCCGTCAGGTCACTTACCATAGAAGTAGAGGCTGTGTCACTGAAAGCTTGCGACGATTCGTCCGAGGGGAAAGGACTGTAAAGTGGAAAATAATTCATCACCCACAAGGCCAAGTAGACGAATTTTGAATTCGCTCAAGGCACTTTTCGCTTGTAGAATTCTCCTCCGACCTCTTGTTTTCAGTTAACTTTTATCTTCAAAAATCTAAATGCAATGACAATCGTTATCTTCTTTTGTCCTCTCTGCTTTATAATGTTTTTCTTTTTCTCATATTCTTTTGCACTGGTTAATCGCTTGTGTCTTAGTTGCTTTATTGCCTTGCTTGGAGTGAAATGATGTAAATAAAACAGTTTTAACCCGGAAAAAGTTGATTCATTAAAATGTGAAGATTATTCACTCAGACGAAATTGCATCTATCTATCTATCTATCTATCTCTATCTATCTATCTATCTATCCTGGAAAGACTGATATTCCTTAAATTTACGAGAAAGATTTTATAAAAATGAAACAAAAGCAATACTGAGTGTCATATGAATGCCAAATGTCTCTTTGTATGCCAAATGTATGTATGTATGTATGTATGTATGTATGTATCTATCTAACCCCGACTGTTCGTATCTGTTATATATCTACCTATCGATACTGAAGTGAGTAATTATTTAATTATCCCTTTTGAAGCAATGATACCTATCAATCTATGACGATCTATCTATCTATCTATCTATCTATCTATCTATCTATCTATTCTTGTCTGTTTCTATCTATCTATCTATCTATCTATCTATCTATCTATCTATCTATCTATCCTGGAAAGAGCAGTAAGAACTACTAGACTTGAAAAACTATTTTACTGAAATTTTAAGAGAAAGATTTTATAAAATTCAAACAAAAGCAATACTGAGTGTCATATGAATGCCAAATATTTCCTTGTAGGGAAACGGTTAATCTTAACATTACCATTAAAATTTCTATCTATCTATCTATCTATCTATCTATCTATCTATCTATGTCCTTTTCTGATCTATCTATCTATCTATCTATCTATCTATCTATCTATCTATCTATCTATGTCCTTTTCTGATCTATCTATCTATCTATCTATCTATCTATCTCCTTTTCTGATCTATCTATCTCCTTTTCTGATCTATCTATCTCCTTTTCTGATCTATCTGTCTATCTATCTATGTCCTTTTCTGATCTATCTATCTATCTATCTATCTATCTATCACGCTACGAACTCTTTCGAAACCATCTACACAAACACATCTGTCATAGATATAATCACTTCTCCCACCGCTACCAACATAGAATACCATAGTGACCACAACAATCTGCTTCACTAACACTAATACACAACCACTACCAACAGGACCACCATACCCACATCAGTCGTTTCCAAAAGTTCGACCACCACCGCCATTGCAAGCCTCATCATTCAGTTTATAGCCACCGCCATCCACCCAAAGTAACATTAACATCATCCCATCAAGCCTACCGCCAACAGTAATACCGAAGCTACCAATTCAACCATCACCATCTCTGCTGAAACTATAGCCAACAAAATGCCTGCAATCAACATCATCATCAGCATTACAACTAAAATCAATATCACTACCAGTGCCACCAACATCTGTTATCCCGATCACTGCAATCACTAACATTACTACTAAAATTTTAGAAACAATTTCTTCATTCCTGATACTACGACCATCGCAATTCGTAACTCTCATACGATCCCGCCTCCACAAAGCCCATCACTAGCACCAAGGCCAAACAGCAGTCAAGCGTTCCTATAACATCCAGTATCCGCACTTTCATTCACATCTACAACTACCGCAGAGCATATCCCTTTTGCTTTCCGTCATTTTCATATGAGAAAATATCTCTCTTCTTCTTCTTCTTCTTCTTCTTCTTCTTCTTCTTCTTCTTCTTCTTCTTCTTCTTTCCCTCGATGTCTACACTTTTCAAGCATCTACTGGGCATTGTATGGCGGTCATACTGGCGAGATAAGAACTCACTTGGATGCCGACGTTCATCCAGACCCATGTTGATTCAAATTGACCTCATTCGTAGGGGCTAATGGAAGGTCGTGCCCGAGACGAACGCTGGGAGGAGCGTTGCATGCACTACACGATGGTCATGAGAATATATATCCTGTATCCATGCAGGCGAGTGTGGGTTACCTTATTTCTTAACATAATGTTGGATTTTATTATTCAAGACAATATTTTCACAATGAATATATTTGCAGTGGCGTATCTGGGAAAATGGTGTCCATAACAAATAATAATATCAGATACTAGCAAAATACTAATCAATACAAGCAAAGTATTAATTAGACGTATATATATATATATATATATATATATATATATATACACGCCCCCGAAAAATAAAATTCGGTCGAGCACTATAGAGGGGAAAGCGTGAATTTGTAAACAGTGATTGCTACTGCTGATGTAAAAGGTCACTGGCGTGTTTATTCTAAAATACGTTTCACCTTCTTCTAAAATACGTAAAAATTCACCTTTTATTTACCTCTCTATCTCTGATATTGGCACTTTATATATATATATATATATATATATATATATATATATATATATATATTTATATATATATATATATATATATATATATATATATATATATATATATATATATACACTGAAGTCAAAGCTTAGAGGCGACAGGCTGTTTCATGCGAGACGCAATCGTCCAGGCCACAGGTCTCGTGGCCTGACGATGCAGATCTGTCGATAAACAACCTGTCACCCTCAAATGTTGACTTCAGTGTTCACATTTATATTTACACACGCTCTATCTCTGATATTAAGCACTTTATCCCGTAAATATAGCATACCTTAAGAGTATATTTCTTCATATATATATATATATATGTGTGTGTGTGTGTGTGTGTGTGTGTGTGTGTGTGTGTGTAAACTTTGAGAACTACTCATTACAATATATTGGGGAATATTGCAGACATTTTAAAAAAAAACGTATGTATGAACAAAAAATACCTTATAACGAATAATTTATCAAATGTATACATAGAAATAAATTCGACCATAACTTTGACTTAAATAATGCTGCATGTTTAAAAAAAGAAAGTAATTTACTTAGAATGAAAATTCTCGAAAGTTACGCTATGGAATCTTAGAAAAATATGAATTAGCGCTTGGATTATATTCAATATCTCCTTTCCTGAAAGAATTACTACAAACCCAAACCGAAATCCATAACCACAAAATACTTAAAAATGAAAAGAAAGCGGTTAAATCCTTAACCATATGTTATTCAATTCATGTAACACATAAATCAGCCCCAATCTAAAACAATTTAAATATTAATTTACATATGTATGCATACAAATTCTCATACTAAATTTCGTTCATTAGGTATTGAATTGCATAACCTCACATCAGTGAACTTGCTTGACCTTTCCGCTAAGCTCATGAATATTCATGAGCACTCCTATACCAAACATTTTGAATAATCAAGAAATTTTTTGCTCTTCTGTATAAATACTCGTCACAAAATAAAATCCTTACATTTGCCTTGATATAGTCCCTCAGAGAAAAAACGCGGCAGCTAAGATAAGTTTTCTTTTTATCATTTTTTTTAATACTGTTTTTTTACAGATGTAACATTTTAACATTTTTTTTTTTTAGATTTGATAATTTACGGCCTTTTTGTGGCTTATTTAAGGCTGAAATTTTGGATTGTAACAAAAAAAATCATTTTTTTCGAAAATATTCTATTAATTTTCTTGAGGATAGTAATAAATTTTCCAGCTGCAACACTTAATATTTAACCCATATTTTGGGGCTATATATGTCTAGTTATGTATTTGTATGTATTTATGCTGAATTAATTATCGTAATATCTCTGGCAAAGATGATGGAATTAGCACGCTGTTATGGTGACCAATCTACATTAGAATATACTCTTCTTCCTTCATAAATACTAACCTGCGAGACTTCCTAAGAAGGGCAGTCGAAACGCAGTGTAATCTGATAGTTCGGACTGACACTTCTATCTATTGACTAATAACACTCTTATTTTGTATATATGTTCTGTTATTTCAATACACTTGTTCATCCTACCTTCTTCTTTCCGTGTATTTCTTTTTGGCCCCTAACAGGCCACAACACACACGTTTTTTTTAATGTTTAGCAGTAAATAAACTGATGGCAGATCAAATGTAAAACATCTCCATTTAATTGCTGGTTATCTGTCTTTATAATATATACCTTAACCTAGTTATTCCCATACGGTGCAGCACGCCTCAAAGATAGCGGAAGAGGATAGTAGGTGAGACAAAAGAGGATAGCAGGTGAGGCGGAAGAGGATAGCAGGTGAGGCGGAAGAGGATAGCAGGTGAGGCAGAAGAGGGATATGCAGGTGAGGCGGAAGGGATGTGGTGAGGCGGAAGGGAGGATAGGAGGTGAGACAAAAGAGGATAGCAGAGGCAAAGAGGGATGAGGGTGGGGCAAAGGAAGGATGGCAGCAGGTGAGAGACAAAGAGGATAGCAGGTGAGGCGGAAGGGATGTAGGTGGGCAGAAGGGATGGTGAGCAGAAGAAGATAGCAGATGAGGCGGAAGAGAAAGGTGAAGCGGAAGGAGGAGGGGTGAGGCGGAAGAGGGATAACAGGTGAGACAAAATGAGGGTGAGGCGGAAGGGGATGGCAGGTGAGGCGGAAGAATGTGCAGGTGAGGCGGAAGAGGATAACAGGTGAGGGCAGAAGAGGATAGCAGGTGGGGCAGAAGAAGATGGCAAGGTGAGGCGGAAGGATAACAGGTGAAGCCGGAAGAGGATATGTGGTGAGGCGGAAGAGGATAGCAGGTGAGACAAAAAGGGATAGCAGGTGAGACGGAAGAGGATGTAGGTGAGGCGGAAGAGGGATGATGCAAAGGTGAGGGCAGGTAGCAGGTGAGGCCAGAAGAGGCGGAAGAAGATAACAGGTGAAGCGGAAGAGGATAGCAGGTGAAGACAGGAGGCTAGGGTGAGGTGG
The DNA here is from genome assembly GCA_903632075.3 of Acanthosepion pharaonis. NCBI lineage: Eukaryota > Metazoa > Mollusca > Cephalopoda > Sepiida > Sepiidae > Acanthosepion > Acanthosepion pharaonis. The sequence continues at coordinate 1,481,795 of CAHIKZ030000558.1, read as the reverse complement.
AAGAGGATAGCAGGTGAGAGAAGAGGATAGCAGGATGGCGGAGGTGAGGCAGAAAGAGGATAGCAGGTGAGGCAGAAGGGCTAGGGTAAGGAATGACTAAAAACAATGATTTGGGTAAAACGGTTTAAAAAATTCATATGCCAAAAACAAATATGATTTCAAAATTTAAAATATTTTTATGGATTACTTGTAATTGCATGCATCAGTCCCAGTATAAATAGTTATAAATAATTATTGAACGATTTTATCATTGTGATATTTTCGTATTTTATCAAGTATTAAGAATATAGTAAATAGGCTCCACAAATTGGAGGGGAAAGTTATCGATGATAATGTTCTGACTTCGAATCCGAGGTTATCTCCCTTTAACCATCTCTCTGTTTTTATTTTTAAATGTGCTTTTTTTATCACATAATCTTTGGTGAGGCATGAGCACATTTTAATTCCGAATATGCTGTCCAGCGAAAAACGTTTGGGAACCGTTGCAAGGAATCTAGATTAAATTATTTAAATTGATGGTATAAGGTTTTCAATGCCTTTCAACTTTTAGAAATGTTAATAATATTCTTTTTCAATTTTCCTGATCTTAGATTAAACCATTGTAATATGAAAAAAAATATTTGAAAAAAAAAATTATTATTTCTAGACTTTACCAAAAATAGCCAATTCCAATTCCACATAACCTCACTTCACATAATTCCATCGAATAAAATTGACGCATTGAATATACTTGACGAAGCTATCAACACCAAAGTTTGATGTTATCTTTATTTGAATGTTACAGCTGCCGCTTTTCTGAATCTACGCCAGATGACAATTTTAAGTTGTGAGTTTCATTTATGAGATAAATGTCGTTGATAGTGGAATAAACATGACTATATATGCCCACAAAATGAAGGACTGTACTTATTCAAAGAAATTACTGTTCAAATCTTTGTTATTTATACTGTAACCATCAAGCCAACGGCTTCTCCGGCCTTCCTGATGGAATCTGGCATTTTACTAACTGTATTATTTTAAATGTTATCCCTGTCATTGAGTCTGCGGGTAGTGAAAGAATTATCGATTTGAAAAGAGAAATCGAAGTGCCGTGTTCAAATTCCGATCGATTTCATTTTTTTTTTTTTTTGTTTTTTTTTATTACAATTATGTTGACTTTGTAAAAGGTCCAAGAGCCTCGCAAATATCATTGGGAGAGGAATTCATTTGTCTCTTTTATTTCCGCCTTGATGTTAAATAACTGGGCTGATTGCTTTTAAAAATAAATTAGGCTCTGAAGCTTTTCTTTTTGACGATTCAATCTGAAATGCATCTCGCCATAAAATTCAAAACTGTTTAGAATTAAATCGTAGAGATGGCACGGCTGTAATGTGGATCTTTCCAACGTTACAAAAGCGATTATCCATTTTAGGATCCGCGTGAAGTAAATTATTTTACTGTTTTTTTTTTTTCGCTTTTGATTTTCTTTTTATACAAACGTGTTTTGGTTAGAAATTGAGCGGTTTTCGTTCATCACTTCACTATTACAATCAGAATGGCTTCCATTGGGAGTTAAAGTGGGCAATTCGTTTGAAATTGAATCCGTAAATACATACATATATATATATATATATATATATATATATATATATATATATATATATATATATATATATATCCCTCATCCAATATCGCAAGCGATGCATTGTCAGAGCTTTCTTGACTTGTTGGCTCATTAATTTTTCAGAAAATTACCGATGGACCGATCCTCACTAAATCTATTTATCTATCAAATTCTCTCATTATGTTTATATCTATGTATCTATCTATGTATGTATGTATGTATCTATATCTGTTCCTTATCTGTCTACCTGTCTCTGTACATTATCTGTTTATCTCTGTTCATTATCTATCTATCTATCTATCTATGTTTGTTAATTATCTATCTACCTGTCTATCTCTGTTCATTATCTATCTATTTGTATATCTTTGTTCATTATCTTTCTATATATCTATTAATTTATTATAATTTTATCATATAGACAAAACCATTTTACTCACTACAAAGATGAAACTTGGTTTCAGTGCATTTCAACTGCACTTCGACGGATGAGAATCGAAAATGGTTATGAACAATGCTGCTTGTAGGCAAGCCGTATGCGAAACGTTACTTCCTTTTTTCCATTTGTTTGAGAAAAAAAGTATAGGTGACGGAGTGAAACAATAGTGCTTTTTGATAGCAGTTTGGTGATGAATGGGGTGATATATATATATATATATATATATATATATATATATATATATATATGGGGGGCTGCGTGTGTGTGTATTGATATAATTGGAAAGAAGTGTTAGATTGATGATCCGAAGTTCTTAAGTATTTTTGTTTTTATTAAAAAAAAAATAAAACAGTGCTCGATACATAAATAGAGCCTAGATTATAATTATTTTTTTAAAAATATGATCCCATCGCAAAACATGTCGAAACTGGTCAGCAGTATTTAAGTTTAATTCCAATATAAAACTTAACCACTGAGTGACAGTTTGGATTCTAAAACAACGCTTGAGGATGAAACTGGTTTAGATTTAATATTGGAATATAAACTTTGAAACAAAGTAATTTCTGTGTTGGGATGGAATCATATTTTTTTAAATTATATATATATATATATATATATATATATATATATATATATATATATATATGTGTGTGTGTGTGTGTGTGTGTGTGTGTGTGCGTGTGTGTGTGTGTGTTGATGTCAACAAACGCTCATTGCCACTTTTGTAATATCAACGAATACTCGTTGTCACTTTGTAATAGCAGATACAGCTATAGTAAGACCGTTGAACAATACTGGTTTCAGACGCCTTCGAATAGCACTCGCACTAACAGTACTTGCTCGATAATACTCGCTCGAATAGTAACCTTCGAATAGTGATAAGTATAGAGGAATAGAAAAGAGAATAGCGAACAGTATAGAAATAGAGGATAGACTAGAAATAACGCTCATTTAGACGTCACGCGATTTCCTATATATACGTTTCCTCTATGGACCCGTGATCCACTTAATAATGGGATCGCCTGTGTTTGCTCACTGGGCGATCAATGTTCGAACTCAAGTGTCGGCAAGAAAAGCTGATCCTCTATATGTCACATATTTTCTGCGTTTGTCTTAATAAGATCATCTTAATCTTACTTATTATAAAACGCAGATTGTGTGTGTGTGTGTGTGTGTGTGTGTGTGTGTGTGTACGTTTATATATTGGATCGGATTTCCTACATTTTTCAACCGATTTTAACAAAACTTCACAGAACTACGTAAAATTACCTTGCGGTGGTTCTAACAGCGCCAAAAATTGGAAAAACAAAATTGTTTTTGCACGGAATCAATTTGAAAACACGATAAAACCTGATTCTGTCGCCAGAATGAAAGGGGGACTACTCCTATCGAGTTATACTTATTATAAAACCCAGGTTGTTTGTGTGTGTGTGTGTGTGTTCGTTTATATATGGGATCGGGTTTCCTACATTTTTTAACCGATTTCAACAAAAATTTTTCTTGGCAGGTATTGTTTCTTATTGTCTTGCACACTTTTTTTCTTTATTTTACATTCAGAATGCTTTAAAAAATTCCATTTACAAGACAATTGTTTATAATAAAATTCTATTCAATCGGTAGACTCATAACGATTGAAAACAATGTTTTTGTTTGAGTTTGGGTTTGACCAATTCGTAAAAAAACAAACAAAAAAAACTAATTAAGACATGCGTGTCCGTCAACCTTAAACGATAATCTTTGTCAATTTTATTTTTCAGTCTTTATGATGGTCGATGCTTGATCTATCTCTTACTGTTACATCCGGGCTCTACTGCTAGTTTGAAATAAGATATGTGAATAATACATAACCCATTCACTCGGTTTGGACAGCACCTACCTTGTGCTAAGCAATAAAATCATAAATTTGTGGGAAAAGAAAATTTCCTAACCCCTAAAAACGTCAAATAACTATCAGATTATGTGAATTTATCGATCTTTTCGGAAATTATTTTTTAATAAATAGGTTTAATTTAAAAAAAAAAAAAATTAATTTTCAGAAATATTTCCAGTTCAGTCTTTGAATTAAAATAAACATGCGCACACAGAAACATATACAGAATTTGAATGAAACTGAAACAGACATCCGTGTTACAAGATCTAATTTAACTTTTGATCTGGCAACAACCCCTGGTTAACAGTAAAGTTGTATAAACACAAATATGCAGCCTTTAGAAATAATTAAATAACTCCTTCTATATTGAAATTGAACATTTCGTCCAAAAACTTTGGGTTTTAAATGGACAAACTATTTAGATAAGAATTTGATCGTCTTACTCTCAGTAGAGCAACATATATATATATATATATATATATATATATATATATATATATATATATATATATATATATATATAATAAAAAAGGCTTAAAACTAATATTTTTATTATATCTTTACTCTGTCCTGGACATTGAGTTCTACCTGGATTCTATCCTCTTGGAATTTTTATTAAAAAAATATACATGTATGTGTATGCACCTATGTATGTAGATTTATATATTTTGCATATGTATGTGTATATTTACCACTAATATTATCTATCTATCTATCTATCTATCTATATATATATATATATATATATATATATATATATATATATATGTGTGTGTGTATGTGTTTTTGTGTTTGTGTGCGTATATTCTTAATCAAATTCACACCAAGGAAGGGAGTAAATCCTCTAAAACACAAGAGATTAGTGTGTGTGAAAGCATTAAAAAGCAAAACATTATGAAGGAGCGGCTATAGTAAGAAGACATTACATAACGTTCAACATTGAACTAAAATTTTTGAAGTTCAATGTTGCCCTGAAATCATGAACCCGGAAGAGAGTTCCACAAACGAGAAGTGCGAGAAAAGAAACTGTTAGCATAGAACTTGTGGTTACATCAAGCCAATTCAACTGTAAATCGATGGGATCTTGTTACCAATCTAGTGTTGTGCCTAAATTCATAAAGTCTAGGCACCATAGCAAAGAGTTCATCCGAAAATTATCATGGGAGTTTTATTGAAAAAGTACAAACAAGCAACTTTACGGCAATAGGAAGGTGACTGAAGTCAAGATGCCAGACCAGGAGCAATAATATATATATATATATATATATATATATATATATATATATCAAGTACACATCAAGTTCGAGCTGAGTTACATTCATTTTGCGCAAATAATCTTGGGAAAGTTAAGAATCCGTTTTCTCTTCCACTACAATGGGTTAAATAGCAAGGCAGATTAATTAGGCTCGCTGCTCAAGGCAGAGGATAACTCTGACTTAAAAATCGCTGGAAGCCCTAGTATATCATATTCTCTACAGCCATCGGCAAGACTATGGGGGTCACAATGACTCTATAATCTCGACTGCGGTCTACCTACGACTGCATTGATGTCATATTACCTTACCCACGTTTATGGAAGTCGATCTTAACGGCGTATCTAACCAGAGAGTTATCCAGATCATCAAACCTCACCACCATAGCAATGAGAAACCTGACTTCAAAGGAAATCGCTTTAAAATATAAGATGAGAAGGAAAGAACTATTTCAATTCGACTTTTATTGTACCCTCCTTTTTATTATTTTCAAATCAATTTAACCTACTTTAAAATTTATCTGAATTCTCGGAAGTTAACCTTACAAGTAGAAATAAATCAAAAATACATTATTTCTTACATACAAAAGAAAGGAACATTAACAATGAAAATTTTATACAAATGTGAGCAGCAAATAATCTCTGAAGATAAATAAAGATGTTATTTGTGTAATGCCGATGTAAATTATTTTCTTGCCTTTACCATGAAAGTCTCCTGGGTATAACGATGAACTACATCCGGCAGCAAAGACTCTGATCAGGTTTTGAGGAGCGTGTAACCACCTCTTAATAGCTGTTGTTCGCACGTCCACTCTGACCCAGGGTGGTAGTATCGGTTAGGGTCTCAGCTGAGGGCAAATAGTTAACCCCACTATGAAAATGTAAAAATAGGGTTTTATGGTAAAAATTGGTTTTTATAATAAAGTAGCATTTAATTTTAGTTTTTATAGTTAAAATAAGTTTTAAAAATAGATTTTTATCGTAAAGATAGTTTTAAAAAACTTGGTTTTTTATAGTAAAAATAAGTTTAAAAGAAGTTTTTATAGTAAAATATTTTTTTAAAAATAAGTTTTTATAATAAAAATAGGTTTCTAAAAATAAGATTTTATAGTAAAAATAAGTTTTATAGTAAAATAGTTTTTTAAAAGATAGGTTTAAGAAATAGTTTTATTTATAATAAAAAAAGGTTTTTAAAAAATAGGTTTTCTAGTAAAATTACAAGAAATACATTTTTGAAAAAACAAAATATTACCAGCAAAACATTTTTTCTTTGCAAAAATACGTTAATAAAACCTGATCTACAAACCGATTTCTTACAACGAGTAAATATTCTCTTCATTCCATTCTATTGTAAAAATCTTGTCAGCATTAAATAACCCATTCAGTTTGATATGTCGTAAGAACAAACCAAACCGAAAGTCTCAACTAAACAAGGTTTATTTCTGAAGCGTCCGCCAAGCAGCCAAAGGTTAGTGACCTTTTTTTCAGCTTAGAGCCATCCGCTCAGTAAAAAAGTCCCATTAAGAAGTGTTTTCAAAATGCATTAGCTACAGTTTTGTATGGTTACCAAACAAGACTAGAGAAATTACTCTGATTTGCAGTTTGGATTTAGATTCAAAACGTTCCTTAGAATAAGAATTACTGGGTCATAGATTGCCAGGTGAGGGAAGGAAACCGTTGAAGTAAAAAGAATGGAGAAAAAAAAATGTGGAATCGATGTGGGCAGTACAAATGATAGAAAGAAGTTAAATTAAGGGCATTTTAAAAAGACTATAGCTCTTTTTAGAAAGATAAAGAAAACAAGAAGAAAAAGAAGAGAGTTAAGATAAAAAGAGAGAAAAATAGAGAAGCCTAAAAGGAACGAGCTGCAACTGAATAAATAAGAGTGTTTTCGGAAGCTTTATATGGGAGAGGTATATACCCTTCAGCTCAATGGTATATACCCTTCAGCTCAATGGAATATACCCTTCAGCTCAATGGTATATACCCTTCAGCTCAATGGTATATGCCCTTCAGTTTCAAGATCCGTCAAATGGCGGATTGGTTGTTTTCTTGCTGATGTTTAACGGCATAGTAACGGCAGGGTTTTTTCTATGGTATTTTTTAATACCGAAATCTAAATAATTGTACACATTTTTTAAAAAATAATAATAGTTTTAGTGATACCACTTTTACTAGCTGGTGGAGAAGAGGTGGCATTTGCGCGTAAGTGAATATAATGGACCCGACTGGAATTGGATCTCGGCTCACCGATGAACTAATTCGGTGAACGTCCTCATTACGCCACCAGCACAAATTCATGCTTACAGCACCGGGTATTCCCAAACGGTCACCCATCTAGGTGCTGACCAGTCTCGACGTTGCTTAACTTCGATGATCGTATGGTAACCGATGTTTCACCTTGATGGGTCCGTAAGCTGTTGTCTATTTGGCCAAGCCTACGAAATCAGATACTTATATTTAATTCGACCTTGTACCACATCTTACCGCGTGGGGCGGTTGGTAGATATCCTGCCGTTGGAGATTCGTTTTCAGCTGTGCTGGTCAAACTCTCTGCCTGAAGGCAGAGAGGATCACGAGACGAAACTATGCCGAAGGGAAGAGTCTCGTCTCGGGAAACAGCTACCCGACCCCGGATTATTTGCACCCGAGGATTATTTTGGCCGAGCCTATGGGCTGGGATACTGCACATTAAATTCGGCGTTGTGCCACATTTGACCGCGTGGGGCGGTTGGTAGATATCCTGCAGTTGGAGATTCATTTTGGAATTCATTCGTCTTACTTCTAGCATCTGACTACTACGTCTATGCGCCACTGGCGAATCTTATATGTGTTGTTCTTGTTCTAAGTATTATCGTTCATTACCAACCTTCGTGTGATTATTCTATTCAGTAACCTTCGCTTTCACATCGGTGACTCGCGTTGGATGTTTGAGTCAAGCCAAATGTAACTTGAACGCTGATACTCAAGGCAATCATGCACTGCACTTTGTGTACATTGGCTTAATAATGTTAATGATAATATTAGGTATTTCCTTATAAGGAAATATTTAGTGTTCATTGGCCGAACAGCCAGTGTTACCGTCGGTTGAAATTTATAAAATCTTTCTCTTAAAAAAAGTCATTCAAGCACATAATTTATCAATTCCAATTGCTGTTATCGCTCTTTCTAATATTAATGAGGACTCCCTTCTTAAAATTTTGTTTGAATTAGTATTGCTCGTTAACATGTTGATTATGTAATTATTTTTTATTCGTGTTACCTGTGCTATCTGTTGAGATCTCTTTCAAAGATGGTACATTTTGCTTCATATTTATGAAGTAATGTATGTATATATATATATATATATATATATATATATATATATATATATATATATATGTATATATATATATATATATATATATATATATATATATATATATATATTTGAAAAACTGAGGTGGATAGATAAAATGACAGACAGACAGATTGATAGATAGATAGACAGAGGGATAAGAACAGGCTGAGATAGATAGATAGCTAGATAGACAGACAGATAGATAGATATGAATAGCCTGAAATAGATAGATAGATAGATATGAACAGACTGATATATATATATATATATATATATATATATATATATATATATATATATATATATATATATATATAGATAGATAGATGATAGATAGATAGATAGATAGATATGAACAGACTGAGATAGATAGATATGAATAGACTGAGATAGATAGATAGATAGATAGATAGATAGATAGATAGATAGATAGATATAAACAGACTGTGATAGATATGAATAGACTGAGATAGATAGATAGACAGATAGATATGAACAGACTGAGATAGATATAGATAGATAGATAGATAGATAGATAGATAGACAGACAGATAGATAGATAGATATGAATAGCCTGAAATAGATAGATAGATAGATAGATAGATGACAGACTGATATATATATATATATATATATATATATAGATAGATAGATATATAGATAGATAGATAGAGAGAGAGAGAGAGAGAGAGAGAGAGATATGAACAGGCTCAGATAGATAGATAGATAGATAGATAGATAGTTATGAACTCTAGCGAAAGAGAAAATCATCGAAAAAGAGTTCCAGGTTTTTGCTATTTTCTTTAATTTTTCTTCAGCAGACGACGCACAATACACAAACTCTTTTTTCGGCGTCGATGATTTTCCCTTTCCAAATAGATAAAGATAGAAGAATAAAGAAGATTCTGTGATGAAAGAGTGAAAATGCATTGCGAGAAAAAGAAGAAGAGTCAAAGACCGAGAAAGAAAGAAAGAAAGAAAGAAAGAAAGAAAGAAAGAAAGAAAGAAAGAAAGAAAGAAAAAATCGACGATGTGTTTTGTCCGAACGGTTAGATTTAACACACTCGTTGAAAGTTGAAAAGTGTTGGTATTTCTAGAAATATAACGAATGGTTGGCAACAGTTATCGAAAATGGTAGCTCTGTTTGTGGAAGTATGGATAGGTTAGAAGTTGTCTAGAGGGTGGGGGCGAGAATCTTCTTTAGATGGGGGCGAATGGCTGACTTCGGGCATGCTGGCTTTCGGCGCGATCATGAACACAACAGATTTAGAACAAAATGGCAAAAAGAAAAAAACAAAACAATGGCCAGTTATAAATATGTACAGAGTGGAAAAAAACGAAAGAAGAAAGAACATTCATTGGGAGAAAAAAATAAAAAGTGGATGAAAGATTAAAATATAAAGGAAGCAAGCAATTCAGATTAGAGGGAAAGAAACAAAGACAAAAAATGAGAAATAGGTTAAGATTTAAAATGGTGGCGGGATTAAAACGCTACTGGAAAGGATGAAAATTAAAGAAAAGGAAAGGAAATGAAAGGAAAAGAAAAGAAAGAAAGTAGATGAAAGGAAAGGAAATAGAAAGAAATAATGGAAAGAAAGGAAAGGAAAGAAAGGAAGGAAAACGAAAGGATATAAGAAGGAAAGATAGGAAAAGAAAAGGAAACAAAGAAGGGAAAGGATTCTGAAAAGAAAGAAAGACAGAAAGAAAGAAATTAAGAAAAGAAAATGAAATGAAAAAGAAAAGAAAAATGAAAGTAAGTAAAGGAAAAAAGGAAAAGGAATGGAAAGGAAAAGGAAAGATTGAATGGAAAGTATAATGAAAGGAAAGGAAAAAAAAGAAAGAAATAAAAGAAAGAATTAAAAGAAAGAAAGAAAAGAAAACGTAAGTTAAGGAAAAGGAAAAAAGAAAGGAATGTAAAGAAAGAAAGAAAGAAAGAAAGAAAGAAAGAAAGGAAAGGAAAAAGAAAAAGAAAGAATAGGGAAATGAAAGAAAATGAAAAAGAAAATGAAAAGGAAAGACAGGAAGGAAAACAAAAAGAAGAAAGAAAGAAAGAAAGAAAGAAAGAAAGAAAGAATAGGAAAATGAGAGAAAATAAAAAAGAAAATGAGAAAGAAAGACAGGAAGGAAAACAAAAAGAAGAAAGAAAGAAAGAAAGAAAGAAAGAAAGAAAGAAAATAGGAAAGGAAAAAGAAAAAAGGATAGGAAAATGAAAGAAAATGAAAAAGAAAATGAAAAGGAAAGACAGGAAGGAAAACAAAAAGAAGAAAGAAAGAAAGAAAGAAAGAAAGAAAGAAAGAAAGAAAGAAAGAAAGAAAGAAAAAGGAAAGGAAAAAAAAACGGATAGGAAAATGAGAGAAAATGAAAAAGAAAATGAAAAGTAAAGACAGGAAGGAAAACAAAAAGAAGAAAGAAAGAAAGAAGAAAGAAAAAGGAAAGGAAAAAGAAAAAAGGATAGGAAAATGAGAGAAAATAAAAAAGAAAATGAGAAGGAAAGACAGGAAGGAAAACAAGAAGAAAGAAGGAAAGAAAGGAAAGGATGTGGAAGAACCGCAAAAGAAAAGGAAAAGTAAAGAAAAGAAAATGAAAAGGAAAGACAGGAAGGAAAACAAAAAGAAGAAAGAAGGAAAGAAAGAAATAAAAAAGAAAGGAAAAAGAAAAAGAAAAAAGGATAGGAAAATGAGAGAAAATGAAAAAAAAATGAGAAGGAAAGACAGGAAAAAAAACAAGAAGAAAGAAGGAAAGAAAGGAAAGGATGTGGAAGAACCGCAAAAGAAAAGGAAAAGTAAAGAAAGAAAGGAAAATATAATGAAAAGAAATAAAATGGAAATAATCAAAGGTAAGAAAAAGGAGAGAAAGAAAGAAAAGACAACGGGAAAATAGAAAAGAAGGAAACTGGAAGGAAAATGAAAGAAAGAAAGTTAGTATTAATGAAAGAGAAAGAAAGAAAACGAAAAATCGAGGCAAAGAAAAACAGTCTAAAGAGAAGAGAGAAAAAGCGAAACAAATTAAAAGACAATAAGATTAAAAAGAGGAAGACAATGAGAAAACGATGAGAACCTAAGGATATATAAACATTCCATATCGTTAAATTCTTGTTACTGCCAAATATTTATGTCGTCAAATCTATGTTTGTATCGTACTGCTTGTCCCTCATTGACCACAAATACATATGTCCAACACTTCGATTAGTGGCCCGATGTGATATCCAAGTCGTCAGCTGCTGTATTTTCATACGTTGTTATACTGATTACAATTTAACAGTTTTACCGCCAGGCGCAGTATATGCACCATGTGGCCTGTGGCATATTGCCTCGTACTCACATATGCGTCGATTCCACGGTTTTATTTAAAGCAAAATAAAGAGCCACGTCACTGAGGAGAGAACACAATTATTCTGCTACGTTGTATAGTATTATATTTGAATAAAGAGTAGGATTCTATCCAAGAGCGAAGCAAACTCAAGATACCAGCTACGTATTGAAGTTGCGGAAATCAAGCAAATACGGAATTTTCAATATCCGGATATTGTTTTAACAGGTGACGGAGAATATGTCTCAGAAATCCGAAGCCGTATTCGGATACCCAAAAACTGATTTCCCAAAATTAAAAAAAAGGCAATAAAGCCACTAAGACGCAACTGGTTACCGATTGTTAGAGATTATGAGAAATGTACTATTTAGGAGATATGCCAATAAAAGAACAACAATTAAGAAAACAGAAGATAACGATTAACAGTGCCTTTACATTTTTACAAATCAAATTTGACTGGGAAGCAATCAGTCGGAAGAGAATTCCACAAGCGAGAAGTGCGATAGAAGAAACTTCTAGCATAGGACTTACTGTTTAGTCATATCAAGTATAAAGTGATGAGATCATGCCGCATCGCATTATGTACAACATATCTTTAGTTGTAAGCATAAAATTACGTACAACATATTAGGTATTAAAATCTTTTTTTACACTTTCATATTGATTGACCCCAGGTTTGGAGTTAACTATTCGCCCATAGCTGGGACCCCAACAGGTGCTACCACCCCGAACCAGGGCGGACCTGGGAACACCAACAATTAATAGGTGCTTCCACGCTCCTCAAAATCTCCTGATCAGAGAATTTGCTGTTGGACGTAGTTTATCATCTTACCCAGGACATGGATGTAGTTTATCGTCATACCCAGCACTGAGTAGGTCTGTAGAATACTGCGCTTAAATTCATAAAGTCTAGGTACCATACAAGAATCTTCGTCAGAACAATTATCATGAAAATATTTATTGAAAAGTTACAGGAAGCTACTCTACAGCGATGGGAATGTGATTGAAGTCGAGATGCCAGATCAATACCAAAAATAACGCAGATTCTCCTTTGGATTTTATCAAGAATCCCTAAATATATAGCAGGAGCACCAGACAATATGGGGTTCCAATATTCAAAGCAAGGTCGAATGGTAGATTTCGAAATATGTAAGATAGATTCTGGTGAGAAATAAAAGTCTATAACAACATAGCGAATCCACTTTCCATTCTGCAGACTTAGCAACTGATTGAATATACACTTTCCATGTCAGCAGATTAATGTTAGCCTGAGAAGGTGCACTGAGTCAATTACATAGAGGTTAGCAGCTGCCATACTGATGGAAGCTATAAAGCTTGTGTTAGTCGATTTAAAAAATAAACAAGAAAATTTCGTTAGAAACAAAGAAAAGTGTGTTGAACTGCCATGTAATATCAATCCTCCGCTAGGACAATGAATGCTGGACAATTTCTTCACACTTCAAGAGGATATTTCGGGCAACAGATATATAGGTCTGAATTTTGGTTTGGTTTAGTTTGTTTTACGGCATATCAACCTCAATGGGTTATTTAATGCCGACAATCTTTATTGCTGGCATCATCTTCTCCTTCAAAAATGTATTGCTGGTAATATGTTTTTCAAAAATGTATTGCTGGAAATAATGTAAAATAATGTATCGCTGATAATAATTTTTTTTTTACAAAATGTTTCTGGTATTAAAATCTATTTTTACATTTTCATGGTGTTTTGACCCCAGTTTGAGGGTTAACTATTTGCCCGTAGCTGGGACCCCAACAGGTGCTACTATACCGGGCCTGGACGGACCTGGGAACACCAGCAATCAAGAGGGGTTTCCACGCTTCACAAAACCTCCTGATCAGAGGCCTTGCTGCTGGGCGTAGTTTATAGTCATACCCAGGATGGTGTAGTTCTGCAGAAAGAAGCTGAGAATACTATGAACTGAAGATATGAGCAAGAAAGAAATATTGCAGGAAAATGTAAACATAAATAACTTATAAACATAATTGGAAAGGGAATTGAAATGTCTTGGACACAAAAACAAAACACGGTTGGAAAATTTGCGACTAAGAATTTCGAAACTTTATTTCGTCCATCGCGGTAGATTGTTCTAGTGCCACGTGCCATGCCTCTTACAGATGTCTCAGTTTTCTCCCTTTAACTCAACTCTCCAAGTTTTTGTCCTTCACTGCAGTAGCCAGGTACTGAACTCACAACTAGGTAGACGAAATAAAGGGTTTAGTTCGACATTCTAATCACCTGAAGAAGGCATGAGAGTACAACTACCGAAACGTCGAGAACACGACAATAAAAATGAGTACAACAGCCCGAACAATGTAAATAATGTAAATGATTACAATACCTCATCTCAGAAATATAGAAAGATTCTGAAGAAGGCCGGAGCTTTCAACGGCCGAAACGTCGTGAATATGGCAACAAAGATGAGGACAACAGTTCAAACAATGTAAATAATGTAAATAATTACAATACCTCATATCAGAAATATAGACAGATACTAAAGGATAGGAAGTAGTGAAATACCATAGCCACCTTTCTTCTTAAGGGATGTCACAGAAAAGAAGTTAGAATAATAATTCTTTGTCATACACTTTGTCATACAGTTTTCCCCATGAAATTATGTACAACATATCTTTACTTGTAAGCATCAAATTACGTACAACATATTTAGATTTCGGCATTAGATAACCCGGAGTTAATATGCCGCTAAACAGAATCAACCAACAGACCAATAAGATTGTAGAGTAGTTTTTTTTCCGAAATTACCATGTATAATACGCATTTTTTCTAAAAAAAAGAAGAAAAATCAGAGGTGCGTATTATGCACAGCTACAAAAACCTTTAAAAATTTTGCCGTAAAATGAAATATTATTTAAGATTGCAGACATTTTCTATCGATTAATTTTACGCATCGCCTTTTCCAAATTACTAACGAAGCTTCTCAAACAGGGAGGAAATTCCGTCAAGAATTGTCCGAATCTATGTATGTAGTGATTTTCCAAGCGTAGCTTAGATGTGGCACAAGGCCGAAATTAGGGGGCACCCACTGAGAAACCGAATCTATGTATGTATATCAATATAGTTATACTATATTGATATACTGTATATTTAAATGCATTTCTAAAAATATATCAGAAAAGATTTCTGCAATCATATATTATTATATAATAATATCATATATTATATATTATATTATAGATAGATATAAGTGTAGATATAAACTAAATAAATAGATATTGTCAACACTATATGCGTGCTTTAACGTACATAAGCAGACAAGCGAATAAATATTTACTTAATTTAATATAAGGGGTAAACAAAACACTGCTCAATGTAGTTAAAGCTTAGAAGTATATATTAATAAATATACATATACTTACATTTGTAGTGCAACATAATGTTTCATGGTTTTCACAAATCGTCAGGCTTAAGTATTTCATTGATCAATTCGTGCCTGACGATTTGCAAAACCATGAAACTTTTAAGTTGAACTACAAACGTAGATGTATGTATATTTATTAATACAGAAGAAAATATAACAAAATAGCAAACAGCATCTATACCAAGACAGTAACAAAACACTGTAATTGTACAAATAAAATAAAAATGCCCTCTAGAGGGAAAGTGCAAATAGAAAAAAAACAAACATATTATATACGGCTATACTAAACTTAGCAAACCCAGGTGAGTAGAATGTTTACATCGGAGCAAGTGGAAAAGAACTGAAAGAAGAATATGCAAAGAATATGCTATCATTCAAATACAAAAAGACATAAAAATAATACTATTCCTGATCGTAACTTCATAGAGTCTAGGTACCATAGAGTAAATTCCATCAGAAGAGTTACCATGAAAATGTTTATAGAAAAAGGTACAGGAAAACTCCTTTACGGCGTTAGGAAAGTGACTGGAGCTGAGATGCCAGACGAGGACCAATAAGATCGTAGATTCTTCTTTGCATTTCATTAAGAGTCTCTAAATACAAACCATAAGCACCAGACGTGGCAGCACTATTCAAAGTATGAACGAGTGGTATAAACTAACTTTCCTATCAACAGACCTATCAATTGATTCAATATAATCTTTACAATACATGTCATTGGTAAGCGTTACCTAAGGAAGTCACGGTTTACGGGCATATCACGTTGAAACATCGGTTCATGTAAATTCACCGAAGTTAAGCAACGCCGTGTCTATTCAGTCCCTAGATGGATGATTGCTTAGCAACGCCAGGTGATATAACCTTGGATGTGAGGGTGGTGTAATCGATAACGACTTGGAACACGGAGAAACGTGTTCGAATTCCAGTCGGGTTCGTTATATTCACTTACGCGCATGTATAATTGCGAACATTAAGGGTGCATCACTTCTTTCTCTAGCTATACGTTAATTAATGAAACTATTGTCAATAAAAATCATTGTTAAATCCCAAAACTTCTTATAATCTAAAAAATATTTTCTGACTTAAACAAAAGAAAGTTGATAAACCGTAAAAACAGTCAATCAAACGAGAAGGCACCAGGAGTCACTCTCATGCTGATGAAGGTAGAAAAGGTGATCTCTGATTATTAAAAGGTAGCCTTTTTGTTTTCATATATATATATATATATATATATATATATATATATAAAAAGGATAAAACACTAATATTCTATGGTCATAATTTATTCCATTGGAATCGTAAATACGATAGTGTTCAAGCCTTTTTATTATATCCTTACTCTGTCCTGGACATTGAGTTCTACCTGGATTCTATCCTCTTGGAACTTTTTATTCAAAAAATATATATGTATGTGTATGCATCTATGTATATATATTTATATATTTTGCATATGTATGTGTATATTTACCAGTAATATTATCACTATCTCTCTCTCTCTCTCTCTATATATATATATATATATATATATATATATATATTTATTTGTGTATTTATATATATATATATATATGTGTGTGTGTATTTTTGAGGATTTTTGATTCAGTGTACATAGAAATTGCCTGACGGCGCGAGTAAGTAAAAAAGTAGTCTGAAGGAAAATGCCAACTGAAAAAAACTCTTCTACTCAGCATCAGGAAAAGACAACTAAATTTAATTGTATCTAAAATGAGAAAAGAGGGCTTGGAAAAATTAACGCTCACGGGGCGTAGTGAGGTCAAGAGAGATAGGGGAAGGCAGCGGGTATGCGTGAATAGCTGGTGGAACGGAGGACGGGAGCCTTAGCAAAGGTAAAGAAACTGTTAAGAGCCACAACGGATAGGAAGTTGTGGAGAGCCTTGATCCCCTATGTCATGAAAAGTACATGGAAGAAGATAAAAAAATACGTAGTTATATTTCCATCCGATTCTTTTTATATTTTCAGCTGCTCTTAAACTTTCCTATTCTTCAGTGGGAAATCTGCTTGCTTTGCATAAAAGGTTGTTTTCAGACCATTCATCGTAAGAACTATTGTCGGGTGATATCCACTCGAAGATAGAAAGCACAAATAAAAATTGGCGTACGAAGGCCGGGCACATGTGGTGTCAACGCGGCAGACGGTTTTGTTTTCATTGTGATTTCTCTTGTTCAGTCAATGTCTCAAAGAATTGCATACATTAACCACAGAGGGAAAGAATATGACAAGAAGTTTTTTGCATAGTGCAAAGAATTATGCGCTTAAGCTCACACACACAATGCATGCATACATACATACATACAAGTACACAAATAAATATAAGTATGTACATATACATACAATATCGAAATAATGATTTTATATATGAGAGGGAAAAAAATCAAGCATCTGCCTTTTATTTCGAATGCAAATACACACACACACACACGTATGCATGCACACACACACACACACACACACATATATATATATATATATATATATATATATATATATATATATATGTATGTATGTATGTATGTATGTACTTTGGCACCATGTCATTATTGAGGCATGTGTTGTTAAAGACTGCATAACTTTTCCGTTTAATAATTTTTTGTTTTCAGTTTTTTCTTGCTTTTTCGCAAGTTTTTTTTTTTTAATATTCGGGTCTCAGTTGTTGAAAGAAAAAAACCTAGTCTTTGTTTTTTTGTTTTTTTTTGTTTTTTTTGTTTTTTGTTTTTTTTTAACCGAGAACTTTCGGTTGTCCGAAATAATACTACTTCCCCAAACCGTTAATCAATGAACGAATGAAGGATGAAGTCTAACAAGGAACGAATCACGTCGTCTAAGATAAGTTTTTCTTTTGTCTTTATTTATAATGCACTTTTACAGTTATATTTTATATCTGAAATTTGGCACACACACACACACACACACACACACACACACACACACACACACACACACACACACACATATATATATATATATATTAACAGTATGTCATTATTGAAACATGTGTTGTTAAAGACTACGGAATTTTTCCGTTTATTAATTTTTTTTCTCTATTTTTTTCTTGCTTTTTCACAAGTTTTTTTTATTTATGTATCTGGGATTAAGATGTTGAAAAAAGACTCTTGTCCTGAGTGTTTTGCCGAGCGCTTTCGGTTGACGTCAACTGTCATCATGGTTTTATGTTTCAGTTAGGGTCTTTTTTCAACAAATTAGACCCAAATAGATTTATGATTAAACACGATTTTTTTAGATATATTTTCTGTTGTTGATGCATATTTTATCTTCTATAGTATATTGTACCGTAGCTTTATATATTATATTATTGATTAAGCATTTATTTTCAGGCAAACATTTTCCTTTATTGCTAAAATTGCATGTAATAACATTGATTAATTGTTAGCATTGTTATTGCTATTACTGATTTTATTATTTATTATATTGTCAATGTTTATTATTTTTATGACATTTGTTTATTATTTTTTCCATTTTTTTAGATCGTAATTTGTTTTAATTTTATTTCTATAAATATTTTTGAAAACGTATTATATTTAGGGAAATATGTCTCAATAAACTTGTAGAACACTTTGTCAACAGATAACAATTCAACAACACTCGTTTATCGTTATCTATATAGATATATATTTACTCAAAATTTATTTTTAGTCGATAGCCATATTTGAGCAAGCTCTCTGTTTACTTATTGAACAGTATATTTATTTATTTCTGTTTATCGCCCTCGATATTCGATAAACCTTATTAATGAAAAATATGTACTCTTCGGAAGGATTAGAAGATGCGTTTCCCTTAGCAGGAAAAATCGTCGTTATATCTAACGTGCTTTAGACCTCTCAGCTACGAAATGCATCAAGGATCAAGCAAAGCTGAACAGTACCTTTAAATACATTTTTTTCTCTGACTTTTGAAATAGACATATCTGCTGAGTTACGAATCCTAATATAAACAAAGTAATTTCAAAAGAAGTGATGGATTTTTATTTATTAACTAGCAGTAGAGCCCGGCATTGCCGGGGATGTGACAGTAAGAGATAGATCAAGTATCGACCATCATACAGACTGAAAAATAAAATTGACAAAGATTATTGTTTAAGGTTGACGGACATGCATGTCTTAATTAGTTTTGTTGTTTTGTTTTTTTTTTTACGAATTGGTCAAACCCAAACTCAAACAAAAACATTGTTTTCAATCGTTATGAGTCTATCGATTGTGTAGAATTTTATTATAAACAATTGTCTTGTAAATGGAACTTTTAAAGCATTCTGAATGTAAAAATAAAGAAAAAAAGTGTGCAAGACAAAAAAGTGAAGTTTTGTTGAAATCGGTTGAAAAATTTAGGAAATCCGATCCCATATATAAATGAACACACACACAAACAACCTGGGTTTTATAATAGTTATAACTCGATATGAGTTGTCCCCCTTTCATTCTCAAAACAGCGATGCCTCTTAATCGTGTTTTCAAATTGATTTCGTGCAAAAAAAATTCGGTTTTTCCAATTTTTGGTGCTGTCAGAACCGCCGCAAGGTAATTTTACGTAGTCCTGTGAAGTTTTGTTGAAATCGGTTGAAAAATCTAGGAAATCCGATCCAATATATAAACGAACAGACACACACACGTACACACACAATCTGCGTTTTATAAGTATGATTATAGATAGATAGATTTCATTCTTATTTTTAGTGGATAAATACATTTCAGTAGACGATCCGTTTACTCATTAAACAATATATCTATTTTTGTTTACCGGACTTGATATTTAGTAATCTCTATGTATAAGAGGACACGTTTTCTTTATTAAATTTCTTTCAGTTCGCAGGCCAGTCTGCGAAATAAACACCGTTTAAGAAACGTGATGTTCAATAAAATATGGGTAGGCCCAAAGAATAGAGTTTGAACTATTACTACTACTACTACTACGACGACGACGACGAGAAATTGAATCTATTAAACTTATTTTCCCTTCATGTGCCATGTGCATTCAGGGCATAGGCGGTCATGGCTCTCCACATCCCTCTAACCCTTGCATCTCTTATCAAGTTGCTTCCCTCTGCTTCCTCCCCCCCTAGACCACTTCCTGTTATCCACCTGCTCAACCTCGCCAGGTATGTCAAGCGCTGCTTTCCGTTGTCTCTATTCCCTCTATTCGATCCATGAGTATCAAATACTTCAGATCCTACTTCCTATGCTAGAAATTTCTGCTGCCTCTTCCTGATGTTAAGCCTTCTCCTTGTTTTCAACCTTTCTAAGACCTCATCGTTGCTCACATGCTCCGTGCATGATATCCTTAGCATCCTTCTGTAGAACCACATCTCCGTCGCCTCGGTGCTTTTCTTCATCTTTGAGGGAATCGTCCAACAGTCGATGCTATAAAGAACAGGTATCACGTAAAAGCTCAATATTCTTTTCCTTCGTTACCAAAGAAATCCTCCTGTCGCGCAATACTCTGCCCATCTTCCGGAATCTGTCCTTGGCCATCCCAATACGTCTACAGACCTCAATGTCGCGCTTACCGTCCTCTATCAAAACGCTTCCTTGATATTTAAAGGTCCACGCCTGATTGATTCTAGTGTTCCCGAACTGCAAATCACATGTCGGGCTCAGAAACTTTAAAGTGAATATGATTTAAGTGAAAAATATTATTAATAATTATATATATATATATATATATATATATATATGTGCTATTATTATTTTATATTCATATTATTTTTCCTTTTCTCCTATTTTATTTTGTTGGTATTCTTTAAAATAATGTCAAGCGTTAACTGTAAATTATATTAATTTGTATTTTTGAAATTAAATGCAATATGCCTATATATGTTAATTTATTCTTCCTTTTCTTCTTTCCCCATTTTTTTCTCCCACCCTTGCTTCCCCATTTGCTGTCTTATATTTCATCTTTTCTTTTTTCATTTTTTCCCTTTGTCTCTTTTTCTTTGAGATGATTTATTAAATAGATCGATGTCTGGTCCTTGCCCCTCCCCCTTATTCTTAATGAAAATAGATTTAAAATTGTTCCTATCTCTCCTGTCCTTCTTTAATTTCGGCCATGTCTGTCGTCGTCGTCCTTCTCCTCTTTCTATCACCTTACGTTAACTTAAAACTACCAACAAAAAGCTTCTATAAACATAATAATATGTAAATTTTAAACAATTTTCTTTTTATGCTTGGAAATGAGATATGAGGAACCAGGAAAAATTACTTTCCTGAGTAAATAAAATATATTCAATGGACACTGAAGCGTGTCTGTTTTTTAATTAAATTAATATTCCCTCTGGTTTTACACTGTGATCTCTGGATTACATCCACTTGGGATTATCCATACGGATTACCAAACATTTTATTACCTAACCATATATATATATATATATATATATATATATATATATATATATATATATATATATATTTAAAGAAATGGATTATATCTGTAGTTCAGGTACTGCGAAAATTGCCCCCTGAAGATGACAATTTTAATTTGTCGAAAGTACTTGGCATGTGTCTCCCATCTAACGGCAACTCAAATATAAGGATTCTAGGAATTGATAGTAAGTTAATGTCTCATTAATTGATGTTAGCGAAGGGATTTTGCCATTAATCGCATTAACATAGCTATTCACTTTTTTGTATAGTTTTTCAGGAAAAAATATTAAATCAAGGAAATGAAATAGCAGTTTTCTGTAGACATTGTCTGATATACTCCTTGAAAAATAATTAATTATGAAAAATAATTCACATATTTATATCTATTATTTGATCAAAAATTAAATAATTTATAAATGCGTAATTAAATTCTAAAATATTAATTTTACAGAAGCATTTATAGTCTATTTGTAAATCGAATGAATATAGTATTTTAGATAAGTTTAAATAAAAATATAAGTATAAAAATATAACTTAATCATATTTGAATACTCCTTTAAGAAAATATCAATTTAGTTTTAAAAGAAAATAAATAAATAATGCCAACTATATTGTAGCGTAAACCTTAATAACATAAAATAAACCAGACAATAATAACTTGACAGCTTGAAAGGAAGTCAATGAAGCTAGAGAGAAATCATAACCCCCATCCAACCTTAACTGATTTCAATTTGCCACGCAAAGATGCACTTGAGAAAAAGCCAACACCCCCTTAATAAAAAATAGGAATTCTTTTAATGCGAACAATTTAATTAAAAATAGAGTAAATCCAATTTTTTCGTAAGTTATTCTTAGCATCGCTTGAGAATGGAACCGAGCTCCGAATTTTAAGTGTACGCCTTAAAGTCAAATTTTAAGACTTGAGCTTCGGTTTCGATGGAGACATATTTAATATATATATATATATAAGGTATATGAGTAGAATTTTCTTATTTTAGGTATCCTCTGATGAAGGATAAAAGAATGCGCCTATGTGTTCTACCTGCCCGGTGGAAAACTTTTAGCCTGCGCGTATAACTTTATACAATATCTAACTGTTTGCTTCGAGTTTAAAGTCCAACAACGTCATATTTTAAAAGGGTCTATATTTACCTTTATCATTTTGTGAAAAGCAACGCCATTTCCATCGATGCAACGCCACGTCACATTCTCTCGAAATCTTGTCCTTTTAAGTGGGGTTCGATTGATGAAAGGGGAAAAGCGGCAAGGGGTAGGGTATGTAAAATATTGTGGTTGTCAGAACAGGGGAATGCTATCTTTGTCGAAAAATTGCTTCACAGGCCATAGTCACTGATGGAACCTCAATAGCGTAAGACGACCACACTCTGCACACTTTCTTTCCAATCACTGCTATAAACAACGGAAGTGAACGAGACCAGTATAACTTAATGTGTATGGATGATAGACCACCTTACCTCGTTATGAATTCCGGGAAAATAGCGCGAATCAAAACCGGGTGAAGGAAAAGACAAGACTATATAGGAGGGAAGTGGGTAAAGTATTTATTTCATTGGCTGACGTATGTCAATAAGAACAGTCGGACTCCTAGCCATATCTGAATTTTTTTTTTTTTTTTTGCAATGTTGAGGTGAGTAGCAAGACGCTATCAAGGAGGCGGTCTGACCCTTTTGCAATCAGGTCCGGGTTGCTGTTTGAGTCGATATGCAAAACCCGATATCGGCGATAAAGACCATCCTTGGTGAATCTAAAATGTATTATTCTACTAGAGTTCAAGGTCAATGAAAAGAAAAGAATACTTAGCTGTTACGGGACATCTTCCTTTCTTTACGGCAACGAATGTTGGATGATTTCCTCAAAGATGAAGCAAAGACTCGAGGCGATGGTGATGTGGTTCTACAGAAGGCTGATAAGGATATCATTTACCAAGCGTGTGAGCAACGATGATCGCGTAGAGGTGGTGAAAACACTGAGGATGCTTATACTTAACCGCAGGAAGAGGCAGCTGAAGTTTCTGGGATGCATAATTAGGAAGGAAGTCCTGGAGAATCTGATACTCACGGGTCGAATAAAGGGTAAGAGATAAGGGAAAACAACGCATCCCATACCTGGCGGGCTTGAGCAAGCGCTTGGCTTGACAGACCGTGGTCTGGGCGAAGTAGCAGAGGGAAGGAAATTGTTGCAAGGTATAGAGGGGGGCGGAGAACCATGATCGCCTATGCCCTGAAAGGTCATAACACATAAAAAGAAAAGACCATAACAACAGCCCCGATACTTTTGAAACAAACCTCGTATCTATCAAGTAATGCATATTAACTTTTGTACTATCGTAGCTATTTTCGATATTAAATGTCTAACATCGATTGATGTGTTTTTACTTGACCAAAACAATCTAATAGCTACACACACACACACACACACACACACGCTAAAAACACACACACACACACACGCTAAAAACACACACACACACACGCATATATATATATATATATATATATATATTTCAATAAAGGTGCAATCAATTTACAAATTCATGAATTATTCATACAAAAACAAATACAAATGTTAATGATTTAATTGGCGAGAAATCCATCGTGTCAAACAATTCAAATAATATACAAAACCCCCCGAACCTGTTATGAATGAAAAGATCCTTGTTTTTATAAATTTCTGTTGCATTACTTCTTATTTTTACAAGCTTTCGTCTGTTGAGAGAAAAAACAAGAACAACATCTATTCCATACCTGAAGATGTCTGTAGGAACAGACGAAAGCTTGTAAAAATAAGAACAAGGATCTTTTCATTCATAACAGGTTCGGGGGGTTTTGTATATTATTTGAATTGTTTGCGACGATGGATTTCTCGCCAACTAAATCATTAACCTTTGTATTTGCTTTTGTATGAATAATTCATGAATATATATATATATATATATATATATATATATGGGGAAAATGATATAAAAATTTTGATATACCAGATTAATATTAGGGAATTTAATGAGAAATTATTTTGTGTGAGGAAACGCGTCACGAAGGACGAAATGTGTCATCTATTTTATTTTCTATTTTGTCATTAATCATTTCCTAATATATACAGGGTACCCCAGAAAAATCTGCCATATATACCTACCTGAGTTACCGCCGACATAGTGGTGACACATTAACTAAATGAAGATACCATTGCCGCTAATATCTTGCCATTGTGAAAGATATTTCTGTCACGCCCCTACACACACACACACACACACACACACACACACACACATATATATATATATATATATATATATATATATATATATATATATATATATAGTTGGATTGATGTGAGTTTGTTAAACTAAATATGTTAGCTCTCTAACTGATATTGACCGTTTTCCAATAAGTACCGCGCATATATATATATATATATAATTCCTGTAAAGGTGCCTACTTCTCTCCATATCTCCAACTAAGTTCCCTTTGAGATCCTCTCTCTTTCTTTCCCCAACTAACCAGTATCCCACTACAAATTGATACCATAATCAGTTTGAAAAATCCTGCAAATTTTAAAATTAAAATTCGTAGGTGAAAATGGTCATTAACTAAAGGTATCTTAATTCCAATTATATATATATATATATATATACTCGACTATCCCGTCGAATTCAACTTATGAGAGTCAAGCAGATCAGTTCGTAGGAAACTGACAGACTGACACCAGCACATGAGATTTGATTATAGTGTTGAATATTTTGTGCAGAACCATCCACACTTTTTGAAAGGCCGAATACAGGGACCTGATGCACTACGTGCCACAAGGTCCCCAAATGACACTCCGCAGGTTTTGAATTACAGAGTTTTCCTTCTCCTAGACACTTGCCATGAACCCACTCTGTCCTGCTGTTTACACATAGTTTGAGGGAGAAGAAGAAGATTCAAACCTTTCCCAAGGGTATTAGCACGTAAGTGAATGGATTCGACTGGAATTCGAACTCGGCTCTCCGATTCCTCAAACCAAGCCGCTATCCCCTACTCCACCGTGCTTCAGAAATAATCAGACATAGTACTAATGCTATTCAGATACGCGTTTGGCTTTTTGACTGAGAGACAAAACCATGTATAAGAATAGTTTGTTAGAATATTACTCAGTGATAATAAAGTTTCTTATCAGATGAAAAGGGAATGGCCGGGAATTTGTTTTTTGTATTGAAGCCACTAAAGCCTTCTGGATATGAAATTTAGCTCATTCCAAAGATTTGTTTTTTCTTCTCTATTATTCCGTACGTTTTGTTGATATTATTTTTTCGAAGATGGTGGATATTGTATACAAGGTTGACCGATGAGAATTTTGTACTTTCAATACTCTTTAGTATATTCTTTTCTCTTTGAGTCAGACTGCAATTTATTAGATTGAAATTGTGATCGGATGTTTTTACAGTTCGTTCGTTTCAAGTGTTTTTATGCAATAGATCCGCGTGATGTTGGTATAATTCTTTCTTGAGATTTCTGGATGCTTCGCAGATATACGTCATTGGGAAATTTTTCTACCATTTCTTTTGTATATTTCTAAATTTGGCTGGTCAGTCAATGAATCCCGAATGTTTCCTTATAAAGAAACGGCTCATATTACAATTTCCGTTATTCACTTCTCTGGCCTTAAACACATCTACGACCTCAAAACGGAAGAAATGTTAACAAAAGCAATAGATGAAAGTCTGATTTGTCTGACATTGGAGCTCAAAATTACCCGCTCGGTGCAATTTCATGTAAAATAAAATTTATAATCACCACGCCCATATTTAATACAATGAGTAGTGTTTCAAATGTTTATAGCATCTCCTATTTCCCTTTGTACTCTCTGCGTTTAAATTGCAGTCAAACAATAAAATAAAAAATAAAAATTCTTCTGTAGCCATAATAACGTCTACAGAAACACGAATATCCATTAAAAATAAGCTTTGAAGCAATGCGTATGTGTGCGTGTGTATCTATGTGAGTGTGTGTGAGCGTGTGAGTTTGTGCATAAATAAAAGAAAAATAAAGCGATCCGAAATTAAACATTTGAAGGCATAACAATATTTTTCTCCACGTTACTTGTGTATATAAATACAGGTTACCAGATAAAATTTCGACATTTGCCTTGATAAAAATCTTCAAGGAACGAAATCCGATGGTATAAAAATGTTTATTTTATTTATATTGCCTTCCCAGACAGACACAGATACACAGAGGCACACATATATAAACGCACGCTCTCACACATGCACGCACACATATGAATACAGACACTCACACGCACATATGTAAGTGGGAAAACTATAGATATATACTTATCACGAACCAATTTAGGAAAATCTATGACAAAGTGGAAAAACGATGGAATAGTATGAAACGCAGCTCACAGTTTTTGTTTTCCAATTTATGATATATATATATATATATATATATATATATATATATATATATATATATATATATACACCCAAGTATAAAATTCGTATATACGGAATGAATTCCAATAACCAACGATTACTATTCTTAAAAGAGTGCTCAATACAAAAGTAGTGCAGATATAATTATTTAAAAAAAAATGTTATAAATTTAAAAAAAAATAATTATATATATATATATATATATATATATATATATATTTGGAATTGAGAGAAAGAACAGATGGGATAAAATTCCACTGTTCGTAGCATTTACTTTTAAAAATGCTCAATAAAAAGTAGAGCAATATGTTATTATGTATCACCATTTAATTGCCATCACCTAAAGAAGTACAAAGTATTGAAACATGAAAAATATGTTTTTATTATAATCTTTTATGATATCTCTCTCTCTCTCTCTCTCTCTCTCTCTCTCTATATATATATATATATATATATATATATATATATATATATATATATATACTGAGGTCAATACCGAGTGGCGACAGTCTGTTTCATACTTGAACGCAATCTTCAGGCCATGAGGATTGCATTCAAGCATAGATTAAACAGTGATTAACGGAAGATTGCGTTTCACTCGTATTTTTTTTATCTTGAATATAATCCTTATTATGTATCCCATGAATATTGACTTGTTTCTGGCTCCATAACATCTTTTGATTATTGATTATTTGAAACCTATACAATAAGTATAAAGATCTCTATCGGGCTCCGTTCTTATATCTGTTGGAATTGCTCAGTAGATTTCAGCGTTACGACTCCAGACTCCAGACTCCAGCCCCAAATGTAGGACGCCTAATATTGTTTTTTAAACTTGGTAGAAGTTATAAGCACGGGAGATTAGAGGAATAATGCAATCTTCTTTCCCGGTCAGCAGTTATATATATGTACTTGTAAAATCTCTTAAAGTCATAATATATTTGATATCAGTGCACTTATAGCCTCTATATTTAAGGCAGTGTTGCAAACATTATGATGCTTGTAAAACACATCTTCACTAGAAGTGTTCGAATTCTAACCACACGCCATCCGCAATCAAACACATACCCTCTTCTATAGAATATAAGTTTAGCAATAAGTCTTCTGACATAATATATATAAAACATAACAACAACGATCATAGTAATAAGAATACAAACAGGAATATCATTTGGTACACACATCCCAGTTTTAACCAAATGCTTAATACTAAGTTAGGGCAGAATTCCTTCATTTTAATTGATAAACACTTCCCCAGAAATAATCCACTCAATAAAAGCTTTTACAGATATACACTAAAACTAAGCTATACCTCTACAAATAATCTTGAAAAAATTATTAAAAATCTAAAAATGAAATCTTAAACGAATACAAAAATCTGAGTTATAATAAACATTCCAAAGCAACAAACGCTGATAATACCAACAAGTATAAGTGTAGAAATTCGAATGCCCATTGCAAAACCTGATTCTCTTGTTTACCTAAGCACTATTTCTACTATTGAAAATCCAACAGTTAAATTTTTTTATATTGTAAGTACCAAGAATTCTTTTAAAACAAGGTACTATCAACATGTATTATTGTTGTAGAGTAGTTTTCACAGTGGAGGCTTGCATTACACTAAGTCGGTCCTAAATTAGGTTCGACGTACAAAACATTAGGAACTTGAAATAATAGTTAATAACGCAGCAATCTAGTTGTGAGGCTCATACTTTAATGTCCGACATCGACTGACTCACACAACTCACTGATCTTCCCTGGCGACTGCTACTACTACTACTTATCTGTGGGAGAGTATTTACAATAGAATAGGTACGTTCCGGTATAACAATTATCTTTCACCATTAATGCTTACAAAAATATTACATACCTTTCTAAACATTTTTGGAGCTTAAAAGAAGTTAACAAAACCCCTATAGTAAAATGGAAAAATCTCTGCTAAACCAAAGAAGTAAATTAACTGTAAAGTGCCAACAGAGTTTATCTTTCAACTGACAATATACTATTTTTCATTTAGGTAATTCCATTTATTATGGCCATAATTTATAAGTAAATAATGGTTCACACTGTTTATTCATATTTAGTATTGCTATGTATTGACGTCCAGTTAGCCTTATTTGTATCTTATGTAGATGTTCCACGTTTTTAATTTCATCTAGAGGTCGCTTCAAGAAGTTTCCCAAATCTAAAAATTAGAAAAAAAGATTCTGTTGAAATTAAATTTGTTTGATTTGCATCGTTCACCCCCATTAGAATCCTTTGAAAAACTGAACACGTCATATTTGTCTACAATCACAATACATTTGTTGCTTACATGTTTTCCCTAAATG
The DNA here is from genome assembly GCA_903632075.3 of Acanthosepion pharaonis. Taxonomy (NCBI): domain Eukaryota; kingdom Metazoa; phylum Mollusca; class Cephalopoda; order Sepiida; family Sepiidae; genus Acanthosepion; species Acanthosepion pharaonis. Next base: position 1,452,430 of record CAHIKZ030000558.1, on the reverse strand, counting down.
ACTATGATGACCTGTTTACGTTACGGTTTATCATGTCATGAAAAAAATAACTTCAGAGCTTAATTTTCTTTTTAGATTAGATCCGGCATTTAAATGGTTGATCAAGACAAATCCACAAGTTTATTTTTAATTCTGACCATATCCTTTTTTACCCACTCCCTTTATCTTTCGGAAAAGAGGTAACATGTAGCTTTTGAAATTTAAAAAAAATACTTAATCACCAGTCACTTACAATTCACCTGAAGAGATACATAATAGTACCGAAGAACGAAAGTTATTGCGTAGCGATTTCAACATGTTTTTTCTAATATATAAAATAAAATAATATATATATATATATATATATATATATATATATATATATATATATATATATATATATAATATAAAAGGCTTAAATACTAATATTACATGCTCATAATTTATTCCATTGAAATCGTAAATACGATCCAATTCATCAGACCTACAAATTCAATTCTTTCTTCTCTCCCTCCCTCTTCTTCTGATCTTTAAGATTAGATCGTCTATTGTGTGTGTATGTCACCACAAAATGTATCCTTTCCGATTACATCTTTAATGTATTAGACATCCGACAACATTCATATTTCTCTCACTTAAACCGTCTTTGACTCACCTCTCTAATACTTCTCTCTGTTAAATTTGAATCTCCCACCTTCTCTCGTCTGTTACCCCTATCTATAGCTCTAACATTCTTCCCACACTCTCATACTTACACTCTCTCTAAATTTTATTTTTTATTTCCGGAGTTGTTTTTTTTTTTGTTTTCTTTTTGAATTTGTAGATCTGAGGAATTGGATCGTATTTACGATTCCAATGGAATAAATTATGACCATGGAATATTAGTGCTTAAGCCTTTTTATTATATCCTTACTCTGTCCTGGACATTGATTTCTACCTGGATTGTATCATCTTGGAATTTTTATTCAAAAATATATATATGTATGTGTATGCATGTATGTATATATATTTATATATTTTGCATATGTATGCGTATATTTACCACTAATATTATATATATATATATATATATATATATATATATATATATATATATATGAATTGAATTGAAAAAACACGGTCCATTGATTATATTTTATTTTCCCAGGAAAGTGATTTTTCCTGGTTCCTCAGATCACATTTCTGAGCATAAAAGAAAGTTTTGGTTTTACATTGATCTCTCTTAATTACATCCACATTGCGTTTAACAATACAGATTAACAAACATTTCATTACCTGAAGATGACAATTTCAAATTGTCAAAAGTACTTAACCTGTGCCATCCATCAGACAACACGAATATAAGGATCTTTTTATTCAAGGAATTGGTAGTAATTTAATGTCTCATTAACTGCTGTTAGCGAAGAGATTTCTCCTTTAATCACATTAACTATTTAATTCTTTGTATAAACTGTTTCTTTATATATATATATATATATATATATATATATATATATATATATATATATATATATAAAATGACAAATGAAAATCGGTCTTGTTTATACTTGAGTCCATAGGTTAATATTGGTCCGCCATACTGATAATAACCCACTTTTTATCCCAGTAGTTGACTAATTTCTTGTGGGGCCATACCCTTATGCAAGGGACGCAACCGATATATTTTAACCGGTGCACGTCTGGGTAGAACTAATCCGGAGTTTAAAGCAAATATATATATATATATATATATATATATATATTCGTCAATCGTATGAAGTGTAGGAAAATAGCCTGTCTATATTCATTCCCTGAAGGGATGCTGCTTCCCGATATTACGAATGATCTAACTATTGATAATAACTGAAATTTTGTAATAAATAAGCAAACATCTGAATTTGTATCTTCTGAGCACAATTGGGGGGTGGGGGTCGTCGTAGTGGTGGCGATGGACATTCTTATCGATTTCGATTTCTATGTGTGAAGAGTTATGCTTATTTTATTTTCTATAAATGAACGGAAAGACTAACCACACATATGATTTGATTATAGTGGTGAAGTTTTCTGTAGAAGCAGCTACAATTCGGGGAAAAAGACTGACTAACAAAGAAATAGTGCACAGTGCGATGCAAAGGTTCCAAAGCCTGAAAACACAGTGTACCCTACTATTTAACTCATAGCTGGCGAGAGAAGAAATCGCTGCATACCTTCAATAAAAGAAGTGCGAAAGTGAACGCAGCGATCTGCGCATATATATATATATATATATATATATATATATATATATATATAAAAGTGAACGTTGAAGTCAACACTCAGAGGCGACAGGCTGTTTCATGCTAGACACAATCGTCAGGCCACATGCGTCCAGCATGAAGCAGTCTGTCGCCTCTGAGTGTTGACATCAGTGTTCACTTTTATATTTTCATACGCTCTATCTATAATTTTGAGCACTTTATTCCATAAATATATCAAACCTTAAAACTATATTTCTTCATATATATATATATATATATGTGTGTGTGTGTGTGTGTGTGTGTGTGTGTGTGTGTGTGTGTGTGTGTGTGTGTGCTTGACTCTTATTCAACGTATGAGGGTCAAGCAATTCATTTTTTAGCAATCGACGGCCAGACACCTGCATATATGATTTGATTATACTGGTGAAGTTTTCGTGCAGGCCCATCCACACCTTTTGAAGAGCCGCATATAGAGAACTGGTGCACCATGTGCCACAAGGTCCTCAAACGAGTCTTCGCAGATTTTGAATTCAGACTTTTTCTTCTCCTAAACCAGTTACCATGCAAAGTTTGCTAATTCTTACTGCAAATAAATCTGTCCTCATCTGGACAATGGATTAAAAACACTAATGATAATTTTGACATCACCATGGGAACTTTAGACTCTGCATAGTCTTCTGACCTTGTCGGTCTATTTATACTATACAATCTAACCGCGCACTGTGAATTAGACGTTAAGGACACCGGGCTTTACAGATATGACGGACTCGTGGTAGTGAGGAGCTCCAAAAACTTTCAAATAGATAAAATTAGAAAGATAATATATTGTGAATTCAGAAAACTAAATTTAAAAACTACAATCAATACTAAATTAAAAAGAGTAAACTTCCTCGAAGTAACTCTAGACTTAATGAACAACATATACCTACTTTAGAGAAAACCTAACACTAATCCCTTGTATGTACACCCTAAGTCAAACCACCCTCCATCTATAATTAAGCATATAACCACATCAATAGAGGAAAGAATCCGCATGAACTCCGCTAATAAAAAAAATTCCAACAACACAGTAAATTTTATAACACAGCCCTAAAAAATAGCGGATACAAAAACGCTAACGTAAGTTATAGAAACAATATTACTAACCAGAAGAAAAACAGGAAAAGAAAATCATTTGGTATACTCCTCCGTTGAATAAATGGTTAGTAATAAACTAGGACATAAGTTCCTAGATTTAATTGAAAAAACACTTTCCTACTAATAGCAGACTTAGCAAGATCTTTAATAAAACACCTTAAAATTAAGTTACAGTTGCACTGAAAATCTAGAAAAAATCATATAAAAACACAATAATAAAATCCTGGAAAAACACGCATGCCAAAACAGTATTAATAAAAATCCTAAGCTAAAGTTAGACAAAAATAATGAAAAATTATGTGATTGTAGAAACCCTGAAGACTGTCCGTTGGAAAATAAATGCCGCGCAAAGTCTGTGGTATATCAATGCACTATCTCATCCAGTGAAAGTCCTAACACTTATTGGATATACATTGGTTCAACGAAGAATGTATTAGATGGAGACAACACAAAAGCTCCTTCAATAATATTAGAAATAGAAATCAGACATCTCTATCCAAATATTTTTGGCATTTAAACTGAAATGAATAAAACACCAAAAGTAAAATGGAAAATAATAAATAGAACAAGAACATATAAAACTTGGGATGACCCATGCCCTTTATGCCTACATGAAAAACTACACCTTATTAAGTTTCTAAATAATGAAAATTTATTAAACCATAGACATGAGTTAACGATTTTTTACTGACATCAACAAATTTTCGCGTTAAATAATTAGCATAAAAAAATTTCATAGTCTAATAAAATGGTTAAAAGTTTAACCCAATCATAAGATAGAAAAACCCTTTATGAATTCGTCAAAAACAAAATGTAGTTCAGTGCTACGTGTTTATGTACGAAAGAGCCCTTTAGGAAAAAATAAATAAATAAAATAAAACAAATTTCTCTAAACACTTAACGACATATTATGATGCCAAAAGCTATCTTTCGCTGTGACTAACCAGACGATGTGCGTAAATGAATGATACCCCGACCCTACCTCAGCTTGACCTCTTTCCGAAGGTGACTGATATGTGGATAAAATTAACTCTTTTTTATTTATTTTTTTTCAGGTTTCGATTTTTAAGTAACGTAGTAAAAATCGAAAACTGAAAAATAAAATAAAATAAAATAAAATAAAATGAATAAATAAGCAAAATGACAATAAAATAAGTAAAATAAATTAACCCAAACAAATTACCAAATCCCACCGGTTAGAATAAACAAAATAGAATAATTAAATAAAAAATAAAATCTCAGAACCCAAATAATAAAGTAAATAATGAACAAATTAACAAACCATTATGATCAAAAATCTTAGTTAGAGCATAAAAATCAAACCAAAAATCGGACGGAAAACATAGCTACAACTGTTATAGAACGATAAAAAAATACTACGTTACTTAAAAATCGAAAACCGAAAAGAATAAATAAAAATATACAGTATAATAAATAAATAATAAAAAAGAAGTAAAATAAATTAATCTAAATTCATCCACATAAATAAACAAACTAATAAACCGATCCCGATAAACTAACCGTTAGAAAAAAACAAATAAAGATAATCAATCCAAATAGATACATGAATTAATAACTGTTCCCGCCAAAATAATAGTTAGAATAAACTACAACAATCAACCACCAAATTGAATAAATAGTTTTAATTAACTTCCCAAACCAAAACAAAACTATTAAATAAGCGATATAAAGAATTTTTTACTACGTTAATAAAACACCGATTAAAATAATAAAAAAGAAATATAAAAGATAAGAAATAAAAATAAAGAATAACAATAACAAAAATAGAAGTAAATAATGACAAAAAAAAAAATAACCCAAATAAATAAATAATCAAATAAACGACTTCCGGCTAAAGAACCGCCAAAATAGATAACCCACAATGCACCACTGATCCGTATATATAAATAGCCGAGAAAAATAACAGCACTTGTGTCCTGATGATTGCGTCTAGTATGAAACAGACTGTCGCCTCTAAGTGTTGACTTCAATGTTCACTTTTTATATTTTTACACGCTCTATCTCTGATATTGAGCACTTTATCCCATAAATATAGCACACCTTAAGACTATATATATATATATATATATATATATATATATATATATATATATATATATATATATATGTGTGTGTGTGTGTGTGTGTGTGTGTGTGTGTGTGTAAGCAAATATGTGGATATAGATCCTACAGTATGAAGAAAAATATGGAAAAACAAAAATCCGAATATGTAAGTATGCTGTTTTAATGTTGTTTCAATGTCGTCGTCAGACGTTTCGGTCTAGTAGACCTTCTTCAGGACATAGTTATTAAAACATAATTAAAATTAGACGATATTCAAGTCAACATGAAAAGACGATAGACATAAACTAATCAAAACAGAATAACTGAAATTTTTAAGATCAGCGTTCCGTTTCGCAATACGATCACGTCGGCGTCACGTGGGCGATGTTGTGAAAACGTATTCCTAAAATAGAGTATATTTTAAATGAAAAAGAAGTTTATTTTAATCTAAAATTTATAAGTACGTTTGTCCAGCATTAATCTTAATTCTTCAGCTTTGTTATGTTTCAAATGCAAATCACTTTAGATATGCCATCGTGGAAATAATCTACTTAAGGAGTTTGTGTAAATGTTTGGCAGAATAGGGATTAGGAGAGACAGCATTGATTTTATTAAGAACTACAAAGGAGAAGAAATTGTGGCGATCCATGATCGCCCACGTTTGCAATGGACACGGCACATAGAAGTAGCAAAGGAATGATCGAAATCTATTAATGGAAGAACTGGCCGAGAGGAACTGTAGAATGAATGAACTTCGTGTAGCTACAAAGAGAAAGATGAAACACGCTTTAGAACGCAATGCGTAATGGTAGGCAAGGCGTGGGTTGCAAGGCGATGGACCAAAACATCCAACAGGAAGAGAATTCAGCCAACGGTTAATAATCTCTTTGTTTTATGTGAACCCAAGTTGGAAAGCACAAGGATATTTTATCTTTTGTAAATTACTAACATAAATCACTGAAAACGTTTTATTTTCATGTCCGTATAATTCTGTACTGTTATTTCATTTTTAAATAGCGATTCAAATTGAAGGCAACTTAGAGTTCAATTCACGCAAATGTACTACTATTTATATAATAATAATAATCTTCTTCCCTGTTCTATGTCCCTAAATGACGTGGGAGATCGTGGCTCTCCACAACTCCATGCTTGGCCGTCTTGCCTTCTAATCTATCTTCTAACCAACCACAAAAACGCACGAGTTAGATAAGTTACTCTGAGATTCCTCTATCTATCTTGCCTTCAATACATCCCGTAAGTATCAAATTCCCCAAACATTCTTTCCTTATTATGGGACATAGAAATTACGATTTTTCTCTTTCTGATTCAAAATACATATTTGTTTCATTCACAGGCAAAGCAATAAAGCCGCTAAGTGAAAGAATATAAGGAAAAGGAGAAACTGTTAATGAGTGAGAACAGTATAAGGGTACGACATTGGAGTATGCTGCAATTCTTCTAGACGGTCTCCTTGTTTAAGCTGGTGACCTTTGTTGCAACGAGGACCTTTCTTGCTCTGTTGCTCAGCTGCGCCCACACCTAATAACCAAGGAGGTTGCAGTCTGGGGGTTAGGGTGGTTCTCCTCCTTGTGTGGTATGATACAGAGTCCTGTTGCAGAGACATAGGTCTTCCAGTAGCCAACCTCTTGAACCAGGGAAGCACACTCCATGTTGAGTCTGAGGCCCTGTGGGAAATGGCGACAATTTACCCATCGCATCCTGTATATGCCGTTATGCACAAATACGCACATACACGTTCATACACAGTTATAGATCTCGATCTAGACACAGAATAATTGCTCGTATAACTTTTGATTACATATATATATATATATATATATATATATATATATATATATATATATATATATAAAAGATGCACAGTGGAGTAATGGATAGCGTCAAATCCATTACATTCACTTGCGTGCTAAAGGGTATGAATCCTCTTCCTCTTCCTCCAGCTATGGGTAAAATAGCAGGACAGACTGGTTTCTATAGCCTTGAATGGCAACTGGTCTAGGAGAAAGACAACTCTGAATTGAAAACCTGCGGTTTGGGGCCTTGTGACACGCAGTGCACCAGCTATTTGTATTTGGTCCTTGAAAAAGTGTGGTTGGTTCTGCACAAAGTCTTCACCACTATAATCAATTCATATGTGCTGGTTTCTGGCTGTCGGTTGCTTGACCATCATACGTCGAATACGATGGGAGAGACCATTATATATATATATATATATATATATATATATATATATATATATAATGCTAACTGATGCAAGAATTAGGGATTCTTTTAGACATTACTGGCAGTAAGATTGTAGAATTTAAACTTTAATTTTGGAATATTACTTCAACCCTTTATTTCTTGTTGTATTTTTGTATTTTGTGAATGGTACTGTCGATTTCTTTTCTCGGGACAACGTAGTCGACATTTTGTATAAAATTATATAATTTTAAGATAATGTCATGGCGCTGACAAAAAAAAAAAAAAAAATGGAAACAAACGATGTTAAATTCGATGTTTGGTTACGAATTCTTTCTTTTACTTCCAACCGAGACCGAATATATTCGCTGCCAGCTTGTTTCAAGAGGTACTATTTAAAGAAAAAAAAAAAATTAAATAAAAAAAAAAATAGAACATAAGACTTAGTGTTTCGGAGATGCGTTGTTTTTAAAATAAATTTACTATTGAATTGTTATGTACTCACGACAACTCGTTGGAAAGGATTGATACTTTTCCTGTCGGGTATGACAGGAAATGACGCAAAAAAAAAGATGACTTCCCCCTATAGAAAAGCGTATTTGTGATGTGCAGTAATAAGCTTAAAAAGTAAGTGGAGATTAAGTCTAGGAAATAAGAATAGATCACGCGCGTGCGCACACACACAGAAAGCAAGCGAGCTTCTTTTACGATTACCAAAGTTAAACAATATCCAGAGCATGGTAATTAACTACATGGGATACCAGATGCTGTAAGCTTACATGTGCCGGTCTAAAGAGCCAGATAAACCTACTAAAGTTTCACCTACGTGGATCGTCAGGGAATACCCTGAAGCCTTGGTAGGTTTATCTGGCTCTTTAGGTTAATATATATATATATATATATATATATATATATATATATATATATATATATATATATATATTTCATTTAGTTTCGTTTCATTTTTGGAAGTGCCATCTGATGATCCAGTGTCCTTTAAAAGGGCTCTGGTGAAATAAGTTATTATAATGGGACCTTAAAGTCGTCTGTTTTTCTTTAATAAATATATATATATATTTCATTTTATTTTTCTTTAATATATATATATATATATATATAAGAGCCAGATAAACCTACCAAGGATTCGCCTACGCGGATCATCAGGCAATAAACACTGACGAACGATCCGCGTAGGTGAAACCTTAGTAGGTTTATCTGGCGCTTTACGTTTAATTAGGTTTGCTCTACTTAGCGTATTGGGCACTTAGTTATTTTACTTACTCGTATTGGTTTTTTTTTCTTTGGACTCTGAACTTGGATGCTAGACAATTGTCTTCGGCTGATGTACATGTTCTCTGTTCTTTCTTTTTTTTCCCTTGGGTATTGGTCTGTTTATTTACATATCAAAGTGCCCAAGGTTTGCCGGACGAGTATAATTTCTTATATTTATAAGATTATTACTATATATATATATATATATATATATATATATATATATTTGGTTGGATAGATGTGGGTTTGTGACCCTGGATTTCACGCTTTAGCGATCGTCAGATAAACTCACGAGACATTTCCGCCACACTTCCAATCTTTAAATTTCAACATTTCAACATACAAATGCGTATGTATAGACACAACACCACCCGTATACATACATATGTCATATCCGAAACGGCCCACATATGTTTATATATGTATGAGTCCCGACGGACGACCAAGTATGTATATGTGTCTGCATATATCGATGTTTGCGTTAGTACGATGACATAAGCGACGAAGTTTCCCCCACCACTTCCACAATAACACCAATACACGCAATCTACATAAACCCAAATTTTTAAAAAAAATGAATCAGTTTGTCTGACGGTCGCAAAAGCGTGAAACCCAGGGTCACAAACTCACATCTATCCAACCAAATATGTTAGCTCTATCTCTGATATTGAGCGCTTTCTAATAAGTACCGCGCATATAATATATAAATAATTATACATATATATATTTATTTATATTTATATACACTTTTCACACACACACACACACACACACACACACACATATATATATATATATATAAAATAAAATATAGTACGAGCTTACCCCGGTGAAAAACTAACGATAATTTATGAGTGCTGTGCGATATTTACGAGTTTTTTATATTCTATAACTTTGCTCTCACTTACGTACTTTTTTTCTTTCTTTACTTTTTTTCGTGACCCATTTTATTTATCTCTCGACCCACTGAAGAGTCTGTACCCACAGTTTGAAAAACTCTGGTTTAATAGATAACGCCTCGGTACTAGAAATCTGAGAGCCGACTTGCAGTTCAAGACAGATTCGTTATATTTAATTACGTGAAAATAACCTTTGGAAAAGTATGGATCCACGTTTTCTATTGTCCCAAGATTAATTAGTAGATTAATTGGTATATCATTATTATCTCAAAAAAATATTCTTACAACCTAAAAATACGTTCTGGCTTTGAATAACCTATAAGAGGTTAGTAAACCTTAACCCCCCCCCAGAAAAACATACAAATCAATCAATGGATTAAAACCGAATACTATAAGCCGAATGTTGAAACCAACTTTAGAATACCTAAAGTTTGAAATTCCAAAGACTACAATCAGGAAATGCCAAAATTCTTCACGCTGACGATGAGAGCAATTCTAGAAATAACAAACCCCGATATCAACTATGCCAACCGTTTTTGAACTTTTACACACTTCGTGACTTGTATTAACTCCAAGAAAATGCAATCTAAAATATATTCTAGCTTTAAATAAGCTGCAAATGTTTGATTGGCTGTAAAAAAACAAATGAACAGAAAAACACAACCGCACATACATACGCATTAATGCGCACATACCTCCACACACGCATTATTTCAATTCTTTAAAAATCCACATTCCATCCAGGGTGATTGACCCGGTATCTATCGACAAATCCAAAATCGTCGATCAGATCAACCAAGATACGCTTACGCAACTTCCTTCTAACTCCCCGCCGTATATCTAACTTTAGGTCCAGGTTGGTAATCCAGTCCTCCCATTAAGATTAGGCGCGTCGGATTCATCAGGAACGGCCCAAACTGATGGAATAACGAAAAATGCTCCGTCTGCTCGTTGGACGCATAAATCGCAACCACCCTAATCAAACCACTTTTCACGGCAATATCGACCGCGATAAGCCCTTCACCCACCAACATCGACATGGACAAGGTTCATTCACACATCTAATGTACGTTTTACCAGCCGGTCTCTGTATGCTGAATAGACAACAAAGTCTCCTTGATCGCAGCCACATCCACGCCGAAGGACAAAGATCACGAAGCAGGCTGGCAGCACTACGCCGTTATCTCAAACACTTCGCATATAAACATGTCAACATTATCTTCATTTTCTAACGTCTGTGCGGCGGACAAGTCCCCGACGGATTGTTCGAGGCTTCTCACGTAATACGTCCGTCCTTGACAATTTCTCTGACGTCTATGGGGAATGTTAGTTTAATTGCCCTATATACAGAGTGATAGATGAGTACCTGGTTAATCCCAAAGCAATTTTAGTTAGTTTCTGGACCCCAGAAGATTATACTTGAGCCATCCTGAAATCGGGAAAAGAATCTTTGGTGGCAGAGATGAAGTCCCATACTTTTAATCTGCCGCAAGATTTACGTATGATGGTTATTACTCCCGGAGGGTTTTTTTTAAGGTTCCTCGCGTGCTCCGTCGATAGGGAAGGTGATCTTGAATAAAGGACTCAAGAGGGCCTTTCTTTGAGAGGAAAGGTCTCTCTCAAGACCCTGCCTAATTATCTTCAAAATTGTTTCCTCTTTGGAAAACCTTTCTTTTTGTGGGATGATGAGGAGGAGAGAGGCACCTGGCTTTACCTGCGTAGGTCTGATTTTATTTTGATCTTTCTGGTAAAGAAGGCGGATCGAGTCTTGTCATGGTCCATGTCCCGTTCCACCCTGTTTCGACCAAACCTTTTCTCCTTGGTATTTCTTTTTTATTTTCCTTCCTCTCCCTCTCCTTCAAAAGAGGATGACCGTGGTGGAGGCATCTCCTGCACCTCCACGTATAAATCTAATTGTGCCAACCACTCCTCCAGCTGCTCCTCCAACGCCTTATATTGCTGCTGTTGTTGTTGTTGTCTTCATCTCTTTCTTCTCTTGGTGGGGTGATCGCGAGTTGGTTTGTTTGAAGGCCGGATTAGAACTCCAAAGGAATTTTTAAACTTATCTATTTTATTAAACACGTCGACGTGTACATATTCTAACTAGACGGTGGGGGTTGCTATCACACCCACTAGGGAGCAGTTTCCCGAGACACCAAAAGAACACGTCTACATTTATCGACGTGTAAAACTTAACTCGCTGAAAAACACTTTCTATCTCTTTAATATTTTGACGATCGGCTCAGCCAATCAAAATCGACTATAGATACTTGAAGTATAAAGCATTAAAAACAATATCAATACAATTTCATCAAATTTAGGAACAAACACACTAAAGATATTTAATAACTAAATAAAATACGACACGACCACTGTGTTACGGTTTTTTGGGCATATAATGTGTATAACTAGTGAGCGAGTCAGAATGACTTATTTCCCTTTATAATCGACCAATGGAAGGTTGACCAATTAGAAGCCGCACAACACTGTATTCATCGTGTATAAAGGCGGCCATCTTGTTTCGTCTACCGGAAGGACCAAAGGTGACCAGGAGAAGGATGAACTACACTCTGCTGTGATATCCACTGCGAACCTTCACTACGCGTTCCTACTGTCTCCGAAATATTCACTGCCAACCCCTAGATTCAATACTCAAGGACGACCGTCATGGAAATGTCTAACACACTGAAAGTGACACGTGATGACGAGATACGTTAAAAACTGACACGATGCCGTAAGACACGACATTTAAAAAAAACGATAAAACCGACATAACACAAAAACAAAATATTCTTTGATAATTGTTTATAAAGGATGAAATTATTCAGATATTGGACATTTTATATTCAAGCTTCCACCGTGAACCAGTGTTGTGTACCCCCTTCGTCCTGGAGAGGTATTTTGGTTGATGGAGTTGATTCCATAACAAAGCTGCATTCTTCTCTCTCGGCCGTCTTCTCCCGGTCGGGTGATCGCTAGCTGTTCTTTTAGTTCGGAGAGAAAATAAGAACTTCAACAAAAGGAATTTTTAAAATTAACTATTTTATTAAACACGTCGACGTGTACATATTCTAACTAGCCGGTGGTGGTGTTGCTATCACACCCCACTGTGGAGCAGTTTCCCGAGACACAAAAATAACGTCTACAGTTATCAACGTGTAAATCTTACGAGATAACTATCTTTCTAACATTCCCACGTTCGGTTCAGACAATCAAAATCGACATCCCTAACATCCGGCCTTAAAAGTCAGCCTCAGAATGCCTGAGCCGAATACACTGCTACTAAAAAAAAATAATCTGGAACTATTATTTAACATTGCTTACCTAGCCAGTTGCAGCGCACAGGAAATTCTCCTGATGAGACGCAGGAAATACAGGACCGGGAAGCTCACCACAGAGCCCAGTTCTTCCAAGCAGAGGCACAAGCATCCCCTGAATTACCATCTGAGACATTTCGGAAAAAGATCAAATGGCTTGGCATGACTTCGATTTAGACATCAGCGAAATACTAAAGACAATCTCAAAAGGCTCGGTGGATACCCGTTTAAGTACTATGTCGAAGATCATAGTTAGCTACGCTTCAGAGCGTTTCGGATACGAGGAAAGGAAGACAAAAGAAAAAAACAGCAGAAAAATTGAAGGGAAAGTAAACTCAAACAATGTAGAGCTGAATTAAGAGCTATCCGGAAGCAATATAAGAAATCAAAACCGGAAGAAAAGGTACCGTTGTAAGAGCTCCGTGATATCATCCGTTTCAAAATGAAATCTTTACGGAGAGCAAAAATGACACAGGAATAGAAGGAAGAAAAGGGCGCGCAAACGATTAGCTTTCGTCTCTAATCCATACGGTTTCACTAAGAAATTATTAGGCGATAAACGTAATGGAAGATTAACATCTACCCCTGACGAAATAAATGACTTCCTTAAAATGACTCTGAGTGACCCAAATAAACATATACAGCTAGGAGAAAACTCCTCTCTAATCACACCTAATTTGCCTTCATACCCTTTTGACTTAAAAGAATCAACATTGAAAGAAGTTCAAACAATATTAAAAACAGCCAGATCGGGATCAGCCCCTGGACCTAACGGAGTCCCTTACTTAGTTTATAAACGTTGCCCATTGTTGCTCCGTATGTTATGGAGGTTGTTAAAAATTGTTTGGAGAAGAGGGAAGGTAGCTGTACAATGGAGGTGCTCAGAAGGAATATGGATCCCTAAAGAGGATGGAGCAAGTACAGTAAATCAATTTAGGTACATCTCCCTATTGGACGTCGAGGGAAAAATATTCTTTAGTATTATGAATCGACGCTTGACAGATTTCCTCTTAAAGAATAAGTATATTGACACCTCTGTTCAAAAAGGAGGCGTTCCAGGCATACCAGGGTGCATAGAACATACAGGTGTCATCACGCAGCTGCTAAAAGACGTGAGAGCACATAAGGGCGATATGGCTTTTCTGTGGCTGGATCTTAAGAATGCCTATGGCTCTATCCCACACAAATTGGTAGAAGAATCGTTAAATTGCCACCACGTTCCTCCCCAAATTATAGAGATCATAGTAGACTATTATAACAATTTCAAAATGAGAACAGCAGCAGGAAATACAACATCTGCATGGCACATATTGGAAAAAGGCATTATAACAGGCTGCACTGTCTCAGCTACCCTCTTTTTCTTAGCCATGAATATGCTTATAAAAGCGGCAGAAATAGAATGCAGAGGTCCCTTAACAAGATCTGGTCAACGGCAACCGCCAATAATGTCATACATGGACGATGTGACCATAATATCCTCGTCTGTGATTGGTGCGAGGTGGTTACTAAAAGGTTTGGAGAAACTTATTTTATGGGCAAGAATGAGTTTCAACGTCGCTAAATCGAGGTCATTAGTGGTGAAAAAAGGAAAAAAAAAAAGAGAGGGATCGTTTTAAATTGTCTGGCGAGTATATCCTGACTATAAAGCAAAACCCAATCAAGAACTTGGGTAAGCGTTTTGATAATGAAGGACTCTGTTGCAATCCAGGAAACAAAGGATATCCTAGAAGCATGGTTAGATAAAGTAGACAAGTCTGGCTTACCCGGACGATACAAGGCTTGGATTTATCAACATATTATTCTCCCCAAAATATTGTGGCCTTTGTGAATCTCTGAGTTCACTACCTCTACCGTAAAACTTATAGAAAAAAAAAGATCAACTCCCGTTTACGGAGATGGCTCGGTCTACCAAAGTGTCTAAGTAGCGCCGCCCTTTACAGTAATTCCAACATTCTTCAACTCCCCTTTAAAAGCCTCGTAGAAGAATATAAAGTCGCCAAGGTGCGAAAAATAATACAATACAAGTTCTCCAAGGACCCAAAAGTGGCAGGAGCAAATATTGAGGTTTACACTGGGAGGAAATGGAACGCTGTAAAGGAGTTGAAAGTGGCAGAAGAGCGTCTTCGCGTAAAAGTGGTGCTGGGCACTGTCGCCACGGGTCGGGCAGGGCTGGGTTTCTTTCCTACTGTTAGAATCGACAAAGCCGTAGGTAAAGGAAAAGCACCAACTCTTACTGGACGAAATTCGCGCAGGGGAAGAGGAAATGAGGGTAGCAAAGATGATCGGGTTTAAACAACAAAGTTCATGGACAAAATGGGAAACAATGGTACCTAGGAAAGTCGGATGGTCAGATCTATGGCGTAACGAATTGGGCATAAACTTTTTGATCCGATCTGTTTATGACCTTCTACCAAGCCCCGTTAACCTACAGTTATTGACTAAATCAGAATCGCCCTCATGCCTCCTATGCGGTCAAATAGGTTCTTTAAAACATATACTTAGTAACTGCAAATCAGCCTTAGCTGATGGTAGATATAGATGGCGCCATGATCAAATATTAAAAGAAATAGCAGAAGTCGTTAGTACAGCCATCCGTACAAACAAACCGAATCCAAACATGAACGTCATAAATTTTATTAAAGCTGGCGCGAAACTGAACCCAAAGAAAATGACAGCACCAAATTGTTTATCATGTGCAGCAGACTGGGAACTTAGAGTGGATCTATGTAAAAGGCTAAATTTCCCCGATCACATTTCCAAGACCCGATTGCGTCCAGACCTAGTCCTCTTTTCAAATAAACTAAAGAAAATCATCATGTGGGAACTAACGATCTGCTATGAGGTTAATGCAGAGGAAGCCAGTGAAAGGAAAAAACTAAAATATGATGAATTACTAGAAAATTGTAGGAACAATCGATGGAAGGCGAGCTGCAAGCCAGCTGAAGTAGGCACAAGGGGTTTTGTAGGAAAATCACTAGTCAGCGCCTTAACAAAAAAAAAAACAAAAAAAAAAAAAACGAAAGGCTATCCAAACCATTACTGAGACTGCAGAAAGAACAGCTAAATGGTTATGGTTAAGACGAGCAAGTGCTTGGACGTGCAAACTGGGGAAAGCCTAAATTAATGCAAATTTTACGCATAGTGTAACATTTTAAACCTGATTGTATATTAGGTGTAAATAGTGTAAAGATATGCTACAACTTTTAACTAACTAGAAATGCCGTAATCGGTTTGTAAATCCGTATAATCGAAAACAGATTTTTTTTTTGTTTTTTTTTTAAACGGTTCATTCGTCAGCCATTGTAAATAATACATACGAACCTTCAAAGGAAAGGAGGAAGGAAAGCGGTTTCGTTTCATTCTATATTTTATTCTACTTATTTTTCCCTTATTTAATCATTCATTTTTTTTTTCTTTTTACAATTCTCGTGTTAACAGTTCGGCTCTTTATTTACCCATTCAACATACGCTATTTTATTTATTATTTCATGTTATTTATTTATTTATTTTCATTTTTGTGTAAATGTTGAATTATTTCGCATAACCATTATTATCCCGATACCCTAGCATCTTGAATAATTGCATAACATCGTAACGTTCAAAAGAGGTCTAGTTTCGATAGTCTTTCCCCCATTTTCGTTCTTTATTACTGAATAGAAATCTCCTGAGCTTTGACTTCCAATTGACCATATTTTCCGTTTTCCTTTTTCTCTCTCTCTCCAACTATTTGACTTTATGCAAAGCATGATTAATCACGACTTTCCCACCAATATTACTTTTTTTTTACCCCTCTTCCCGTTTCGTTTTGTTTTTCTAACGATCCAAAAACATAAATTTAATTTTAAAGGTTTTTTTTTTACTCGTCAACATGTTTTAAATGTTTTTATTATGATATTTATAAGCACTTTCGGTTTAATATGCTGTATTTATTTATTCAATTTAATCGCATAAACGAGTTTTCTAGTCTTTTTTTTTTTACTCGTCAACATGTTTTAAAGGTTTTATGTTATTTATAAACACTGCCTTGGTTTATTTCGCTGTAATTGTTTTTTATTCGTCAACATGTTTTAAACATTTTATTATGATATTTATAAGCACTCTCGGTTTAATTCGCTGTAATTTATTTATTAATTTTAATTGCCGAATTTCTCTTATTATCTCTGTAAATAGTAATTAGTAGCTGGTGAAATGAAACTTGATGGGAAGTGGGTGAAAACGGAAAACATAATTACCTTTTAAGTATCCGATGAAAGGGTGTCCACTCAAAAAAAATGAAAAAAAATACCCGTAAACAGCTTAAATAGAGTGATTGTCAACATCCAATCAAATGTGTGATAACAGGGTACATTTATAGAAGTCAGTGTCCACAAACATTTTTTAGAGAGCGTATCAGAGTCTGATCAGCTCTGATGATGAGGTCAGTATGATGTTTGAAAGACCCGAAACTGCCCAATGATCCAACTTCAGAACATCACTGACGACGCCCTCTAGCGCAAAAAGAGCGTATATTCAAAGCACCTAACCAACTTCAACTACATTATGTTTAACATGTCTGTTGCTGTTTTGATGGAGACTTTGGTTGCTGTCACAGCTTCTCACTCTTCTTTGTTTGTAGGACATCGAACTGGGCATGAGGAACTGCAGTCTTCGATTCCCTCCTCACGACCTCTTTCCAAACACTGAAACCATTCCCCACTGCTTCCTGATAAGTTGAAGGTTTTGCTTTCGGTTGTGGCGCCGGATTCTTACCAGAACATGCTTTTGACAAGTGCTCCGAGGCGCCACAAGACGATCAGTGGGGTCTACAGCCTTCTACCGTGACGAAGATAGTCTGGCTGCGAAAAGTTAATCTGTCAGAGATTTCAAGAAAGCTCTTGCGGGTCATTTTCACTTAGAGGATAAAATCTCCTGAGACAATCCTCACTTTGCTCATGACGGTGGAGAAATCACCGACTTGTTCATAACTAGGAAAGAAGACACCGCCCCCGATGGTCTTCCGTGTTTATCCGTGTAGAGTCATCTTGAGAGTGTCCATGTACCCCGTCTGGAGACAGACCGACTTGTTGGTCAAGATTTTGACAGCCGGTTACTTAGCCTCTTCGTCTATTAGCAGCAGGATGTCCTACATGGCATTCGAACGTTTGGCGAGGACCTTGGCATCGATTTATCGGCTCTTTAGTGGCTCATTCCTGTTGCCACCAGTTAGCTTTCGGGTTTTGAATGCCGGTTGTCAGCAGGGAAATGGTCTTAGCAGTCACGGCATCCAGAGCTTTCGAAATGGTCAGGACCACATTACCGGCGATATACTGACGGTATTACATGCATAGCTGCATAATCTCCAGGTCGTTTTTTCTTGGACCTGTTGGAGGCACAGGATGAAGGAAATGTAGTAGACTATTGCTGGCGAGACTCCGCCATTGGGGTCAGAGCCAAACTACAGCGTACAATAAGCGAAACAAAGAGTTCAACACAGAATGCAAAGAAAAACAAACAGTAATCAAAATGCTAATAGAGACACGCACAGGACAAGCGAGAAACAAAATAAACTCAGTTTTTTTTTCATAGAATATTGCAATCTTACCAGGAATAACTACAAAATACTTCCTCTTTCTCTAATTTATAGGCAAAACCGCCCAAATGTATGCTGTGAATTTTTCCTAGCCAACAAGATACGCCACTTCTCAGTCTCAGTTGACTCCTGAAGTCGCCACTGATCGTTTGTACATATTCCCCACATCTGTGTGTTAACATTCTTAGTTTGTGATTTTTTTTTCTCCATATTACCGTTGCTTTGGCTTTTATATTTCATTTGCTTGCTTAATAATATTTTTGCCCTGTTCTTTTCTTTTCCCTTGTTTATTGCAAACTTTGTCAATTCTGTTTGTTGGCCATTTCTGCCAATTACATTTAACCATGGCCAATTACTCTAAATTTTCCTTGCTCTATATTTATCATTTATTTTGGTTTCTTTCTTTCTTTTTACATAAGTTCACTGTCATGAATTTTCCTCTTCCTTTCTTTTCTTTTATCCACCGTATTTAATTTCTTTCTTTCTTCATCCATTTCTTAAGCGCATTAGCAAGAATTCAATTTGCTTTTTTCTTTTCTTTCTACTTCCGTTTGACGTCCATATTTTAATTTTCTTTCTCCTTCATTATTTATCATTTCATCAACTATACGTAAATTTCTTTCTTTCTTTTCACATAGGTTCACTGTCATTAATTTTTCCCCTTCCTTTCTTTTCTTCTTTTGTCCATCATAATTTCTTTTTCTTTTTTTCTTTCTTTCTTTCTTTCTTTCTTTCTTTCTTTCTTGTCTAGAAAACAAGAACCCGGAAGAAAGTTCCATAAGCGAGAAGTGCGATAGAAGAACCTGTCAGCATAGAACTTACGGTTACATCTATCAATTTCAACTATAACATGATGAGACCTTGTCGCCAATCACGTACTGCGCTTAAATTCATAAAGTCTAGGTACCATAGCGGAAAGTTCATCAGAACAATTACCAATGGAAGTATTTATAGAAAAGCCACAGTGAAGCTACCTTATGGCGTTAAGAAAGTGACTGAAGCCGAGATACCAGATCATGACCAAAAACATTGCAGATTCGCCTTTAGATTTATCAAGAATCTCTAAATTTATGGCAGGAGAAACAGAACAGATGTGTCAGCAATATTAAAAGCAATGACGAGTGGTAAACTCATAAATATATATGTAAAGTATGTAAAGGCCTATATAATGATTTTGAACACATATTTTTCCCGACCATTGATAGATATGTAGATATTTAGGTGTGTAGATATGTATATACATATCTACACACTTTCATATCCTAACGTATATAAAAACATTTTTTTAGGAATTGTTTTATTTATTTATTTATTTATTTATTAATCCAACAAATTCTAATTTATTTCTTGAACGTTTGTTTTTTATTGGATACCGGAGGGCGCATATTTTTCTAAGATTTCTCGAATATTCAGGCCGGTAGGTGAAAATAAGTAATTTTTTATCCCATGACCCATATGATCGTAGAGGCACCATGAGTCCTGCAACTACAGTAGAAAGTAGTGTTTCTCGGGCAAGATAGCCTGGCGGTGGCCAACCCTCTGCTGCACGGATGTGAATTCAGAGTTTTTCCTTCTCCTAGACTGGTTGCCATCCAAGGTTATAGAACCCAGTCCTGCTACTTACCCAGAGTTGGAAAGAAAAGAAAAGTATTCATACCTTTCCCAAGCACGTAAGTGAATGCAATGGATCCGACTGAAATTCGAACTCTCCAATTCCTCAATCATAGCTGCTATCCATTACTCCACTGTACCTCTGTCTGTCTGTCTGTCTGTCTGCCTGCCTGCCAGCCTCTCTCTCTCTCTCTCTCTCTCTCTCTATCTATCTATCTATCTATCTATCTATATATATATATATATATATATATATATAGTGGACTCTTCCGTCGTATTCGACGTATGAGGGTCAAGCAGTTCAGTTCCTAGAAACCGACACCCCAGCCACATAATTGATTCTAGTAGTGAAGGTTTTCTACAGAACAAGCCACACGTTTTGTCGGTCCGAAAACATATCCGTGGTGGAACTAAACTGAGATTCTCTCTAACCATATGACTGTACCCCCAGGAGCCACGACTACTATCACCAAGCCGCTCAAACTTGAGCATTAGAAGCCGGTTCAAGCAATCATATACAAAGGTGATAGAAATTATTGGGAGGATTTGATAATTATAACACACACACACACACATACATACACACATACGACCTGATTCTGCTGTTCCGCGACCGTTATCGTCGCATAAAAATCTTCTATGTCAACATAACAGAATATCATTTTTGATGGTGATTAACTTCGTTTAAATGTCCACATAATCACTCTTAAGATGTCAAATATGAGCCGAAAGTTTAAATCAAGGAACAGCATAATAAAAAAAAAAAAATTATCCAAATGTTTGACAATTTTTGTCTTTATTTTCGCCAGAAATTAAAGCGACTATACGAAGTTTAGAACGGCTCATGATCAAAGGTAATAGACATTCGTTGCCTGTTTAACAATATAAACTGCGTGCCAAATTATTATCGAGATATTTTTTTCTAATATTTCAAAAACCGTCCAATCAATTCACACAAAATTTTGACACAATGTTGGCAATACTGACCTGCACAATCGCTGAGATTTTTTACTGATCTGCGCAATGTAAACAAACTGGCGCCATATTTGTTATCAGCACGGTGATTTGAGCGTGCCAAATTATTAGAAAAGTATAAGAATTTAGTGAAAAGATGGGCCATAAAAGCAGTTTAAGTGATGCTGAAAAGAAAACTATTACCTCAGATATATCAAAAAGTAAATCTACCCTAGAAATTTTTAGAATGATAGGGAAGTGTCATCAAACAGTGAAAAATTCACCGCCGACCCTACACACGTACGCAAAAGGCAAGCCGAGGGTTATTTCACGTCGTCTCACGTCACGACTTAAACGAGAGGCCACGAAGAACCCTGGACTTACCAGCCAAGAGCTTTTCAGTCGTATTGGGGATCCTACTGTGTCTAAAAGTACTCGATGTCGCCATCTGAGGGAAATAGCAACAACAGTCAAACATGTATCGAAGCCTCCGTTGACGAGAAATCAAATTCAAAATCGATTGAAATGGGCCGAGGACAATATGAAGATTGACTTATCTAAAGTTTTGTTCACTGACGAAACTCGAGCAACACTTGATGGGCCAGATAGATGGTGCAAAGGCTGAGTAATGAACAGACAGAATCACCATCAGTGTTTGAGACGCCAACAAGGCGGTGGAGGCATAATGATCTGGGGTGGTATTATTGGAAACACAGAGAGAGTACCAGATGGCGTCAAAATGACTGCTGATGCATGCATAGCGTTTATGAAGGAGCATCTTGAACCGTGGATGAAAAGGCAAAGAGTTGCCTTCAGAAGGGCCATTGTTTTTTATGCAAGATAATGCTCCCTCACACGCTGCTCACAAGACTACTAAATATTTGAAACAGTTAGGCTTCGATTGACCTCGAAAAATGAAGTGGCCAGCAAATTCTCCGGATTTGAACCCAATCGAAAACCTTTGGAGCATCATGAAGGGAAGACTGTACGCCAACGGACGACAATTCAGGAGCAACGCTGAGTTGTGGGAAGCAATTCTTGAAATATCTCATGGCATTACAGCAGATGATATCCTACAATTAACAAATTCTATAGATCGTCGACTTTTTCAAGTAATTTCAAAACAGGGAAAGCACATTCCCTATTAATTTGTTTAAAACTGTGTTTGTATCTGTTATTATTTGCTTGATTATCTTATTATTAGCTTCTTTTGATCATAAACATTTACGTTCAACATTAATAAACGTTTTGTTTGCTCAATTCTGGGAATTTTACTAAATCTTTCTAATAATTTGGCACAGTGCTGGTAACAAATATGGCGCCAGTTTGTTTACATTGCGCAGATCACTACTATTTCAGTGATTACGCAGATCAGTGTTGCCAATATTGTGTGGAAATTTTGTGTGAATTGATTGGACGGTTTTTGAAATATTAGAAAAAAGTTATCTCGATAATGATTTTGCACGCAGTGTATATTTGAATATATATATATATATATACATATATATATATATAGGTGGCCTGACGATTGCATATAGCATGAAACAGACTGTCGCCTCTAAGTGTTGACTTCTATGTTCCCTTTTATATTTACACACGCTCTATCTCTGATATTGAGCACTTTATTCCATAAATATAGCACACATTAAGACTATATTTCTTTATATATATATATATATATATATATATATATATATATATATATATATATATATATATATATGTTGAATTTTCTGTTTTCAAGATCATTTCACAGACCAATCTCCCACTATTTTGGGGTTTCAAAGGACTAAGTTAATTTCGATCTATCTATCTATCTATCTATCTATCTATCTATCTATCTATCTATCTATCTATCTATCAGTTATTATTATTATTATTAAAAAATTACGCGCAATGGTTTCGTTCGGCCTGATAATATGAAGAAAACTATAAGTCTGGAGTTAGCTTTAAGTACCGTGGAGTGGCTAATAAGAATCCTTTCATTTCTTCAGTCAGAGTCAGATATCATTAGGAAGATTAAATTAGAAATATATCTTTTCTCTTATATATATAAACATATATATATATATATATATATATATATATATATATATATATATATATATATAAGAAAAAATATATATATATATATATAAGAGAAAAAAGACATATATATATGTGTGTGTGCGTGTCTGTGTGAGTGTGCGTGTATGTGTGAAAAATTGTTCGATGGTGCTACAGATTGACAAATCGCATCTGATTCCAGACGTCGTCTCATATTTTCAACTGAAATCGTTTTAACTGACAAGCGTCCAGATTTAATTATCTGGGCGATAAATTAAAACAAAAAAAAATATTACACATTGTGTAAGTAGCACTTGAGGATGAAATAAAACAAAAACAAAAAAAAATACACTATCGATTAATCGTATGTGAGGAAGCTGAAAAAATCACTAAGATCAGAAGAGCGTGTTTGCCAGAAACAACCGACAGCCTCAATAATGTGTCCCATTTACATTGGCTGTCATGGTTTCTTAACTACTTCAGCTTCCGAATATCTAATGTTTGTGGTAATTCCGAATTCAGATGGAAATAAATATCTTAAAAAAAAATCATGAATTGTGAATAGACACAGTCATAAGTGGCAGGCGCATTAAAAGTTTTGAAGCGATTAAATCTTGTGAAATAATGCTGTTCTTTTCAAGAAATATTAAATACCGTCTTTTAAGACAAAAATGATATCTGTAAATAAGTTCAATTTGACTATCATGCCCCCCCCAACTCCCACGAGGAATTGATACATCTCCACAAAACACAGAGTAGGGACCGATAAACTAATTTTATTAGTTATTATTAATGATTTATCTCTTGGTATGAAATTATTTTAATTACAATGTTTGCTTGCCATAAAAGCGTCATCTTCGAGAAATACACTAGTCGAAAGTTTTTTTTTTTTTTTTTTTTTGGCAGCGATGCAACAAACTTTTTTTGTTGTTGTTGACATTATCATTATTTTTATTTCCTTTGATTTCTGGCGTTTACACATTTCTTTCCGGGTCCCGCCCAGTGACCTAACGTTAGAAATGGCATCATGACACTTTCCACTGACAAAAAAAAATGAAAAAAAAAATGACATAGATAAAGCCCTTCATAAAGTGTGGCTGTCCTTGTCAGAACAATTTTGTGTATCTCTTTGAGGCATGGACTTCCAGGAATACCTTCAATTAGTCTACTGGAATCTTTTCCAACCATTTCTAGGGTTACAACTACAACAGGGATTGTTGATGTTCCCATGTGTCACATTTTTGAGATTTCTATTTCAAGGTCCTTGTATTTTGACAGCTTTTTGAATATATTCAACGATACATTGCCGTCTGCAGGGACTGCTATATCAATAAGAAGGCATCGTTTTTGTTTGTTTGTGGTCTTTATTAACAATGTCTGGGCGGTTGCCTTTGATTGTTCTGTCAGAGTGCATTTCGTAGTCCCATAGAATTGTGTCAGGTCCTATCTCCGTAACCGGGTCTGGGTGGTGTTCATACCAGTTTCTTTCAGTTTCCTTCCCGTAGAAGTTGCATATTTTCCAGTGCAGATATTGGCCCACTCTGTCATACCGGGTTTTATATTCAGTGGGTGCCAATATCGTGCAACCTGATAAAAGATGATCAATTGTTTCTGGATATTTATCACAGAATCTGCATTTTGGGCTAACACAATATTTTAGTATATGTGCTTGATAATTCCTAGTTAACAAGCATTGGTCCTGTGTAGCAAGGATAAAACCTTCAGTTTTAGCTATTAACCCTGCATTACATAGCCACTGATTGGTACGCTAATTCCTAGGTACTTATTGGCTCCATCAGGCTCCAGTTCTCTAATCTATTAGTCGTGTTTCTGTAATTCTGTCTTTCTTGAATATTGCTTTTGCACATTTATCTAATCCGAAGTCCATACCTATAACGTCACTGAGGTATTTTACAATATTGAGGAGGTCCTTCAACTCATTGTCGTCTTTGTCAAAGAGTTTGAGATCATCCATGTAGAGTACGTTATTGAATATTTTGTTATTTATTTTGTAACCATAGCTACTGTTGTTCAGTTCATGCTTAAAGAGGATTAATGACAAACAAAACAGAAGGGGTGACACAGAGAGTCTCCTTGAAAGATTCCACGTCGGATATTTAGACTTAGGGTATGGCAGTGCCTCTGATGTGACTAAAGTATAGTTTGGTATTCCACATTTCCATGCTGTGCTTAAGGAACGACTTTGTACAGGGGGAGACTTGTACATTCCCCATTTGTAAGGGAGACTTTGTACATTTCCAAAGTCGTAAGGATCCAAGAATGTGGAACACTATCAAAGTCTTTACGATAATGAATCCACGGTGCGTTAAGATTTCTACGTTGTCTCCTGCAATTTTCCAAGATCATTTTATTTATCAGAAGTTGATCTTTGCAGCCATATGAACCTCTCCTGCATCTCTTCTGTTCCAGGGGAAGAATGCTGTTTGTTTCGAAAAAAGGAATAAGTACGGTTCGTCAGGATAGATGTGATCAACTTATACGTTGTGGAAAGACATGTTATCGGTCTATAATTTTTCGGGTCGTCTGTTTCACTTGTTTTTGGCATGAGGTATGTAATACCTTCTGTAATCCATTCCGTGATTTCAATGTGATTATTTACAGGCATTTATAATGTTTTTGCAAGGATCTTATGGATAGATGAGAGATGATAAAGCCAGAAATTGGGCACCTTGTCATTTCCTGGGGATTTCCATTTTGGGGATTTCGTTAGAGCTTGCCTAGCATCATCTGTGGATATATTTTCCCATTCTTGCAGAAGTGTATCCAGAATTCATTCTTCTTCACGTCGTATCCATTCTGTATTTGGGTTATATTCCATTTGGGCGGTTCAAAATATTTTCCTAAAATGTCTGTACATTCTTAATTGATGGTGGCCTTTCGACATGTATAGGTGTTTTTCCAATTTCCCTGTAAAATTTCTTAAGATGCGTTCGGAATATTTGATTTTGGCGATAGAACCTACAACGTTTTTCGTATCGTCTTCTTCTCTGTGCCTTTAGCTGAAGTTTCTTCTTCAGTATTTCCTTGATTGATGGAGTGTCAATTAGAGATTTAATTTTATATTTACACTTGATCTTTTTACACTTGCGTGTAGAAATATTAGGGTTTGTTTTATTTCTCGTATCAGTTTGGTTTTCCAAGCTGGTTCTCTGTGTCTGTTAATTTTATTTATTGTCTTGACCCCAATCTTCCGAGTCGCTGCTAAAGCTGTTGCGTATATGACGTTGTTAGCTTCTGTGATGTTTCCCGGTGGTTTATCTGTTAACAGTGTTTCCAGAGAAGCGTTGTATATTTTCACGATGTGCTTGTTGGAATTAGTCATATGGATTTTGGGGAGCTGGTCTCTGTCTGACAATAGTATGAAAGTTACTCTGCTGAGTACTTGGATGACGTGGTTTTTCGCTTCGAGGATTTCAGCTTTGTAGTTTTCAAGGAATTCTAACTTAATGAATCATCTTCAGTGACATTGTCTGGAGAACTGCAGGTTGTGTTTAAGGTAGAGTCTTTGATTTTATTTCCTGGGAGGTTATTTCGTATTTCATTTGTTTTAGTTTTTACCTCAACCTCTGTCACATTACTTATTTCTACATTCATCTCATTACAGTTTGAATGATGGGTCATAGTATCTTGTTTTATATTAATTTTACCCTATCTATTTCTGTCTTTGAGAGTCTGTTATTTCGCATGTCCCTACGGACATTGGCAAGCATGTTTTCATCGAGGTTAGGTCTTATATCATTTTCCACTATAGTTCTCCATAATTGCTGGTGTTTTTTGCTGGGTTTTCGAGTGCAGTGAAGAAAAATGTCATGACTTGTCGATACTCTTCGCGAGATCATTTCGTTCGTCTTCTTTTTATTAGTCGATTTGGTATTGAGTCACTTGGTCCAAGGTTGACAATAATCCGGGTTTGGTGACCTAGTGTCTTTTCATTTGTGGAAGATTTTGTTCCAGTGACAGATTTTTCGTCCTCAGACTGGTTCCTCTTTTAGGGACGCGGCCCTTGCTGACCCGGGTGACGGTCGATCCGGTATTTATTATTATTATTATTATTATTATTATTATTATTATTTCTTTTGATTTATAGTGTATATTCATTTCTTTCTGGATCCCAAACATAGAACTCAGATCAGAAATGGCATCATGACAGTTTTCCAATGAGCATTAAAAAAAAAAAGCGAAACAAAAAAATAATTTAGATCACACATATTTTCCACAGGTAAAGCCCATCGCAGCTGTACTTGTGAGTACAATTTTTTTTATATTTCTTTAAGGCATGGGCTACAGGAATCCCTTCAATATGCCTATCAGAAGATTTTCCTAATCGAGTGTTCCATCTTCAGTTGGAGTTTTTTATGCCCTCACCCGCCACATTTTTGGGATTTCAATGTCAAGTTCCTTGTACTGTGATCCTTTTTTGAAGATTTTCAAAGATGCATTACCATCTGCAGCGACTGCCATGTCCTGGAGAAGACATCTTTTTGTTATTGCGGTTTCTAATCTCGATGAAAGTGGTGTTACACGATTTGGGCAATTTTGCTGTTACACCCGTTATATATATATATATATATATATATATATATATATATATATATATATATATATATATATAAATAAAATTGTTAAAAAAATACAAATACTATATTACAAGATTTACAAACAACAGAATTCAAACAGAATATGTGCATTAGCAAGATTTTGTTTCGCTAAACAAAATCAACCAAACTAATTCTGTTAACTTAAGTCCTTTCTTCAAATCAACATCTTTATGTGTTATTTATTATCTTTAGTCCTTTCTACTTATCAACATCTTTACGTTATATCAGGTCATCAAGGACACATGGCACAGTGAATAAAGGCGTTGGTTAGATCCAGTGACAGGACCCAAAGAGTTCAATACACGGTTAAGGCAGTGGAGAACTTACAGAGGGTAAATTAACAGGAGATAACTGATAACTGACATCCATTAAATATGGCACGTGGAACTAGAACAGTCCACCTCAGTGAGCGAAATAAAGGGTTTTGTTCAACATTCCAACCACCTTTAGAAGGCCGGGGCGTACAATGGCCGAAACGTTGTAATAAATATGGCGACAAAGATGAGGACAATAGTCCGAATAATGTAAATAATGAACTTTATGGATTACTTAATGCCGAAATTTAAAAATTTTGAAGGCAGTTATATATTTTCACCAACAATTAAAATGTATTATTGGTAATTTTTCTAAAATATGTTTGGTAGGTCATCGTCCTATAAATAAGCATTGTTTGTCATTTTGTTATAAATATGTATATTTATACTTTCAGGGTGTTTTGATTTTGTAAGCGGTGCGGGGGGGCTCACTTTTTGCCCATAGCTGAGGCCCTAACAGGTGCTTCCACCCCGGTCAGTGTGGACCTGGGGACAACAGCTATTAGTAGGAGGTTCTACGCTCCTCGGAACCTCCAATCCAATCAGAAACCTTGCTGCTGGATGTAGTTTATCGTCATACCCAGAACTATAGGTATCAGAAATTTGGTTTTACGAGTCGATATACTAATACTTAAAACAGATAATGAACAATATATATATAATCAATTTAACGCCAGACAATTATACTAAAGGGAATAAATTCAAAGGAAAAAGATTTAACTTTGGCCATACATAAAGGGGCAAGACATAACAAAAACAGAATGAAATGAGTAAAGAAGGCGCCGGCCAATGAGTTTTATTTACAACACATCGGCCTAGTGGAAGACAATCGAATATTTCCAGACACTTTGCCAATAGCGACGACATTTTGTGAGCTTATTATCAAACGTGTCCGGGCTGTAATTTACGTTCAAAAACGCGTTATTCTCGCCGTTCGAAACACAGCTGAAAATCTGACAAAGGTTAATTTTTAAAATACGCAGATGAAGAGGAAACTTGACGCAATAGAGATGTTGTGACGAAAGCTACTGAAAATGCGGTGAAAAGAACATGTAAACAACAACCAGGTTTCAGAAAAAATAGAAATAAAAAGGAACTTATATTTAAGATCAAAAACAGGTAGTTGAAAATTTTCTATATATGATAAGGAAAGAGGGCTTAGAAAATTTGTCACTCCCTGGACATCAGTCAGTTATGTGCCATGCGGGATACACGCTTAGGCGATCATGTATCTTTCGATACATGACTGACGCGGCAGATTTTTTTCCCCGCAGTAGGTTGCCATTTCTTTCTGCGGTAGACCAGTTGCCATCAAAGGCTATAGAACACTGTCTGTCCTTCTATTTACACATAGCTGGAGGGAGAAGAAGATGATTCACACCTTTCCCAAGTTTATTAGCGCTAAGCGAATGTAATGGATTCGACTGGAATTCGAACTCGGCTCTCCGATTCCTCAATCCGAGCCGTTATCTATTACTCCACCGTAAATGAAGTAGGAAAATGGTCCATAACCTACCAAACGTGTATGTGAAAATGATTAGCAGAACAGCGTGCAAGGGTGATAAAAAAGACATAATTTACAAAGACCTACAAAGGACTAGATATTGTGGAGAGTCATGTTCGCCAACGTCCTGAAGGAACACGTCACGTAAAAGCAGACGTTGTATAAAAGTCATTTTGTTAGCTGGGGAGAAAGCGCCGAGCACTTTCATTGACAACGCGCAGGCCGAGTAGAAAACAATCACATATTTCCAGACATTTTGCCAAGAGCGACGACATTTTGTGAGCTTATTATCAAACCTGTCCGGGCTGTAATTTTGGAGGAAAACGTTTCCATATTTATTTTGAAAACTATGTTATTCTCGCCGTTCAATGCGCAGTGGGAAATCGGACAAAGGTTAAGTCTCTGCAAAAGTATCATCGATTACTTGACTGCTTCTTTGTAGCAAATAAGAAAGTATTTCACATAGAATTGTATTTTGGGAAATACATATGACAGCATAAACTTGACTTATTTTCAAAACATCTTAATATTTAATAAAGGTTATTTCAAACCAAGTAATAAACTTAGAAATTTTAATTGAGATTAAAAACATTTCATTAAAGAACTTGGGTAAAGTTAAAACATTTTTTTAAATGCCATGTTTTTTTTTTTCATGACGTATGCGATAATGATTCCCCATTGAATACATTTCTATATTGTCTGTACATTGCCATAAATTCTAGTGAAAGAGAATAGAGTGATCTGTTGATGCATTCTCGGCAGGTTTTGTCTTCAAAGTGGTTTTTCTTCAATGCAGTGATAACACTCAAGGCTAACTAGTCTACTCCCCCATCTAGATACCAATAAGGCTCGAAGTTGCTTAACCAATGATTGGACGAGAACTGGTGTTCAACGTAATTTAGCCGTAAGCCGGCATTATAGTCATTCAGGATATTTAACTAAAATTCTTCGCTGGGGCCTGTCGATTATTTTTGAAGTTTTCAATAATTTTACCCGAAGTTATTAAAAATTTCTCTTCATCCATTTAATCAGACTTACGGCAAATTTTACGGCTTCACATTCTCAGCGTGGCTATTAATTTCAGGATATTTCATATAGATGTTTGTCGTCTGTTTATATATGCGCAGAACGAACCGGTTTTCTTCCTAACTGCGCAGATAGATGCTGCCATCATTCAGCAAATAAACATTTCGTTTACTCTAAGTCATGATTTTATATATCTATAAAACATCAAGTGGCTAACAATGTGAGACCGATTGTAGTTCACTACTGTTCAAACGATTTGGATTTGACCCAGCTGATATGTGGCGCATGCGCAAATTGGAAACTATTGTAGAGAAAAGAAAATGAAAAATTTTAGAGGATATAGCAGAGCAGGAGAGCCGGTTTAGTCAATATAAGAAAGCACAAAGATAGCTGGTAGAGACATTCGAGGCGGAAATGGATAAATACCAGGAATTACTTTTTTTTACAATGATGCTCACTCTGTACAAAGTCCTGAGAGCCACTCAAGGTTGAGTGTTACAGAGTAAAAGGTTCATTTTATTTGGATATATGGGTAAGTTTGAATCCTAGTTTGAAATTGTAATCCTGAAAGCATCCGCTCCTAAGTCAGTTCCAGAAAGCAGCTGTTCATGGGAACAATCTGTTCGGGTGGAACTTATATCTCACCAATGGAATATGAAGGGAATGGGGGGGGTGATACAATTTCCGTGCATCGTGGGGTTTAGCCGAGAAGGTTATAACTGGTGGAACGAAGCAGTTTCGTTTGAACGCTTTCTATGGAAATAACGATATAGCAGCGAGAGTCTTTCTGCGTTTCGTCGGTGACAAAGGGATTGTAGGGTGGAAAATAATTCATCACCCACAAGGACGCGGAGACGCTTTTTGAATCGATAGATGAAAGTGAAACTGGGCGGTTCCTGCCAATATATAGCAGCACTACTCATTTTTCAGTCTGATCTGGAGAGATGAAGTACTTACAGGAGCGGCACCTGAAATCGACCATTTTTCTAGAATATTTAGCGATGGATCGTATGTACGGGATCCAAATGAGGTTTAGGTTGAGATTAATTCCGAATACACACTCAATGCACGGGTCCTCTCTGAGAGAACACACGTTCTTCGCGATAGGTGAAA
Organism: Acanthosepion pharaonis; assembly: GCA_903632075.3. Classification (NCBI taxonomy): domain Eukaryota; kingdom Metazoa; phylum Mollusca; class Cephalopoda; order Sepiida; family Sepiidae; genus Acanthosepion; species Acanthosepion pharaonis. The sequence goes on along the minus strand of CAHIKZ030000558.1, from coordinate 1,420,588 downwards.
ATTCAGGGGTCACTCGATAAGGATGGCGCGTCAATAGTTTGATTTTCGAGGGTATAAATTTAACTAAGTAGTTTTTGCCCCACTGATCTGTTAAAGCTAGATCAAAGGAGAGATCAGCTGACAATCGCTGATCATCTAGAAGTTTGGAGGTTCATCACTGTACCGTTCTATAATCGGCATATACCGTGTTTAACAGCAAAATTGTGCAAATCGTTTAAAAACAAAATTGCTCATTTGTCAGATTTGAAACGTTGTAACTTAGAAATGATTAAAGATATCTTACTGGAATTTTACGAGTTTTTTTTTATAACACTTCTGGTCTATACTTTGAGCAATAAGAATGTACAATTACTCTCCAATCTTAACAGAAGAATCGTGATGAAATCGATCAAAAACGAAAATAACAGGTTCATCATTAATTAATCATAGCTAATTTGTATATAAATTTAAATGTCCCTTGAAAGATTGTATCTCCAACAGAAAAAATAATATATATGTTGGCTATACCCCTATATATTATTTCAGGATCATTTTTTTTTAGATGATGACCTTCGCCCTCTCTAACCTTCTCACTTTTTTCCTTGAGTAACAAGTTGTTTTACATGAATCACGTACGCTTCCATTTCAAGTGATTTTTCACTGCTCTTTGGGCTGTCATAGCTGAAACTTTTCTCTCACGTGCCAAACGTGTTACGGATTAAGTTGGATCTTTTCTAATTGATCTCTTTAGCTCTAAGTTGTGACCTCGTAATCCAGTTTTCCTCTCTAATGTTCACTCTTTTTTAAAAACATTCGCCGTTTTCTTGAATAGATTTTGAAGATGGAAGCTGAAAATCGCTGATCATCTAGAACTTTGGAGGCTCATCATTATACCGTTCTATAATCGGCATATACCGTGTTTAACAGCAAAATTGTGCAAATCGTGTAAAAACAAATTTGCCCATTTGTCCGATTTGAAATGTTGTATCTTAGAAATGATTAACGATATCTTACTGGAATTTTACGAGGTTTTTTTTTATAACACTATTGGTGTATACTTTAACCAATAAGAATGTACAATTACTCTCCAATCTTAACAGACGAATCGTGATGAAATCTATCAAAAACGAAAATAACAGGTTCATCATTAATTAATCATAGCTAGAGACAGGAACCTGAAGGATTGAAATAAAGTTTATATATATATAATTCTAGGATCATTTTTCAACTTATTCAAGGCGATCTTCGCCCTCTCTAACCTTCTAAATTTCTGTCCTGGAGTAACAATATTTATCAAAAGTTTTAAGGTACGATTTTATTTTCTAGTCATTTTTTCCCTGCTCTTCGGACTGCCATAGCTGAAACTCCTTTCTCACATTCCAAGCGCCTTATGAATTGAGTTAGACTTTTTCTAATTGATCTCTTTAGCTCTAAGTTGAAATGATGACACCTCTTCCTGTTTTGACCTCCTGATCCTCTAGTGTTCCCTGCTTTTAAACTTATTCACTGTTCTCTTGATTCTGGAATGGTTCTTGAATGGATTTTGAAGATGGAGGCCATAGTGTAAATGTTACCTGAAGACCTGAATGATCTTTTACGTCTCACTATTATTTTTCTGGAATTCTCCGAAGTTTTTATAACAGTATTATACGCTGCTTTGAACAATAAAAATGTATTTAACCCTAATCTGAAATGATGATACCTCTTCCTGTTGTGAATACCTGGTCCATTTTTCCTCTCTACTGGTTTCACTTTTTCAAACTTATTCACCGTTTTCTTGATGGTTCGTGAATGAACTTAGAAGATGGAAACTAGAGTATGAGTGATGGTACCACTACTGAATGCCTGCATGATCTTTTTCGTCTCACCATTGTTCAGTCGGGAAGATAGCTGACACCAAACGATTTTAACCTGCTATCTTTCAAACTGAATAACACAAAAGGTTTTTCAGTGAATCTTACGGCAAATAGTGTCAAGATGGCTAAACGTCTTAGATGAAAACCTGGAAAACAGGAACTCAATTACTTTAGTGTTGGGACACACCCACCTTCTAACTAGTAATGGACTGGTCCCTCTTATATAAGTCAGCTCTGGAGAGAGAGTGACAGAGCGTCAGAGAGAGCGTCAGGGTCAGCAGTCCAGATAAGCTTACCCGGTACATACCGTTGGACTATAGACTTTGGATATTGTTTCGTACTAACCAACCTTCGTTCTACTAATCACTCTATTGTTAATTGCTTTTATGAATATACCAGTATTTTCCTCTACAACTGTGTTTGTCTTGATTCATAAACCAACACGCGGGAAACTCACAACATCTCAACATTTAGTGTTTTTTTTTTTTTTTTTTTTCTTTTTTTAGATCTGAAACATTTTGTGGGATGGACAATTATGCTGTTACACGATTTGGACAATTTTGTCGTTACAACCGGTTTATCCAAAAATTATTACAGATCAATTATATGAAGGAGAAAGATAACTGAAACGAGAACGGGTCCGCCTTCGTATCCACACTGTCGCTCAAGTAGTTGTCCATAATGAGATGATGAACAACAGTCTTGTTGATTATAGCTTCAAAAATATGCACGGTGGAGTAATGTATAGCAGCTCGGATTGAGGAATCGGCGAGTCGAGTTCGAGTTCCAATGGAAACCATTACTTTCACTTACGTGCTAATAGCCTTAAGAAAGGTATGAATCCTATTCTTTTAACCCCAGCTATGAGTAAATAACAGAACATAGCGGGTTCTATAGCCTTGGATGGCAACTGGCCTACTGCATAAAGAAATGAGAACCTCTTGCGAGGAAAAAAATTTTCCTCGTCAGTCATGTATCGAAAGCTACATGATCGCCTAAGCATGTATCACGCATGGCATATAACTGACCGAATCCCCCTGAAAGGGGGATAAGTGTTCACCGCATTCTTGAAAAAAGAGCATCCAATTAAAACCTTCTATAAGGTCAGGGTTAATATTCTTAAAGACAACCACTGGGATTTTATAAGACTTTTTTTTAAGTCTTCAGACTTGTCGGGCTGTAATAAAAATATTACTGCGATTATGTTCAATTAGTCGGGGAAGTTAGAAAGCAAATGGTCTTTGTCATCTAACGTTGAAGTGGAGGCCAAGATCGTGGCGAAGAGGTTTCCTTCATCTGACCATGATGAGATGACCTCCGGGAGGTTTATAATAGCACGGTCTGACGCTTTGATTCTATTCAGAATTTACACGGATATATACATGGATATATATATATATGAATATACAACGTTGATAAATAAATACAATGTGAATATCAAAAGTGACTGACTATTTTCCCTTAGTCACGTGTCAATACAATAGTCAGCTGACAATACAGTAATCACGTGACATATTATTATAAATAAATAATATGCAAATTTACACTGACCAAACCACGTGGATACATAAAACAAGCTAAAGTTATGGGTTATTTCCCCTTTGTTATGAAGTCACGTAACGTTAAGTAGTCATTGACACGTTAGTATATATATATATATATATATATATATATATATATATATATATATATGAAAAACTGTAATGGTAGCCGACGCGTTTCGTTCAATGTGGACTTTTTCAAGGCAAAAACGAAATGAATTTATTTAACAAACTAACTAATAATAACAAAAACAAAATGTCCTTAGCAACTGGAAAATTTAGAGAAACGCTATTTCCATCCTGTTAACTGAAAATTACGTCAATTACTGTCACGTGTGGAGATATTGCTTTTATTGTTGTGTTGACGGATTCAACTGTTTACTTTTGATTTCTTGATACTGTTCTGTACATTTGTTTGGGAGAGCAGTAATTCTGTTAAGAAAGGTGAAATAGGGAAAAAGCTTGGGCGTAGATTAATATTTAGGTAATATTCAATGGCGGCACTCTCGAGGATTTTCCTTCTGTGGGAGTTATTTTCTTTTTTATTATTATATATATATTGACACGTTAGAATATATATATATATATATATATATATATATATATATATATATATATATATATATATGAACAAAAAGTGACAAGAGACAAGCTATTTCATCAATTATGTTAAAAAATCAAAACAAAAATGGGAAATCCATTATCTGATGTTTTGACGATGTACAACACATACACCCATCTCATACCATAACAATGTAATCAAAAATATTCATTTAGAAAAATTCTTGAATATTACTCGCTTACTTTTTTTAGCCAGATATGGAATTATGGGACTTTGTGTTCTCCACATGATTTGGCTGATCTTTCAACTACCTGCATTCATGAACCTTCTCAAATTTAAAAACCTTGATAAAGCAATGACACATCTCGCTTTTGTATGTGCAACAAAATAAATCCTACATCGCCTTGATGAAATCCCTCAGAGGACGAAACGCGTCGGCTAAGAATAGTTTTTCATCTTGTTTCTTTCATGCATTTACTTCCTTTACAGATGCATTCTATCTGAACATAATTTACATACATACATGCATATATATATATATATATATATATATATATATATATATATATATGCAGGTATGAACAAAATAAATATGAACAAAATAAACTATGAAATCTCCACAAATATTCTTAAATTCCTATAATTTATAACAGAAGCCATTGGTTTATACCAACGGCTTCCCATACTTAATACTTCTCGTTTTCACTCTCGCGTGGTCATGCGTGTCGTCATGAGCTGCCGCGCAATTTTCGCTTCCAGCGTCTCGTATGCACGATTTTGTCGTTCCTTGGAAATCTTCCATGTAAACAGAAACAGACTATCATTATTGTTTTGTCCGTGTATTGGTTAATATATTGTAATGTAATTGTCATCTTTGATAATGGCTTGTGTAAGTCGAAAGCTTAGATAGGATTAAAAATTATGTATCAATATTGTGATTTTCTTTCTTCTTATAATGATAATGTTATTAAGATTAAGAATTTACATAAAATAAATAGACAGAACGTGTCTGTATTATTTAATTAAGCATGCATCAATATATATATATATATATATATATATATATATATATATATATATATATATATATATTTTAGATGACCGTTTAGAGATTGTATCACGGATAGTAATAATAAACCCACTACATATTGGTTTTATAACTATGTTCTCCCTTAGACTGTCACTTTTCTGATCTTAGTTCTATTAAACAACAATTCTTAGAAAAACATAGCCATATACATAATATTAGACAGATATTAGTTGATAACACAATAATACTCACACATACACACAGTAAAAAGAATCATCAGATATTGGAGAACATCTACAGTAAAACGAAGCAACCCACATTCAACAAAATTACATATCAAACTAGTCGCAACACATTACATTGCATCTAAACATATGTTTCTGTTAATAATATTTTGTTCTATCTCGTGGTACGACGTCACAGAACCGCATCACGAATTTACGACCTGCGTCTGCTATTCCGCGACCGTTATCGTCGCATAGCAAACTTCTACATAATAGAATATCGTCTTTGATGGTGAATATCTTTGTTTAAATATTCATATAACCACTCTGAAGTTTGCTCATCTGAGCCGAAAGCTTAGATCGAGGAACAGCATAATAAAAAATATCCAAATGCTGGACAGTTTTTGTCTTTATTTTCACCGGAAATTAAAGCAACTAGCTTAGAACGGCTATGGATCAAACACAATAGTCATTCGTTGTCTGTTATATTTAAATATATATATATATATATATATATACTAAGACATTTTTTATGTTTATACATTCTTTTTATAGATACAAATATTTAAGTAAATGCTCTGTTTATAATAAACAGTATTAGCGACATTTACAAACCTGAATGTCCGAAAAATTTCATAGAAAATATTTGTCCTCCGACAGGAATCGAACCTGTATCCTATACGGAACCGTCATATAGCCTGACGTGCCTTTAACCGATTGGGCCAAATAGGAGCGTCCGGTTAGCAAAGTCGATTTTACTGTCTTTAAACTACAATCTGCCATGATTCTCTCACGTACATTCATATCTGCTCATGGCGTATCCAAATGTAAACAAATGACGTCAAAAATTATGAAATGGACAATGTCCGACAATTATTTTTAGACATTTTTATGTACATACATTCTTTTTATAGATACAAATATTTAAATAAAGGCTCCTTTTATAATAAACAGTATTAAACAACATTTACCGGCCTGAATGTCCGAGAAATTTTCATAGAAAAAAAACCCATCAAAACATGAAAAAAAATAATATATATGTACATGACTAACTAAATAAATGAACATGGGTGACAATAGGGTGTAGCCACTTGACACTACAATAGACACGGGACGCTACAGTAATCACGTGACACATAGGTATAATTAAGTAATATGCGTATATAGATATTTACCCACGTGAATTAATAATAAAACACGTGTGGCAAAAAGTCGGGTGTTATTTCTTCTTGATTGTAGTTACGTGAGATATTAGTCTCCGTGACATATTATCAAAAAAGCAGGAAAGGATTTTGACTTATGATAATTATAAAAAAAAACTTATCCTCTTTGTAATGCTTGCAGCATTTCCTGACCACTGACAATACCCTATTCTTATTTTTAAATGCATTTCTTATGTAACATCATTTACAAGGCCGTCTGAAAGTGAAATCAAGCTTCGCAATTTTATTATGCAACTTAATATCTTAAAACAAAATTGTTATTAGCCAACATTTCTACATTTATTGTCATATTGGTTAATTATTTCCATGAATACTCAGCCTGTAGCCAAACCAATGTAGCTCTACATTCATCAATAAAAACTTACCGTTACGAAATCAGTTTTCATGTATTTGTTTCGCATAAGCATACCCGTTTCTCTTAGTGATGTTTACTATTAAGTTAGTTGGTTGATTTTGGTTAGTGGTATATCAACCTCTATTGGTTATTTAATGCCCAAATCTCAATATTTTGTGCACAATTTTATGGCGTCAATTAAATATATTTTGAACGCAATTATATGCCTTCAACTACAGACAAAATGCATTGTTGGTCATTGCTTTAAATATGTATTGTTGGTAATTTTACTATATTATCTTATTTGTTATGAAAACACTTAACCGAGTGCACAGAATCGCCTCGTCAGTGATGTTATGACTTGGGGTCATGACAAGTTTCGGGTCTTGCAACATCATACTTGTTCACCCAAGAGACCCAACTGAAACAGTACTTATTCCGGCAGGCGATCCTGAAGCAAAAATCCGCCAAACACAACAAATGATCACATTAAGTAACTGCCACTGCTGATCTTGAAATCACAAGCGACCAATCAGTGACGACCTACGTCACTTCCTTCTCAGCCAAGACGATACAAAAAGAGAATAGCATGCTAGTCTTTTTTCCATCTAAAGTCCACCACGCGGAACGACCCACATTCTCTACGAACAGTTTAACATAACAGGTAATTAATGGCCAGTATTTTTGGTTGTTTGATTTTATTTAGCGGCATATCAACATGTATGTGTTATTTAAATCTAAACATTTTGAATACAATTTTGAAAGCAATTGTTTGCTTTCAACTACAGATAAAATGTATTCTTCGTCATTTTTTTTTTATAAAATGCTCATTTTGCTATAAAATGTATTGTTAATCATTTTGCTATAAAATGAGTTGTTGGTCATTTTGCCATAAATAGTTATTGTTGGTAATTTTACTATAAATAGGTATTGTTAGTAAGTTTTAGTATAAGGTATTATTAGAATTTTTTTTAAACATAAAAACGTATTGGCTTTATTTTTATTATAAAAATGTATTTTTATACTTTCATATTGTTTTGTTTGGTAGTTCAAAATTGGGCCCTAGCTCAAAACCCTAACAGGTGCTACTACCTCGTATCAGGAACAACAACAATTAAGAGATGGTTCTATGCTCCTCATAACCTCCAGTCTTTCGATCAGACGGCTTGCTGCCGCATGTAGTTTATCGTCATACCCAGGACTTACTTTAGTAAACGTCGCAAAAAGTGGGAGTTTTTCTTTTTGCTAAAACAAAGTGGAAGAACAATTGAAGAATTTGGAAAACCCACCATATTGTTGGAGTAGGATTTTCCGAGATACAACGTCAGGTACACCGGATATTATTGTCCTAGAAAAAGGCACCAAGAACAGTCATATTATTGGTGGTGCCATGACAAATGACACAAATATAGCAAAGAGATTGAGAAAATTACAAACTACACTGATTTGAATGTTGAAATAGCAAGAGTGTTTGAAATACGAAAAAGGGAATGTCAACATGGTTGTAGTTGGAACTGGCAAAATAGGATCAATTCCATTAAAACTATTTGACTTCTTTGACCAACTTTCTTTTCTATTGTCTTCGTTGCTCAATAATACTTCTATTTTCTAATTCTTTCGTACTCAGTAACCACCTTTGTCGTAATGGCTTTATTGCCTTGGGGTGATTCTGATAATAATAATACGAAAAGCAAACAATGCAGCTATTCTGATAAAAACAATGTTTCACGCAACGAACATGCGGTGTTCTCATCAAGCTGTGCTTATGATAACTTTCAATAACGAATAAGCACAGGAGAGTGGCGGGGTGGGGTATGTTAGATACGAAGTTTGTGGTAGGAATATAATTTGTTGCAAGAAAGTACAAGGAAATTACTGATTTTTTCGAATGATACTTTATTGTCGAAAACGGTTTTGCAAATTTATCTTTAAGAGGCATTCATTATTTCCCCCAAGAGCGAAAAAAGGGCATTTAATTATAGCTTTGACGATAAACGCCTGATAAAGATATATAGAAAGAGATTCTTGATGCAATTAATATACGATAATTTCTGTGATGTTTCTCATCGTGACATTCAGAACTGAAGCACTTTTCGTCTTGTTTAAATTTATCTGTTGTTCTATTATTATTATTATTATTATTATTATTATAAGTGGCATTTCTTGGTCTTGGAGTTATTTACAGAAACTAGCAAGGGACAACAAGTCCTTGTTGTATTTGAAAGTGCCCATAATCGTCCTGTTTGATTTCCCCAACGCGTTGAATTTTTTCTTCTCTTTCTCAGATTATCAGGTTTTCTTCGTAGATTTTTAAATATTCTTTTGCGCTGTTTCGATGTGCTCCTGTAATAATGCGCACAATATATATATATATATATATATATATATATATATATATATATATATATGCCTGTTAGTAGCATATAGAATTCGACAAAAATTGAGAAATCAAATTTGATACAAATCACACACACTCACACACACACAAACATACACATAGAGTTTTGTTCTTTCATTTCAACCGGCAAACACCATTGATGATTTTAATAATGGTAATAATAATAAAAAACAACACACACACACACACACACACACACACACACACACACACACACAGATGCATCTTTCAATCTGACTCAAAGATACTACATAACTATCTAAGGCTAAACACCATATCAATAAATAAATTTTCACTTTGTCACACACACTCAAATATATATATATATATATATATATTACTTCAAACGTTATTTTTAGTGCATACCTGTATTTGCATACCTGTATTCGCTCCTAATGTAAACTATGTAGCCACTGATAGGAGGTTTGTCAACATCAGGTTTTGGTACCGGGAAATTATTGTGCGTGAAGCGGTTTATCTTGGCATCATTTCTCTATCGGGTTGGTTGCATTTGCCTTTGCTTTCTTTTTTAAGTATTTTGCAGCTGCAGTCAGTGTACTTTGCTTTACTTGCATTTCTTCACCATTTGAAACGCCATTTTGAACTTGTTGTCTTGAGCTTAGCAACTTTAATAGAATATTGCAATAACAAAAAAATGATGTCACTATTTTTAATAATATCGGGCTATTTAAAAAGTGAAGAAATTCGATAAGACGGTTCCATTATTTACATTATTCGGACTATTGCCCTCATCTTTGTCGCTTCGGCCGTCTTCAGGTGGTTGGAATGTCGAACTGAACCCTTTATTTCGCTCACTGGGGTAGACTGTTCTAGTTCCACATGTTTAATGGATGTCAGTTATCAGTTATCTCCTGTTAATTTCCCTCTGAAAGTTCTCAACTGGCTCACACTCTTTGGGTCCTGTCACTGGATCTAACCAACGCCTTTATCCACTGTGCCATGTGTCCTTGAGAACATCTGTGTATGAATTTCTGGGTATTATAAACCTAATGTCGTCTGCAAACATTTTTACCAGTGCTCATATTACCAGTTGTTATTATCGCTTTTCTCTGGCACTCCTTATTACTGGTTCCTATATTGTATTCATTTCTATGCTTGGTCGGCTCAGTGAGGACAATCGTCCGAATAATGTAAATAATGTACATAATACCTCATCACAGAAATATAGACAGATACAAAAGGGTTCCACTGGAATTCAGTGAAAGTCAAAGAGTTTGACATTTTGAAGTGTTCACGATGCTGCATTTGCAAATTTCTAATGACCCATTTTCTTGACCGAATAGCGGCTTCTAAAATAGAAATGGGTCGTTTATGACAATCATAAACGATCAGCTCAATGGTTTGATCATGACGAAGAAACCACACACTTTCCAAAACAGAAGTTGTAACAAAAGAAGTTTATGTTCACTGTCCGGTGATCGGCTATTGGCATTATCCATTACAGCCTTCTTGGATTTAACCAGAGCAACATTTCCGATGTTTACTGCCAGCAACTGGATGAAATTCACATTCATTTACGCAAAATACGGCCAACAATGTTTAATCGACAAGGTTCAGTTCTCAGCTACATGTTGCCAGGAAGACATTGCAGACACTCACCGACTTGGTATACTAAACTTTGCCACTTCCACCATATTCGACTTATCCCTTGCCCACTGACTACCACTTTTTCCACCACCTTGGCAGTTTTTTAAGCTAAAAGAAAATACGTTGCAAAGAAGATGCAGAGACTGTATTCAAAGATTTCTTAGCGTTCAAAGCTTTAGAGATTTAACATAAATGTCAACTCGATGGTAGAAATATATATATATAATGAAAAAAAACAGACCATTTTAAGGTATCATTACAATAATTTATTTCACCAAAATCCTTTTTGAAGGACTCCGGATCATCAGGTAACACTTCCAACGACGAAATGAAAGAAAAAATGGGATTAGAAATTGATGGGTAGTGTAATTTTTGTAATTTAACAAGGAGGGTGATCAACGAGACAAGGTATATGTTGTGATGATATAACCCAACTTCCCCATTCACGATAATGGACGGACTGGTTGCCGATTAAGTACGACCACAGCGGACAGTCAAAAAGTCTTCGTTTGTTAACAGCTATTGAATTTGCATACTCCCGACTCTGTCTCTGTATTTGACACACCTACATCCGATTATAAACCTATTATTGAAAACCAACACTCGGGTTACTTTGTTTATTATATCTTGCACGAGATATAACAGCTGGCGACGAGGATTGTGCAACGTACTTACGTGAAAAAAAATGTATATATCAGATTACGCTGAACGGATTTCGGAAGCAGATTCGCAAGTCAAAGATATCAGTTGACGCCGATTAGGATTTCGAAAGCGGAGTCACAAGTCAAAAGGAAACTTTTTGAAAAGTAAGAAAATTTTTACTGTTAAATTGTGATTTGAAAAATATATATTGAACCGCGACTCAAATGCGAGCCGGTCTAATAATTGATTATTCAAGTAAAAATTACGGGTTGTCAAAATATTACGGCTGTAAATTGTCTGTTTAACCGTCTAAAGAAAAAAAAAATTTGTGTCGAATTCTAAATAAAGTCAGGATGGAGCAATTAGTCGAAATGACTAAAATGTTGTGTACAAGCTTGCAACAACAACAACAACAGCATCAAGAGTTACAACAACAGCAACAACAACAGCACCAAGAGTTACAACAACAAATACTGCAACAGCAAAAATGTCTGGAAAAAATTCTGAAACAGGCGAGTGGAGAAAGAAAAAATACTGTTTTTTCTGCCGAAGGAATAGCAAATTCATTATCCGAATTTATATATGAACCTGATTCGGGCATTACATTTCCAGCATACTTTAAACGTTTCGAAACTATATTTACCAAGAGATGTCAACATTGGTCGGATGAGGAACGAGTAACATTATTAGTCCAGAAACTAGGGACAAACGAGAATAGGAAGTACTCAAACGTTTGAAGAAACTATAAATATTCTGTCAAAAATATTTGACGAAAGGAATAGTCTGTTCCACACGCGATACAGATGCCTAAACATCGTTAAAGCAGATAACGAGGATTTTCTGACACACGCGGGAACAGTGAACTCTCTGGTTGAACAATTCAAGTTAGAAGGAATTCCCAAAGATGTATTCAAGTGCCTAACTTTTCTTCAAGGACTAACCGATCCTAAATATAAAGAAATTAGGTCGAGAATATTAATAATGGTCGAGCAAGACTCGAAAATAACATTACAAAGGGTGACCGAAGAATGCCAACGTCTCATAAACGTAAAAAGGGATAATACACAAATTGAGGAAAAAAGTGTTGCTAATGTTCGACACCTGAACACTCAAAAAACTCCAAAAGCCAAAAAGATAGAAAAATGTGAGACGTGTGGAAAAAATAACCATACCAAAAACACGTGTTGGTACAAAAATAAATTCTACCAATCGTGCGGAAATAAAAATCATACCAAAGACGTGTGTTGGTACAAAAATAAATTCTGTCAATCGTGCGGAAATAAAGGGCATAAATATTCGGTTTGCCGCAAGAAAAGGAAATTACAAGATGTAAGCCTGGTATTATCAGAAAAAGAAATTCAGAACGGTAAAAATAGAAAGTACGTAGATGTACGTATAAATAATCATACAATTACTTTCCTATTGGATTCTGGTTCAGACATAAGCATCATTGATGAACAAACATGGAAAAATATTGGAAGAACCAAATTATCAGAAACCAAAAAACCGCTAGAGGGGTTTCAGGAAAGAAATTAAACTTTAAGGGAGAATTAAAGTGCGATATTTCGTTATGTGGCAAGACTGCGAAAACGAAAGTGTATGTAATCCAAGGGATTAATTAATGTCTTTTTGGAGTAGACTGGATAGTACTCTTTGATTTGTTTGAACTCCCGATTAACTCATTTTGCAACGTAATAAACAGTGCAGAAAAATAAAAAAGTATTAAAAATGAAAAATTCATGAATGAATTAAAAGAAGAATATCCCAGAGTTTTTTCTGAGGGATTGGGTTTATGTACTAAGACGGAAGTCAAATTTGAACTCAAGGAAAATGTGAAACCAATTTTTAAACCTAAGAGAAACGTTCCTTTTTCCTCCTTAGAAACAATTAATAAGGAATTAGAAAGGCTTGAAAAAATGGGAGTGATATCTAAGGTTGACCATGCGGATTGGGCCTCGCCCACAGTTTATGTTAAGAAGAAAAACGGAAAAATAAGAGTGTGCGCAGATTTTTCAACAGGGTTAAATGATTGCCTTAAAAATCACAGTTATCCACTACTTTCACCAGAAGATATTTTTTCAAAGTTGAATGGTGGTAAGATTTTTTCAAAAATCGACCTGTCTCACGCATACTTGCAGATTAAAGTGAGTGACGAATGCTCAAAATATTTGTGTATAAATACACATAAAGGTATTTATAAGCTAAATAGGCTTCCTTTCGGCTTAAAGGTCGCCCCAGCTTTGTTCCAACAGGTGATGGACACTATGCTGGCAGGCCTTGAGTTTGGTACCGCCTATTTAGATGACATTCTAGTCAAAAGTAAGAATGTTCAAGAACATAAAACGCACATCAGAGCGATATTCAAAAGACTAGAAGATTTTGGTTTTAAATTAAGCCACGAGAAGTGTAAATTCTTCATGGAAAGAATTACATACCTCGGACAGGTGATAGACAGTGAAGGCAGGAAACCGGACCCACAGAGAGCCAATGCAATTAAGAACATGCCTGCACCCGACACAGTTGCGAAACTACAATCGTTTCTGGGGTTGGCACAATATTATGCAATCTACATACCTAAAATGTATGATTTAAGAGCCCCCCTTAACGAATTGTTGAAAAAAGACAAGAACTGGTTTTGCGAGACGGCTTTTCTGAAAATAAAAAAAATGCCTACTCTCAGATCTCGCCATAGCACATTATAATCCTGAGAAAGAGATCATTCTGGCAACTGACGCAAGTTTGTACGGAGTGGGTGCTGCACTGCTACACAAATATGAAGATGGCACTACTAAACCGATCACGAACGCGTCGAGGACTCTTCTTCCGGCTGAAAAAATTATAGCCAGATCGAGAAAGAGGCTTTGTCGATTGTGTTCAGGGTTAAAAAATATCATCGCTTTTTAAATGGTAGATCATTTGTACTTCAAACGGACCATAAACTGTTACTTACCATATTTCGAAGTAAAAAAGGCATTCCTACGCATACAGCTAATCGCTTACAGCGATGGGGTGTAACCCTGCTTAATTACCATTTTAGGATGGAATACGTCAAATCTGAAGAACATGGGCATGCGGATGGATTGTCAAGGCTGATTCCAAAAAATGAAGAAATTTTAGAAGAGACGGTGATAGCGGCATTAACTGAGGAAAAAGAAATATCAGGTATCTTGTTGAATAAAATCAGGGAATTGCCGGTAACTTTGGACCAAATAAAAAAAGAAGCGGAAAAAGATCACTATATTGTGAAATTAAGGAACCAGACGAGATGGAACAAAAGACAGAAAAAGGGAACTCAGATTTCACCTTTTTCAATTTGCGACAACACGTTGATGTACGCAGATAGAATTGTTATACCTCAATCTCTACGTACAGATATGCTGAAAGAATTTCATACCGGTCATCCTGGAATGTCTCGGATGAAATCACTCATGCATGGTTACGTATACTGGCCAGGAATGGACAAGGATATTGAAGGTTTTGTAAGACTATGTAGAGGTTGTCAATTGGCTGCAAGGGTACCTCCGGTCAAAATGAATCCTTGGCCGAAAACGGATTTGCCGTGGGCACGTCTACATATAGATAATGCTGGACCAATTAAGGGGTACTATTATTTGATATTGGTGGAATCTTTATCGAAATGGCCTGAGGTAGTCAAGTGCAAGCATCCTACATCTAGGAACACCATCAGTGCATTGGATGAAATTTTCAGTCGTTTCGGAGTTCCCAGGACATTGGTTAGCGACAATGGTACGGCGTTCACAAGTATGGAATTTAAGGATTTCTGTACTGCCTTAGACATTGAACACATAACTATACCAGTGTGTCATCCCAGGTCAAACGGTCAAGCCGAGAAATTTCTTGACACTTTTAAACGTGCTTTACGTAAAAATAAAGGTATGGACACGGAAGAAAGAACTATTCAGAAGTTCTTAGCAATCTATAGGGTAACTCCTAATGAGAAAAACGATGTGAAAATGTCACCGGCGGAAATTATGTTCGCAAGGAAAATTAGATCAATTTTTGATAGATTGTTACCCTATCAAAACAAAAAAGTTGCTAAGAAAGTGGAAAAAGTCAACATAAAAAAATACACTTCAGGAGACAAAGTTTTTTTTTTAATTTTAAAAGTGGAAAAAGCTATTGGATGGATGGCATAATCCAGAAAAGGATTGGTAAATTGGTCTACACGATTAAAAGTAAAAAAAATTACGTGTAAAAGACACATCAATCAGATTAGACCACGATATGGTGAAGAAAATGAAAAAAGCGAAGAAGAAATTCCGATGGAAGTGTTATGCGATGCTTTTAACATGATACTACCCAATAGTGTATATGAACCTGTATCGCATGGACCAGCCTTACGGGCTGAAAAGCGGAAATTATCTTCGCCAAAAAAGGATCAAATTGTGACGACTAATAGAAGTAGCACACGGGAAAGAAAACCAGTGGAGCGTTTTAGCTCGGATTCAAAAAGAAGACGACATTAGAAGCAGAAATTTTCAAAAGGGAGAATTTCAGCTTCGAGGGGAGGTGTTGTGATGATATAACCCAACTTCCCCATTCACGATAATGGACGGACTGGTTGCCGATTAAGTACGACCACAGCGGACAGTCAAAAAGTCTTCGTTTGTTAACACCTATTGAGGTTAGCATACTCCCGACTCTGTCTCTGTACTTGACACACCTACATCCGATTATAAACCTATTATTGAAAACCAACACTCGGGTTACTTTGTTTATTATATCTTGCACGAGATATAACAGTATAGTATAGAGAGGGGTAAATTTCATATTTCTCTTAAGCATGTTTTATATTGGGGTAGGAGGAGTGACCTAAGCGTGACCTATTTAGATGGTTAACTTAACGGAAATGATATATAGGAATGAGAGGGAAGTGGGGGGGGGAGAAAAGGAAAAATGGAAAGGAGAGAGGAGATAGACAACAGTAATACAGATATATCTAAATGAGTGTTACGGCAAAGAGAGAAGGGGAGAGTGGAGTGAATCGAAAAGGCTGTAATTTTGTTTTAACAAAATTATGTAAAATATAGATTTCAATGCTTGATAGAAATTTAGATGTCTAAAAAATGATGAATGTTATCAATTTAAACATTTAATTTTTTAAGTAAATAGTTTAGGCACTTAATATAAGTTAACTACTATTTTTATTAGCACATTTATCGAGAACATATTAAAGAAATATTTAAAATTATAATAGTTTATTTACCCGACCAATTGTACTTTCATAATATTGTAAAAAAAAATTTGGTAACAATAACATCTATATTAGTTTTACTTTAAATCTAATTTATGAATGCAATTTTTCTTTATTATTATATGGGTAAACTTAATTAAGGTTTAGGTTTCATTATTTAATAATATTTGAGGGTAATATTAAAGATTTTGTTTTCTTCTTATATGTATCTCACAAAAACATATTAATGCAAATTCACATATACATACGTCCATTTACATGTGCAAATGCACACAGACACACGTGCAACAATATACACAAATGTTCATCCATCTTCATACATAAATTACATATACACATACATTTCTCAATCATTACCTATATTTTAACGTTTCAAATTTATTTAGATTTTAGTTTGATTTTATAGTTAAAGTTTAACTTTAGGTGACTTCTGAAGTGCTTCATTATTAAAGGGATTTCGTTAATATTATTATTACTATTAATAGTTAAAGAGTGGGATATTTAAAATTATTTTAAGATGAAACTCCCTTAAGAAGATAAAAATACACTCTCCAAAATAAATTATGGAACATTAAAAGAGAAAAAGTAATTTTAAAATACCAAGAGAATGACCCAAGTACTTCCATTTAAAAATATTCCATACACGTATAGACACATACATACATATATATATATATATATATATATATATATATATATATAATATATATATTAATAATCTATCCAATTATCCATCCATCTACATATACATATATACATATAGGTATACTCATATACATATATACACCCTTATATACAATACAACCATATATACACATACACACACATATACATAAATACTTACATACCTACACATGATTATATATAAAAAAAGCATATAAAAAAATTGTACCCATAACTATCCACACATGCATATGTATTTATATTACAATGTTATACATCTAATCACAAATATATTACAAATATTAATTCTAAGGTATATATATATACAGATTACAAGTAGATTAATATTCAAATTACTACACATGTATAAATATATGTATACATATATATATCCGTACATACACACACAAAATACATAAACATGCACCTATACACATTCACAAACACACGCCTGTACACATACATCCACACATATGCAAAATACACACACACACACACACACATATATATATATATATGTATATATATATATATACACATATATACGATGATACCTAACACCAAAAATAACGTTAGTACTTAAACATACCCCATACTTATATATTTATACTCACACATATTCATATATATATACCCATACATATACACACATACCTATATATAAATATAAATGCTCAGTTTTCCCATATTGACTGATTTAAGTCCAGTTTAAATTAGTTCAAGAATAAGAGTTCAGTCTAAAATCGGCCATTATTTCCCGAAACACCGAATATTTTTCACAGTGAAATCCCGGAGCGGTTTACACTCTCATTTTCCATAGCTGCAATTTTCTGATTTCTTCAGTTTGCTATTACATGGCATCAAATGTACGATATGCATAGGCACGGTAGTGTAATGGATTGCAGCTGGGTTTAAAGTCCAGGAGAGCCGAGTTCGAATTCCAGTCGAGAGCATCATATTCACTTATTTTCTAATATCATTGGGAAAGGCACGAATCAAAGTCTTCTTCCTCCTCAACTATAGGTATATATTAGAAAAAACTGGGTTCTATAGCTTTAGGCGACTCGATAAAATCACCCATCTCCCAGGATGGCTGGGCCACCCGTAGGGATGCACAGGCCTCAGAAAACGCACACTGCTTGGAATTCTGCAGGCGTATGATTTGTGTTCACTTTTTTATGTGCAATATTTTGGTGGCTAAGTTTGTCATCTCTTTACGTCAGAATGATGCATTCTTTTCCGAGTCTTCCTTGTTTTTAACTGATATTCCGCTCAGTGCAGAATCCAATATGATATTTGATATATTTGGTAGCACATATTACAGATTCTGTTGCTTTCCTCAAGTCTCTTTTCTTCATTTATCTCCATATTTCAATGTTATCAATTTGTCCTCCATTATTCCCCTCATCCATATTCCTAAGAAATTGCTCAAGCATTACTTTCTCTTTCCAAGGCCCGATTTTGCTTTCCAAATTTTTATTCTTGAATTCCTCTTCGCCGGCACCACTTTCTGTTTCCATTATGTAATCTACTTTTACACCGACCAGCAATGGTTCACCAGTGTTCCTTAAATACCACTCCTAAAATTTTCTCTTCGTTCCGAATAGAGTTTTACGTTCTATCAAACAGCTTTCTCCATTGTGCTGCCGTAGCTACATCCTGTACGCTTTTCGGGATCAACGCTCTGGACATTCTCATCTTCTTCCTTGTTTCGTTGTCCATCTGTCATATCTCCTATTGCGTCCATTTCAGCATACCAATCCCATATCGGAGAGCCGGCACAGCGTAAATGTTTATGGTTAACACTTTATTCATTCTATTCAACTGTGTCTTGTGAATCAAATCCAGCCATCTGAAATTTTCTCTCTTCATTTCAGTCTCCTTGATTCTTTCCACCCCTATTTAGCTGAAATAGTTATAACCACTCTCCTCAATGTCTTTCATGGCCTACCCGTTTCTAAATCAAGTCTATCCGTCCTAGTTGCTTTACCCCGCACTTTCCAATGCCAAATTCCATTCCAGTATTGTTAAATAGATATACTGTGCTCATTAGGGATTACAGCCACATCCCATTAGAACATCGACTCCTGTATGATCACCAAAGTTATGCAACCTTAGGCTTGTCAGTATCTAGATGGGTAACCGCTTAGGAATACCAGGTGCTGTAAGCTCGGATGAGATGTGCCGATGGTGCAATGAATAATGACTCGTAATTGTTAATCGGAGAGCCAAGTTCTAATTCCAGGTACAATTACGCTCAAATACCCTTGGAAAGGTATGAACCCACCTCTTCTCACACCAGCTATGGATTAATTAGTAAGACTTTTATCATTAATTTATTATTATCTCCCCTTCCAAATTCTTTCAACCTAAAAATATTTTCTGGATTTAAATAACCCGCATAGGGTTGATAAGCCGTAAAATCTAATTAATCAATTCATAATCGATTATCTAGCATCTTCTGTCTCTTACCCTGTTGTTAAATCTTCTACAATCAAGTATCTTCTGTCATATCCTACTATATCCTTCCATCTTTCATTATCTTCTAGCCTCAGCCATCTACCAAATTCCGTCATCTCCTACCATTTTCTACTAATTCTTCCCTCTATCATCTTCTACCATTTCTAGCTCTGTCATTTAGCCACTCATTTTTTCTATCTTTTGTCATATTCTTACCTCTTGTAGATTCTTCTAATTTCCCTAAACCATTATTATCGAAAAAAAAAAAAAAAGAATTACAATCTAAAAATATTGTCTGACTTGAAATAACCTGGGAAGGGTTGGTAAGCCGTACAAAACGAGTCTATCAATTAATCATGTTCTCACGAAAGAATAAATCTGACCTTACAAAACAACTGCCATAAAAAAAAAAAAATAATTGGTTTACTTTCAACTGTCTTTTTCCCCACACATGGTATTGGTAATATAACTGTTTTAATATAATATCAATATAATATTGACAACTCAACTGACTGTAGCACTGGCTGCTCAGCCAGTACTACAGATTTGCCTAAAAGTTCTTATTTTCTACTGCATCAGGAATTATGCCCTCCTTTAGAATTTCTCGATGTAATTTCTTACAGACTATCTTTTGATCCACCTTAAACATACAATTCTTCCCGTGTTGCTTTATTCCTTTCTTACCTTTTGATCTTTGCTCCTCTGGCTACTAATCCGTTTCAACTCCTCCAAAACTGCATATAAACCTTTTCTCCTGATCTTATACTACTTTTCAAGATCAATTTACTTTCCTGCTGATTTAAATTGATCCTTTTACTTTCACTTTCACTTTCTGGGTCTTCATATTGTAAAGGCGGTCTTAGCATTAACAAGGAAAAAGAGTGAAAGTAACAAAACTACAAATGGAGTTAAGACGTGGTTGAGATGAGTAAATCGTTACCTTAATTCCCCATGTATAACACGCATTTTTTTTCTAAAAACTAATAAGCAAAATTAGGGGGCGTATTACGCACAGCTACAAAAATATTTAAAAATTGCCTTTTCATAGGTTGATTTCAATTGCAAAATGACTACTCACTACCATACGACAATTTGACACTAACATTCGGCGATTGTGACCCCAAAACGATGTCGAATACAATCATATGTACATAATACTTACAAATGTAAAATATAATAAGAATTATCATAAAACTAAATTAGAATAATAATATTCTATGTTTAAAATTATTTTTAATAATAGTAGGAAGCGTTGGCCGTAATGAAATTGGAGAGGTACAATATATAGGGTTTGTTTACCAAACAAGGGCTGCGTATTATGCGTGAGAAGAAGCATTTTCCAAGATTTCCAGCACAAATTTTGGGGTGCGTATTATGAATGAAGAATGAAGGCGTATTATACATGGGAAAATACGGTATTATTTCCTGTGGTCTACAAAGTTCGATCGTTTGTTCGTTCCGTGATATCGTATATCAATGGTGGCAGAGTGAGAATTCGTTCGTGGTATAAGATAAGTTAGTAGTCGAGATGGAAACGGGGAGAAAATCAACACACATATGTAATCGAGTGAGATGTATATTGGGAGAACGAGTCGGATCTCCTTTCGTCAGTGTCTGAGAAATGGCTGCTGCGAAAACCGCGTCGGCCTTTTCTGATTGGTCAGAAAAGACGTTTTACGACCCTGGTATTTAAAAGACCAATGGGATATAAGACACGTGTTTTTATTTAACAGTTGCACATTCTGACTTCATAAAATAGACCATAAACAAACTCTTATTCAGACCCATTTCTTTTTATTTAAAAACTGTTGAGCTAACCCGTCGCTTATACTGCAGCTAATCTAAACGGATCTTAGTAACATTTCAATTATACGAGGTCTAATGAAAAAAAGTACGGGACTGGTGCTATAAAAAGAATACTACAGCACATATCAATTCAGCATTTAATCTCCTTCGAAGTAGACCCCTTCTGAAGCCACACACTTTATCCAGCGTCGTTTCCGTTGATAAAAGCATTCCTGAAACTCCGTTTGTGAGATAGCAATTAATTGCCTTGTGGATTTCTCATGGATTGCCTTGACGTGTTCGTTTCAAGTGTGATTTGAATATGGGAATGTGATGATAGTCTGACCTGGGAAATGTTGCTCTCGGTCAAAAACTGCTGCACAAGCAATGGTCACTGATAGAATCTCTGTGGTGTGGTGAGGTGACCACACTCTATGCACTTTCCTTCCAAATACTGCTATAAACAAAGGAACGTTATAACTTAGTGTGTATGCGTGACATAGTTCAATGTCAATCATCTGCGCTAAAAGGTTTAACTCTGCGTAGATTAGCTCTGTTAATATAGCAACAGAAGAAGAGATGAATTCACACTTTTTCTCAAAACTACTTGGCCGAAAGTGAATACCAAAGTTCTGAACGGATTTCGAACTCAGCCCGCCGATTTTCCGTTTGAAGCCGAGAACCATTACAACACCTTCGCATCCAAGCCGCCATTGGCTGAACAGAAAAAAAAAAGTGAAGGAAAAAAAAATAGAACTGAATAAAAAACGAAAACGAATATTGAAAAATCCTGAGTTTCAGGAAAAAAAAAAAAAAAAGGGAAAAATTAGAAAAAAGTGAGAAATGAATAAATATGAATAAAAATACACATCGCCGAAGGAGAGAAAAAAATTCTCCATTCATATTTGCCCCGGTGTGAAAGAAGAAAGATAGCAAGCCGAATTGTGCGTCTATATATAGGTGATCGGTGAAAAAACTGAATTTCAATATGGCGACTATGTTTTATTAAAAAACTCTTCACAGAAACTTTATTTGTTAGTTTCACCAAAGAATTCAAATATTGGTTAGTTGCGGCTATTTCTTAATTTACACTCAAAGATCTGCAAAATTATGAACTTATTGACTTATTTCTTTTAATGTTATATTAAAGATTAAATCTTAAACTTCATAACTCCGGAAATACATTTCGGGACACAAATAGTTTGTATTATAACAAAGTTCTTTCAAAAAGTCTTGCAATATTTATTAATTATAGATATACATTTGCTTTCTGATCTTTCTATAGCAACTTAAAGCTTGTAATGCATATTATAATTCAGTTTTAGAGTTAATGCTTGGCACTTACAATCCCATTATTAGTTCTGATTTGTTTTTCCCCTGATTTCTTGTGAAAAACAAATTCCTGTTTCCATTTACATCGGTATTATTTCTCCTAGACTGGCTGCCAACCAAGGGATATACAGAAATTGTTTCCCATTCCACCACAGTTTTCAAGACGCATATGTAATCGAGTGAGATGTAACAGAGAATTTCTCGATGTAATTTCTTACAGACCATCTTTTGATCAAACCTTAAACATACAATTCTTCCCGTGTTGCTTTATTCCTTTCTTACTTTTTGATCTTTGATCCTCTGGCTACTAATCTGTTTGAACTCCTCCAAAACTGCATATAAACCTTTTCTCCTGATCTTATACTTCTTTTCAAGATCAATTTACTTTCCTGCTGATTTAAACTGATCTTTTTACTTTCACTTTCCCTTTCACTTTCTCTTCGTGGTTTTTCATATTGTAAAGGCGGTCTTAGCGTTAACAAGAAAAAAGAGTGAAAGTAACAAAACTACAAATGGAGTTAAGACGTGGTTGAGATGAGTAAATCGTTACCGTAATTCCCCATGTATAATACGCATTTTCTTTCTAAAAGTTAATAGGCAAAATTAGGGGGGGGGGCGTAATACGCACAGCTACAAAAAATATTTAAAAATTACCGTTTAATAGGTTGATTTCAGTTGCGAAATGACTACTCACCACTTATGAATTAACGTTTATCCTTCTCCTAGCCTCGTAGTCGCCTAAGACTTTATAATCTATTCTGCCTTGATTATAACTGAGGGTTGAGGAAAAGTGACGGTTTCATTTGGGAACATAGATGACTTAGTCCTATTTTTAACTAAGATCGCCAATCTTTCTACGTTACGATGCCCTACGATACCCACACATCCATGCCTCAAATTAACAGTTTCATCAAAAGCTATAAGCTGAAAGAAATACAAGTTAGAAATGAATAATTGGCAACGCTTCTTTTGATAGTAACTCCAAGATAATTCTATTTTTAAGTTGCTTTTTTGTGTCCGTTTACTGTCTTGTCACTTGATTATCGGTTTTCACATTCTAGGTCAGAAGAACGGCATTCATTGCACAAGTCGACAAATTCTGTCAAGTTGCCAGTTTTTATTTATTCAGTATTAGTTTGATTAGCGGCCGGGAATTACCGGCAGCGCAAATCCGTTGGCTTTGTGACACTCACTCAAGAAGAAAAGAAAATATCTTCATCCAAAAGGAAAAAAAAAAAAAAAAAATTAACGAAATTATTTTGCAAGATATGCACAAGAAAACGATTTTAATCATTTCCCACCCCCACAAAAAAACCGGTACAAAACAAAAGAATTGTACTTAACTTTACGGTAATGATTAACGAGCAAGTAGAAAAGACCATTGCCCGGGTTTTGCGAAGTCAATCCGAGCTTGCTGACCTAAATCTAGCCCGGTTCACATTGTCCCCCTCCCGGTTTAATTTAGTGTGTAATCTCTAACGTTCTAATATGGTATTTCAAATATATCTCAATCTGGTCAAATCTATCTATCTATCTATCTATCTATCTATCTATCTATCTATCTATCTATCTCAGTCTATTCATATCTATCTCGCAAACTCTGTTCATATCTATCTATCTATCTATCTATCTATCTATCTATCTATCTCGCAAACTCTGTTCATATCTATCTATCTATCTATCTATCTATCTATCTATCTATCTATCCCAGTATATTCACATATATCTATCTATCTCAGTATATTCACATCTATCTATCTATCTATCTATCTATCTATCTATCTATCTATCTATCTATCTATCTATCTATCTATCTATCCCAATCTATTCATATCTATCTCGCAAACTCTGTTCATATCTATCTATCTATCTATCTATCTATCTATCTATCTATCTATCTATCTATCTCTCTAACTCTGTTCATATCTATCTATCTATCTATCTATCTATCTATCTATCTATCTATCTATCTATTTCAGTATATTCGAATATATCTATCTCAGTATATTCACATATATCTATCTATCCCAGTCTGTTCAAATCTATCTATCTATCTATCTATCTATCTATCTATCTATCTATCTATCTATCTATCTATCTATCATATAATAGCTTGAATTTTGGGGCGAATGGTTTAGAGGGTTACCTACGAATTCATTCTACCATCATGCTTTGGATATAGATGTGAAAAAGACCCCAGGACAGCTCTTCTGATTTTAAACTACGGCATAACCCTGCTGCGTTCGCGTCATTGATCTTTCAAAACAAATCTTTAGGTCGGAAGCTGCCATCAATACTGAAAAGAGTCATGACGATTAGTGAACTTGAGAGACCTATTTCCCTGAAAAATTGTTTGAAGAGAAAAAATCTTATGAATGAATTTGAAAGTAACACAATAAATGCCAAATATCCCCGCATAAGGAAAACGGCTAATATTACCCTATTAAAAATATGTCCGTGTTTCTTTTTAGTGATTTAAAATCGAATTGAGGAAATATATGTTTCAGTACCACAAATCTCCTTGACAGTTGTTTGAACTTAATCATTTGGTTATGTTACCCTAGGGGTTGGTGCATTTTGCATCTCTGATGGTGAAAAGGAATTGTGGTAGGGAGCTCACAAGGTGGTGTTGATATCATTATTTTTATGTTTGAAAGATAAGGCAGCCAAGGCGTCTTGGGAGTATAATACAGATACTTGGCCACACCCTGAATCGGAAACATCCGAGCGAACAGGGTTATTTGACCTGTAAGTATTTCTAACTGGGTCCCACTTGCAATATAGTGTCCCACGTTTACCAAAGCCTGTCATCATATCTTGTACATTTGGCTGTGATACATGTACCTCGTATACACTTTGTTGTTCCACTACACTCTCTCTCAATAATAATAATAATAATAATAATAATAATAACACACTTGTGACATAATTCTAGTCTTTCAGATTCTCCGTTTAAATTTGATTACACATATTAACTGTACATTACGTTTATCTACCCAAAGAGATATGCATTTTAATTATAATTAAAATTATTACCCGACCAACTGTACCAATAACCCTGATCTTTTAACTTGAAGACTCTTGAGGTTTCTGGTTGAAACTTTAAGGCATCTCGTAAAAACAAGCAGACCCAAAACAACAACAACAACAACAATAATAATAATAATAATAATAATAATTAAAAAAAAAGAAGAAGAAATTACTGCCATATCAAAACTGCCTCCTTATTGATATGGCAGTCCCTGCAGACTGCAATGTATTTTGAAGATCATCAAAAAGCTATCAAAATACAAGGACCTTGAAATCGAAATTTCAAAAATGTGGCACATTAGAACATCAACATTCACTGGTGTAGTTGGAGCCCTCGGAATGACTGAAAAAGATTCCAATAAACTAATTGAAGGAATTCGTGGTAACTCAATGCCTTGAAGAAATACAAAAAATTGCACTTAGTAGTATGAAGAGCTTCATCTATGTAAAATATCAGTGTGTGTGTGTGTGTTTTAATTGTCCAGTGGAAAATGTCATGATGCCATTTCTGATCTTAGGTCTCTTTGGTGGGTAAATGAGTACATACCAGAAATCAAAGGAAATAATAATAATAATAATAATAATAATAATAATAATAATAATAAAGGTTTTATTCTTGCTGCACAGGATCAATTCTTGTTAACTAGAAATTACCAAGCACTCATACTGAAAAATTATTTTAGCCCAAAATACATATTCTGTGATGAATATCGAGAAACAATTGATCATCTTGTACTGACACCCACTGAATATCAAATTCGGTATGAGAGTGTTGGCCAATATCTGCATTGGAAAATATGCAATTTTTACGGGAAGGAAACTGCAAGAAATTGATATGGACACCACCCAGACCCGGTCACAGGGATCGAACCTCTAATAATTTGATGGGACTTTACAATAGACATAGACAGAACAATCAGAGCTAATCATCAAGACATCAGGATCAGAGGACACCAAAGACAAGACATCAGGATCAGAGGACCCCAAAGACAAGACATCAGGATCAGAGGACCCCAAAGACAAGACATCAGGATCAGAGGACACCAAAGACAAGACATCAGGATCAGAGGACACCAAAGACAAGACATCAGGATCAGAGGACACCAAAGACAAGACATCAGGATCAGAGGACACCAAAGACAAGACATCAGGATCAGAGGACCCCAAAGACAAGACATCAGGATCAGAGGACCCCAAAGACAAGACATCAGGATCAGAGGACCCCAAAGACAAGACATCAGGATCAGAGGACACCAAAGACAAGACATCATGATCAGAGGACCCCAAAGACAAGACATCAGGATCAGAGGACCCCAAAGACAAGACATCAGGATCAGAGGACACCAAAGACAAGACATCAGGATCAGAGGACCCCAAAGACAAGACATCAGGATCAGAGGACCCCAAAGACAAGACATCAGGATCAGAGGACACCAAAGACAAGACATCAGGATCAGAGGACCCCAAAGACAAGACATCAGGATCAGAGGACACCAAAGACAAGACATCAGGATCAGAGGACCCCAAAGACAAGACATCAGGATCAGAGGACCCCAAAGACAAGACATCAGGATCAGAGGACACCAAAGACAAGACATCAGGATCAGAGGACCCCAAAGACAAGACATCAGGATCAGAGGACCCCAAAGACAAGACATCAGGATCAGAGGACACCAAAGACAAGACATCAGGATCAGAGGACACCAAAGACAAGACATCAGGATCAGAGGACACCAAAGACAAGACATCAGGATCAGAGGACACCAAAGACAAGACATCAGGATCAGAGGACACCAAAGACAAGACATCATCAGGATCAGAGGACCCCAAAGACAAGACATCAGGATCAGAGGACCCCAAAGACAAGACATCAGGATCAGAGGACACCAAAGACAAGACATCAGGATCAGAGGACCCCAAAGACAAGACATCAGGATCAGAGGACCCCAAAGACAAGACATCAGGATCAGAGGACACCAAAGACAAGACATCAGGATCAGAGGACACCAAAGACAAGACATCAGGATCAGAGGACCCCAAAGACAAGACATCAGGATCAGAGGACCCCAAAGACAAGACATCAGGATCAGAGGACACCAAAGACAAGACATCAGGATCAGAGGACCCCAAAGACAAGACATCAGGATCAGAGGACCCCAAAGACAAGACATCAGGATCAGAGGACACCAAAGACAAGACATCAGGATCAGAGGACACCAAAGACAAGACATCAGGATCAGAGGACCCCAAAGACAAGACATCAGGATCAGAGGGACACCAAAGACAAGACATCAGGATCAGAGGACCCCAAAGACAAGACATCAGGATCAGAGGACACCAAAGACAAGACATCAGGATCAGAGGACCCCAAAGACAAGACATCAGGATCAGAGGACACCAAAGACAAGACATCAGGATCAGAGGACACCAAAGACAAGACATCAGGATCAGAGGACCCCAAAGACAAGACATCAGGATCAGAGGACACCAAAGACAAGACATCAGGATCAGAGGACCCCAAAGACAAGACATCAGGATCAAAGGACCCCAAAGACAAGACATCAGGATCAGAGGACCCCAAAGACAAGACATCAGGATCAGAGGACACCAAAGACAAGACATCAGGATCAGAGGACCCCAAAGACAAGACATCAGGATCAGAGGGCCCCAAAGACAAGACATCAGGATCAGAGGACACCAAAGACAAGACATCAGGATCAGAGGACCCCAAAGACAAGACATCAGGATCAGAGGACCCCAAAGACAAGACATCAGGATCAGAGGGCCCCAAAGACAAGACATCAGGATCAGAGGACCCAAAGACAAGACATCAGGATCAGAGGGCCCCAAAGACAAGACATCAGGATCAGAGGACCCCAAAGACAAGACATCAGGATCAGAGGACCCCAAAGACAAGACATCAGGATCAGAGGACCACAAAGACAAGACATCAGGATCAGAGGACCCCAAAGACAAGACATCAGGATCAGAGGGCCCCAAAGACAAGACATCAGGATCAGAGGACCCCAAAGACAAGACATCAGGATCAGAGGACCCCAAAGACAAGACATCAGGATCAGAGGACCCCAAAGAGAAGACATCAGGATCAGAGGACCCCAAAGACAAGACATCAGGATCAGAGGACCCCAAAGACAAGACATCAGGATCAGAGGACCCCAAAGACAAGACATCAGGATCAGAGGGCCCCAAAGACAAGACATCAGGATCAGAGGACCCCAAAGACAAGACATCAGGATCAGAGGACCCCAAAGACAAGACATCAGGATCAGAGGGCCCCAAAGACAAGACATCAGGATCAGAGGACCCCAAAGACAAGACATCAGGATCAGAGGGCCCCAAAGACAAGACATCAGGATCAGAGGGCCCCAAAGACAAAGTGTGCCTTCTTATTGACATGGCAGTCTCTGAAGACTGCAATGTATCATTGAAGATCTTGTATAAGGGCCTTGAAATCGAAATCTCAAAAATGTGGCTCGTGAGGACATCAACAACACCAATTGTCGTTACAGCCCTCGGTTTGATTGGAAAAGGTTCCAATAGACACATTGAAGAGATTCCTGGTAGCCCAAGCCTTAAAAAGATGTAAAAAATTGTACTCACAAATATAGATCACACCTTAAAAAGGGCTTCATCTATGCAAAATGTCGGTAAACTTAGACTTTTTTTTCCAAAAATTCTTAGTGGAAAATGTCCTGATGCCATTTCTGACTTTAGGTCTCTGATTGGGACCCGGAAAGAAATGAGTATACACCAGAAATTAAAGGAACTAATAATAATAATAATAATAATAATAATAATAATAATAATAAACCAAAATTTTTATTCTTTAGTGCACAGTACCACTGCTTACTAAGAACATATTTTGAAAAATTGAGCTTAACCGAAATGCAGGTTCTGTGACAAATATCAGGAAACAAGTGTCCATCTTCTATCTGGTTGCACGGTGTTAGCACAAACTGAATATAAAATTAGGCATGATAGAGTGGGCCAGTATCTGCAATGGAAAATATGTCACTTTTACGTTAAGGAAACTGCAAGAAACTGGTATCAACATAACCCAGTCCCGGTTACAGTGATCGGAACTGTAACAATTGTATGGGACTTTACAATTTATACACGCTGAACAAACACAGCTTTTCGCAGAGAAATCCTGATCAAAGACAAGAAGAAAATAATGCGCTTGTTTTTGACATGGCAGTGCTTGCAGATTGTAATGTATATTTGAAGATCTTAAAAAAAAACTATCAAAATACGAGGATTTTGAAATGGAAATCTGAAAATGTGGCACATGAGGACATCAATAATTCCAGTTGTAGTTGGAGCACACGGATTGATTGGAAAAGATTCCAGTAGAGTAATTGAAGGGATTCCTGGAAGTCTATGCCTCAAAGAGATATAAAAAATTGTTTTCATAAGGGCAGCTTTATCTATGTAAAATATTTTTTGTCAGTGGAAATTGCCATGATGCCATTTCTAACCTTAGGTCTCTGGGCGGGACCCGGAAAGAAATATGTTCACACCAGAAATCAAAGGAAATCAAATAATAATAATAATAATAATAATAAATTAATAAATATTTATATATATTAATAAATATATATATACATATAAATTATATATATTAATAAATCCACAATCTCATTGTTTGGGCGTGCTCTTGGATCTTCTTCGAGACTCGTCCTACAGCTGGTAAACTGAACATAATTACCCCTTGGCGGTCAAGGTTAAAACGCATCTCTACCAATTTCAATTAATACGAATAATATTTCATACCGGATCGTCCATCAACCGGGACAACAAGGGCCGCGTCACTCAGAGAGGAACCAGTCTGAGGACGAAAAGTCTGCCACTGGAACAAACTCTTTCACACACGAAAAGACACTTGGTCACCAAACCTGGATTATTGCCAACCTTGGACCAAGTGACTCAATACCAAATCGACTAATAAAAAGTAAACGAACGAAATGGAGCCGCGAAGAGTATCGACAAGTCATGACATCCTTCTTCACTGCACTCGAAAACCCAGCAAAGAACACTACCAATCAAACATACCAAATATGGAGAAATACGGTGGGAAATGATATAAGACCTAACCTCAATCCAAACATGTTTTCCAATGTCCGTAGGGACATCATGCGAAACAACAGACACTCAAAGGCAGAAATAGATAAGATAAAATTAGATATAAGACAAAATACTATGACCCATCACTCAAACTCTATTGAGACGAATGTAGAAATAAGGAATGCAACAGAGGACGAGGTGGATGCTGGAGAGAATGAAATACGAAATAATCTCCCAGGAAATGAAACTCAAGACTCTACCTTAAACACAATTTGTAGTCCTCCAGAAAATGTACCTGGAGTCATCTTCAGTGACAATAAGTTAGAATTCCTTGAAAACCACGAAGCTGAAATCACCAAAGCGAAAAATGACGTCATCCAAGTAATCAGCAGAGTAACATTCATACAATTGTCAGACAGAGACCAGCTCCCGAAAATCCATATGACAAACTCCAACAAGCACATCGTGAAAATATACAATGCTGCTCTGGAAACACTGTTAACAGATAAACCACCGGGAAACATCACATAAGTTAACAACGTCATATACGCAACAGCTTTAGCAGCGACTCGGAAGCTTGGGGTCAAGACAATAAATAAAATTAACAGACATAGAGAACCAGCTTGGAAAACCAAACTGATTCGAGAAATACAACAAATCAGATGTGAGCTTTCTTTATTAGATGAGCTCACCAGAAACCCTAATAATTCCACACGTAAATTCAAAAAGATCAAGCGGAAATATAACATTAAATCCCTAATTGATATTCCATCAATCAAGGAAATGCTGAAGCAGAAACTTCAGCTGAAGGCGCAGAGAACAAGACGATACGAAAAACGTTGTAGGTTCTATCGCCAAAATCAAATATTCCGAACGCATCTTGGAAAATTGGAAAAACACCTATACATGTCGAAAGGCCACCATCGATTAAGAATGTACAGACATTTTAGGAAAATATTTGGAGCAGCCCAAAGGAATATAACCCAAATGCAGAATGGATACGGCGTGAAGAAGAACGAATGCTAGATACACCTCTGCAAGAATGGGAAAATATATCCACAGATGATGTTAGGCAAGCTCTAACGAAATCCCCAAAGTGGAAATCCCCAGGAAGTGACAAGTTGCCCAATTTCTGGCTGTATCATCTCACATCTACCCATGAAATTCTTGCAAAAACATTATCAACGCTTGTAAATAATCCCAATAAAATCCCGGAATGGATTACTGAAGGTATGACATACCTTCTACCAAAAAAGACTGAAACAGACGACCCGAAAAATTATAGACCGATAACATGTCTCTCCACAACGTATAAGTTGATCACGTCTGTCCTGACGAACCGTACTTATTCCTTTCTCGAAACAAACAGCATTCTCCCGCTGGAACAGAAGGGATGACGAAGAGGTTCATATGGCTGCAAAGATCAACTAAAAATGAATAAATAAAATGATTCTGGAAAATTGCAGGAGACGACGCAGGAATCTAAGTGCAGCGTGGATTGATTATCGTAAAGCCTTTCTTGGATTCTTAAGACTTTGGAGATGTACAAAGTCTCCCCTATGGTATTAAATTTCCTTAAGCACAGCATGGGAATGTGAAACACCAAACTATACCTTAGTCACACCGGGGGCACTGCCATATCCAACCGTCTGAATATCCGACGTGAAATCTTTCAAGGAGATTCTCTGTCACTCCTTCTGTTTTGTTTATCCTTAATCCCTCTTACACATGAACTGAACAACAGTAGCTATGGTTACAAAATAAATAAGAAAATATTCAATCTCCTACTCTACATGGATGATCTCAAACTCTTTGCCAAAGACGACAATGAGTTAAAAGGCCTCCTCAATATTGTAAAATACTTCAGTGACGACATAGGTATGGACTTCGGATTAGATAAATGTGCAAAAGTAACTTTCAAGAAAGGTAGAATTACAGAAACACCCGTAATAGATTTAGATTTTGTCACAAAGATTAGGGAACTGGAGCATGGTGAAGCTTATAAGTACCTAGGAATTAGCGAAGGAGATGGCATACAACAGCCCCAAATGAAGGAAAAAATAAGAAAAGAGTACTACAGGCGTGTACGTCTGGTACTAAATACTGAGCTAAACTCAAAAAACAGGATATCAGCCATAAACACATTGGCTGTCCCTGTGGTGCTATACAGCTTTAATGTCTTTAACTGGACCATAGCTGAAATTAAGCGAATGGACGCCAAAACGAGAAAGCTTCTCACTTGCTATCGCATGCATCATCCCAAAGCTGATGTTGATCGTCTGTATGTGCCAAGATCCGAAGGAGGCAGAGGATTAGTTCAACTAGAACTTTCCTACAAAACTACAACAATTGGCCTCCAAAGATATTTGGAAACTACAGAAGACTGGATGATGGTATGCGTCAAGGAACATGAAAGTAGTAAGCGTCTCTATTCCGTAATGAAAGAAGCCAACAAATTCAAAATGGAGTTTCAAATGGGCGTAGAGATGCAACTACAGCACAATACACCGGCTGAAACTGCAAAATACCTAAAAAGACAGCAAAGACGAATGCAACCGACCAGTTACAGAAGCGATGGCAAGATAAACCGCTTCATAGCCAATACTCTGCCCGTACCAAACAAGCTGACGTAGACAAAACCCGTACCCATCAGTGGCTACATAGTGCAGGGTTGAAAGCGGAAACTGAAGGTTTTATCCTTGCTGCGCAGGACCAATGCTTGCTAACAAGGAATTATCAAGCACATATACTAAAATATTGTGTCAGCCCAAAATGCAGATTCTGTGATAAATATCCAGAAACGACTGATCATCTTGTATCAGGTTGCACGGTGTTGGCACCCACTGAATATAAAACCCGGCATGCCAGAGTGGGCCAATATCTGCACTGGAAAATCTGCAACTTCTACGGGAAGAAAACTGGAAGAAACTGGTATGAACACCACCCAGACCCGGTTACGGAGATGGGACCTGTTACAATTCTATGGGATTACACCAATACACACTGACAGAACAATCAAGGCCAACCGGCCAGATATTGTTATTAAAGACCACAAACAAAAACGGTGCCTCCTTATTGATATGGCAGTCCCTGCTGACTGCAATGTATCTTTGAAGATATTCAAAAAGTTGTCAAAGTACAAGGACCTTGAAATAGAAATCTCGAAAATGTGGTATATGGGAACATCAACAATCCCTGTTGTAGTTGGAGCCCTAGGATTGGTTGGAAAGATTTCAGTAGACTAATTTAAGGGATTCCTGGAAGTCCATGCCTCAAGGAGATACAAAAAATTGTTCTGACACCTTACGAAGCGTTTTATCTATGTAATTTAGTTTTTTTTTTGTCAGTGGAAAGTGTCATGACGCCATTTCTAACCTTAGGTCCCTGGGCGGGACCCGGAAAGAAATGTGTAAACGCCAGAAATCAAAGAAAATAAAAATAATAACAATAATAATAATAATAATAGAAATCATCAAACAACCTTAAACTTGATTATTTTCACTTTCGTCTGAATGGAATTACAACGATCTGCAGAAATAAGAGCTTATCTGGAAGAAGGCCATCTTGTTTCTCTCCGTTTGACTTTGCTGCAAAAGCTCATTATTCAACCTTCGTCATTTGCTTGGAATTTAGAGCGGAACCCTTTATTTCGTCCACTGAGAGTAGATTGCTCTCGTTCCACTTGTCAACGCTCCGATTTTTTGTTCACTACCTGCCGTAGTCAGGTATTGAACTCAGGACATTTTGGGTCAAGTCCTCAATAATACACGTCCCGATGGATAAAAGCGTTGGTGGGATCAATTGATTGACCCAAAGAGTTGTGTGTTCAATACCTGGCTTCTGCAGTGGTAAACCGAAACTTGGAGAGTTGAGTTAAAGGGAGATAACTGAGACCTCCGAAAGTAGAACAATCTGCCCTTATGGACAAAATAAAAGGTTCAGTTCGAATTTCAAATAACTTGAAAAAGGCCGGAGTGTACAACGGCCGAAGCGTCGTGAACATGACAATAAAGATGAGGGCTAAAAGTTTGAACAATGTAAATAATGTAAATAGCATTAAGATATTAATTAGTAACACTAATGAATTAGAAAAATATGTTTAATAATGACATCTATCTATCTATCTATCTATCTATCTATCTATCTATCCCAATCTGTTCACATATCTATCTATCTCTCCCAATCTGTTCACATCTATCTATCTATCTATCTATCTATCTATCTATCTCAATCTGTTCACATCTGTTCACATCTATCTATCTATCTATCTATCTATCTATCTATCTATCCCAATCTGTTCACATCTATCTATCTATCTATCTATCTATCTATCTATCTATCTATCCCAAACCGTTTCACATATCTATCTATCTATCCCAATCTGTTCACATCTATCTATCTATCTATCTATCTATCTATCTATCTCAATCTGTTTACATCTATCTATCTATCTATCCCAAACCGTTTCACATATCTATCTATCTATCCCAATCTGTTCACATCTATCTATCTATCTATCTCAATCTGTTTACATCTATCTATCTATCTATCTATCTATCTATCTATCTATCTATCTATCCCAATCTGTTCACATCTATATCTATCTATCTATCTACCTATCCCAATCTGTTCACATCTATATCTATCTATCTATCTATCTATCTATCTATCTATCCCAATCTGTTCACATCTATCTATCTATCTATCTATCTATTTATCTATCTATCTATCTATCTATCTATCTATCTATCTATCATGATCTTTTTACGTCTTTCCCACGATTGCTTAATCGTATTGGTCCAAATCTCGGTTCAAGTATTCTCTGATCTCTCTACACATAATCTAACTTATTTATTGCCAGATTACTTCCATGCTGCACAAGGTCACGGCGATCTAACGAAACGTGCGACATCAACTGACAAGTCTTATGAAAAGCACGAATTATGAAAAGCAAGGCTTATGTAAACCAAGTGGATGGAAATTAGCCAGTTGAACATACGCCACGAGCAGAAGTAAAGGTTTACGATTTTGAAAAGGATGCGCTTCTCGTTACAAAACCAGCACTCACCATTTAAATATCCAATCAAGCTGACCTAGCATCAAATTCAGCCGAATGATATCAATATTTGATGATTTTTCATTCAGCATTCCTCCCGTTCTTTGTTTGTTTTATGTCGTACGGGATTTGTTGGGTTTTATCTTGCCAGTAGCTGCGGTCAGGAGTTGACCTTGTTTTTGCAAATCCATACGAATGCTTATTGGAGATGAAAAGCGAGATCTTCTGAAATGGCATGGATTCTACTCGCATGTAATGGATTTTTCCGATCTATAGGAATATTTGAAATTAAAAGCTGTTTGTCCATTTGGACCACTGTATGAATATGGTGAAATTTAGAGGAGATTGCAGTAGCATTTACGTCAAAGTGCCAAGCGCAGATAATGAAAAGATAGAAATATCGAAAGGCGATCGAAAAAGAAACATAAGCGAAGATACTGATGATCTTCCGAGTGGTCTTCTTATGGAAACGATCACGAGTCCCGTAACCTATTAAGGTCGTAGCGGCAGTATTCCAGTCGTAATAGTAGTTGTGTTTCATGGATAAGATAGCCTGACTGGGCCGAACCCTCTCCAGGCTGATATGAAATCATTTTTTATTCACCTACACTAGTTGCCAACCAAGGCTATATAAGACAGTCTGTCCTGCTATTTACCCATAAGGGTATGAATCGATTGTTAAATAACAGTTTAACAGACTTTTATTTTTTTAGAGGAAGTGTATCTTTGCTCCGACTTCCTGAGGTTGACCATGGGGTCAGATACAATTCATAATATGGGAAGTCGATTTTGATTGGCGGAGCTAGCGGGGCAACGGAGATTTCAAGTCGAATCCTCACCGTCAAACAATGTAGACGTGTTTACTTTCGTGTCTGAAACGGCTCCCCAATAAAGCGGAACGACCCGCACTGAATAGACAGAACATGTCGATATGAACGTTAATAAAATAGTTAAAATTGTCTGTTCTTTTATCTCTGGACTCAAAACAACTGGCGATCACCAGCTGCCAGAGAAGATGCAACATATTATCGAATTGGCACTGTTGATTTCCCACCATGCAACACCACCTTTTCGTCGCCCACATTACTGGGATGAAGAAGAGATGGATATATACCTTTCCCAAGGTTATTAGTACATATGTCAATGCAATGAACATGATTGGAATTCTGCTCTCTGGTTCCCCATCGAAACCGCTATCCACCATGCCTACTTCGTCTGGTGAACACGTGCAGATACTGGACGGCACCCATATCCTTTCAAAGTTTCATGTGACAATTACAAGAAATAAAAACGAATAAAAAATAAATTTTCCCCGTTTTCAACATCATGCATAATACCAAACGAGTTTAAATCATACAAGTCATCAGTATATGTATACCGTCCTATCATCTATAGAGTCTCACTAATCTGAACTGGTAACTTCCGTGCTTCCGTTTTCATTTATAAATTCACGTAAAGCTACATTTTGCCTGTGTATTGCCCACTTTCATCGGTAGAAGAAAACGCCTGTATCATTAATACGCACAGAATGCGACACAAGTTTGGTAACCGTAAAAATATTGTTCGAGCTTCCTCGAAACTTCAGTATTTTTTTTTTTTTCGTGCCTGGGGGCTGGGTAATGCCGCTAGACCGTTCCCGATGATGGGCTAATGCTCGCGGGGACAGTCGCCTGAGGCTCCAGCCAAAGACTCATTACGATTAGTTTATTTATATAAAATACTATCAAATGGCGTTTGCGCCATAAGCGATATTTAATTGGAAGAAAAATATTAAAAAATATATTTTAATAAATATTTAATTTGTTTTATTTATAAAATTCATTTTTATTCATAATGTTTATCAAATTTTAAAAAATTGCCATATATGAGGTTTAATCAAAAAGTATCGGGTGTGTTGTTATGGTAACGAAGCTAAAGAACGCAGAGGAACTTGAACACAGTCCTGGATGTACAAGTTATAAATTTCTCATTCACTTCCGTTGATTATAACAGGGCTTGCAGGGGAGGTGTATGAATGTGTAGAGGTTTCATCAGTAACCATGCCTTGTGCAAATTTCCCTAGATACATCAAACACCATATTCCCCAGATGCCGCCCTTTGCGACATTTCCCACTTCAAAAAATCAATTCCCGCTCGAAAGGAACAAGAATTCAAGATGTTGATGCTAACCAATAATATGTGATGAGGTAGTTTTTGCTATCTCAAAAAAAAAAAAAATACAAGATAGTCCGAAAGTCTTGTCACTCATACCGAAAAAAATGAGACCAATAAAAGAACAAGTAATACAGTAATACAAAGCACATGTATTGGATTCAGTTTATTCACTTTCCATAATGCTATCACACATCAAGAAGGTCTGCATGGACGACATCTTTTTAGTGCAACAAAATAGTTTACTTTTCATGTATACTGTCTTATGTATGCTTAAAGAGTAGTCCGAAAGTCATGTCACCCATTACCAAAAAGTAATGAAAACAGAACAAGTAATACAGTAATACAAAGCACATGTATTGGATTCAGTGTATTCACTTTCATTGACACTGTCACATATCGAGAAGGTCTGTATGAACATTATCATTTTCATGGCACCCATCTGAAATAGAAAATTATATTATATTAGGGAGGTACGATGGAGTAATTGATAACGGATCAGTTTGAGAAATCGGAGAGCCGAGTTCGAATTCCAGTCAGATGTATTACATTCACTTCCGTGCTGATACCCTTAGGAAAGTTACGAAT
The DNA here is from genome assembly GCA_903632075.3 of Acanthosepion pharaonis. Lineage (NCBI taxonomy): Eukaryota > Metazoa > Mollusca > Cephalopoda > Sepiida > Sepiidae > Acanthosepion > Acanthosepion pharaonis. The sequence continues at coordinate 1,381,826 of CAHIKZ030000558.1, read as the reverse complement.
CCTATTCTTCTCCTATCCTCCCAGCTATGGGTAAATAGTAGGGACCTCCACCTTTTTTTTCGATACCTAACTTTAAAATAAATTTTAAAAAATGAAAAAACATGCTTTAAGATTTCATTTTAGCTTTAATTGAAAGTTTAATCATTAAATTTATTATTTCCATTAAGTAAACAATTCTGGTGTATTTCAGATAGAAACTATATACATTGGAATGTCAAATTTAGTATTGGAATTTTAAATTTTCTTAAAAATCCCGCCATTTTCTTAATTTTAAGAAATTTGTAAACAAACACAAATTTATCGATTTTAAAAATATTTAACAAAGTTTCTGACACGTTATTTTAGTAAAATTAGAAAATTTAATGTTAAATTAATCTGATTTAAAAGAATTATTACTTACTTCTAGCATAAAAAAAGTAGTACAACCAATTATTAACGATTGGTACTGGTGTTTTTATCCAATATTTGATCTACGTGTTGAGTGACGAGTGACGACAGCTACTACGGATGGCCCCAATGAAAATTATTAGAAATCTGAGTGAACGCTTTTAGTTTCATTAGAATAAAGGACAAAACTCTATAATAATGGCAATAAAATTAGATAATTCTTTAAACTTTTTTTTTTTTATTATTTAGATAATTTTTAAACTTTTTTTTTTTATTATTTAGATAATTCTTTAAACTTTTTTTTTTAATTATTTAGATAATTCTTTAAACTTTTTTTTTTTTTATTATTTAGATAATTCTTTAAACTTTTTTTTTTTATTATTTAGATAATTCTTTAAACTTTTTTTATTATTATTTAGATAATTCTTTAAACTTTTTTTTATTATTTAGATAATTCTTAAACTTTTTTTTTTTATTTAGATAATTCTTTAAACTTTTTTTATTATTTAGATAATTCTTTAAACTTTTTTATTAATTTCTGCAAACACGTTAACGATGTGTATCTGAACTGGACAGAGGAGTGAAATAACTGCGGTGCCAGACGACACAAATCACGTGACCTTTTTAAGGATTATGTCGCGTATACATTTCCATACATAGAAATTATGAACGTTTTTCAATAAAAATTTATTTTTAAAATTATTTTAAAAATATTTGTGTGTAAACGACTGTTATGTGCTTTTCAAAGTTCGATTTGTAAATTTACATTTTCATTAACGTTATCATTGCATTATTTGGGTGAAAGAAATAAAGAATTTTAAAAGATTTTTGAAGTATTTAAGACGTTAATGAAAAAATTTTTAAAATGTGGAAAAAATTTGCAAAAAATACATTATTCATCGAAAAATTTTTATTTCTTCACAAAATAATGTCCTTAATATAACGTATCTACAAAAACAGGTGTAAGCTTTTCTAATTAATTAAATGTCATATTTTTTTACATTTTTTTTTTTTTTACAATTCAAATTTGATTTTCTATAAAAGAATTAAATGTTTTACAAAAAAAAAACTGGTGATTTACTTTCTACAAACATTCCTGTTTATAACTAATAAAAAAAATCCCGGGGGTGCGTATTTAATTTCTTGAAATTTCTTGAAAATATGTAAGTGGGTGGAAACATGTTTTAAAAAAAATCTCTTTTTAATAAGATTTTTTGAAAAAAAAAAATTCCAAAATGATTTCATTCATTTCTGAATAAGTCCTGAAAATTTCATTAAAATCCAACAATTATTTGATTTTTGCAAGAATTTCCTAATTAACGTGTGTTTTCCGCGGGAAAAGCGCAAAATAAAACAAACCTTTTTTTAGTACTGTCGCGCTGTCGTAAAAAAAAAAACATAATTTTTAAGCAAAATTTTCTACGTGCTAGAAAGGAGTA
>CAHIKZ030000558.1:1335000-1375000 GCA_903632075.3 Acanthosepion pharaonis | reverse complement strand
AACATATATACCCGTGTCCCACTCAGAGAAAAATATACCATGTAAAGCAGAGTGTAAGGAGAAACAAAAAAAGAAAGGCTGCTACATATAATTTGGAGATACTCCTGTATCTGGAGAAGCCATTTTGAAGATTCTTGATTCAAACTAACTGGATTCATCTATGTCCCAGGCGAGGACATATTCCACGAACGGGAAACAGCGAGTCTTGGGTTTTCCCAAATTGAAGACTGCGTGCTCTAGTTTCTGGGAAAGGTATATCCCCAATGGAAAAGGGCACTGTGGATGCAAGCTGCAGGAGAGGCAAATTCAACGTCAGCCACGGTCTCTATATCTCTGGATAAAATTTGCGGTTCCTTTTAAAAGTATTCAAAACTAAAAGCATTGTATATAGACTTGAGCAAAGTCTGAGAGTTCATCGACTGAAACGTTATTTAAAAAAACACGATCATGGGCATGCTAATTATAAGGAGATATTGGTCAGTAACAAGTGCTTGCTTACAAGAAAAGCCAGACAGGTAAAATAATTATAAACCCATACAAACAAAAAGGAAGAACGAAATAAAAGAAAGAAAATCTGAAGGGAAAATGAATGAAAAGAATAATGAAAGTAAAAGTGAAAGAAAATATTAAGAAGAGAGAGAAATGAAAGAGGAAATATCAGGAAGAAGAGAAAGAAATAAAATAGAAGAAAAGACAGAAACAAACGTAGAAATAAAAAAAGAAACGAAAGAAAGATACAAAAACAATGCAACAGAGAAAGAAAGAAAGAAAGAAAGAAAGAAAGAAAGAAAGAAAGAAAGAAAGGATGAAGAGGAAAAGAATGAAAAGAAATATAGAAAGAAATGATGGATGAAGATGACAAGAAAAAACGAAAGAAAGAAAGAAAGAAAGAAAGAAAAAAGAAAAACGAAAGAAAGAAAGAAAGAAAGAAAGAAAGAAAGAAAGAAAAAAGAAAAACGAAAGAAAGAAAGAAAGAAAGAAAGAAAGAACAAGGTAAAAAGAAAGAGAAGGACGTGGAAGTAGATAGAAAATAGAAAAGGAAGAATTAAAAAAAATAATGTCAAAGCAGAAAATAGTTGAATATCAAAATACATCCGACACAAATAAAGAAAGCAATTGATAAAAAAAAACGAATTAAATAAAAAAGAAAGAAGAGAAAACGATATAAATAAAGAAAGAAAGAAATAAAGAAAAAAAAAGAAAAAAAGACAAATACAGAGGGAAATGAGATAAATAAAAAAAGTAAAAGAAATGAACAACGAAGAGGAAAAGCTAAACGGTGGAGAAAGAAAGAATAAATAAATAAATAAATACATAAAAAGAAAGAAAATATATGCAAATAATAATGAGAAAGGTAGAAAAAAGGAAGGGATACTCAGATGAGCAATATTAAATAAATAAAAAGAGAGGAAAAAGAAAAAAAAATTCTTTCTTTTTTATCGCTTTATCTTGGATTTTTTATTTATTTGTGTAATTTCCTTATTTATTTATTTAATTATATATATATTTAAATTTAATTTTTTTCTTTGCTTTCTTTCTCCTTTTCTTTTTCTTCAATTTCATCTTTAATTCTTTCTTTTTATTTAATTTTACATATCTTAGTATTTATTTCATTCCTTTATATTTATTTCTTTAATTTTTCTTCATATTTCACTTTCTATCATTCTTTTACTTTTTCTCATTCTTTCTTTTTGCTTAGTAAGAAAGGAAGAACGAAAGTACAAGAAAAATAGAAAGTGTAATATGGGCAACATTAAATAAATAGAAAAGAAAGAAAGAGAAATATAAAGCTAACAAGGAGGAATATAGAAAGAATGAAAGAAATGCTCAGATGTGCAATATTAAAGAAAGAAAGGAAAAAAAGAAAGACGAATTAAAAGGCAAATGAAGAAAATGAAAGAAAACATATATATAAATATGTGAAATATTAAATGAATAAATAAGAAAGAAAGAAACAAACAAACAAAGAAACAAAGAAAGAAACAAAGAAACAAGAAAGAAAGAAAAATATCATGGAGAAAGAATGAGTGAATGAAAGAAATGTTCATAAATGCAATATTAAATAAAGAAAGAAAAAGGAGGACGAATTAAAAGGAAAAAATGAAAAATATAAATATATATATATATATATATATATATATATATATATATATATATATATATATAAAATATGAAAATATTAAATGAATAAATAAGAAAGAAAGAAAGAAAAATATCATTGAGAAAGAAAGAGTGAATGAAAGAAAGGTTGATGAATGCAATATTAAATAAAGAAAGAAAAGAAAAAATAAGAAAGACGAGATTAAAGGAAATAAAGAAAGAGAATATAAAAGAAAAATATAATATAAATATGTGCAACATGAAATTAGAAAGAAACATCTATAAATAATAAAGAGAAAGATAGAATGAAAAAAATGCTCAGATACGGAATATTAAATAAACAAAGAAAGGAAATAAGAAAGAGAAAAAGAAGAAATTAAAAAAGAAAGGGAGAAAAAATAAAAAGATACAAATCTAAATATGCAAAACATTAAAGGACAGAGAGAAAGAAAGAATGAGCATTTATAAATAAAAAAATAAATAAATAAGAAAGAAAGAAATAAAGAAAGAAAGAAAGGAAAAGAGAAAGGAAAAGATAAAGGAAAAGAGAAAGGAAAAACTAAAGAATACAAACTTAAATATGTTCAACATTAAATAAATAGCAAAGAAAGAAAGAAAGAAAGAAAGAAAGAAAGAAAGGAAAAGAGAAAGAAAAATCTAAAAAATACAAACTTAAATATGTTCAACATAAATAAATAAATAGCAAATAAAGAAAGAAAGAAAGAAAGAAAGAAAGAAAAAAGAAAGAAATATGCAAATAACAGAGAGAAAGAAACAATGAATGAAATGCTCAGATGTGTAATATTAAATGAATAAAGAAAAGAAAAAATAACGAAAGAAGAATGAAAGAAAAAAGAATGAAAGAAAAAACTAAAATAAAACAAATTTAAATATCTGTAATATTAAATAAATAAATAAAGAAAGAAAGAAATAAATAAAGAAAGAAAGAAAGAAAGAAAGAAAGAAAGAAAGAAAAAAGAAAGAATGAATAAGGGAAGTCTAAAAGTAGTCATAAATAGAAGAGCGGGAAAAAAAGTGATATTCAGATGAAAGAAAGAAAGAAAGAAAGAAAGAAAGAAAGAAAGAAAGAAATATGAAAATAACAGGGGGACAGAAAGAATGAACGAAATGTTCAGATGTGTAATATTAAATGGATAAAGAGAGAAAGAAATAAAAAAAGAAAGAAAGAAGAAATGAAGGAAAAAAGAAGATAAAAGAAAGAAAGAAAGAAATCATTGAACATAGACAGGGTAAAAGAGCAATAAAGTAAAAATGTACAAGAGAAAATTCATTGGAAAATAATGAAATAGAAATGAAAGGAATTTCAAGTGAACAGACCAATGAAAGATGAAAGCATGAAGGGAGAACGGAATACCGTAAGACGGAATAAAAGCGGGAAGGAATGGAATTTGATCTGTTGGCAGGCAGTATCTTCTGATTTTGATGCAAGATGAAAGAAAACGATGATTGTCAGAGGAGGCTGTAACTGACGCTATGGTGGCCGGCCGATATTACCTTATGTAACTGGATCGGCGGAAAGCCAGAATCGATTGCATATCGAACTAGATCGAATTCTCGTAGCTGTCAGTTAAAGAGAGTGCTGATAAAGAAGCCGTAGACCAGCTATTTGCAAATGATTAATGAAGCCTGCTACATGTTGCGTGGACCTAAAATCAGGGAGCGATTTCGTTATTCGATTTGTTACAAGACTAAGACAATCCCTTGTGTCCAGTAAAAAAAAAACAAAAAACCTATGTTAGTTTTTTTTTGTGGCATATAAAAGAATTTGTATGGATTGATGAATAAGGTTGCGGCAAATAGCGATTTTCCAACTGTAGATTAGATGTGGTACAAGGCCGAAAGTAAGGAGCACGCAGTGAGGATCGAACTTACTCGTAATTGTTCTAGTGAGACAAGCTTGCTAACCATTACACCGACCAAGGTTGCAGCGAATATGATCGCTAAGAAGAACGGTGTGTATGACATTAATATACCACATAGAAGATTCACGCAAAAGTTTCTAGCATTATTTTTCAGTAATTCTGATTATTAATTTTTCAGGTGAACTGTAAAATTCCAATTTCTGTTTGAATTTCTAGGATGAGGAGTTGTGATAATTCATAATTCAGTCTCCGAATAGTGTCCACAGTTTTGTTGTTATCATCAAAAAGTCACGACCAAATATACATCGCTTACACCCCTGTGCAAATTAATTGAAACAACCGATTTAGTTTCCTTTCTTTCAACATATGTTCAGTTTCAGACCCACTGGAGTGACAGGGTGTAATCGATTTCTATTTTTCTTCAGATTAAGTCATTTGCAGTGGTGTGCAATAATATGAGTCTAAATTTCGGGTCGAATGATGAAATCTATTTGGCCTTGAAAAATATTGCATCGTCCGAGATTGCATCACATATTCATCAATCCCGGATACTATTTTCTCGACTGTCGATTAGTTGTCCTACGGTCATTGTCTCCAATAGACGTTACTCCAAGGAAGCGTACGAAAATTTTAATGCAGCACGAACACACTGGCATGTCTTACCAGTGAGCAAATCAAAGTAATATAGATTGGCATGGAAACTCTCCTGATTTAAATCAAATCGAGAATCTGTGGTCAATCTGAAAGGGACGACTTCGTGGAATGGACAGATGAAGTACTAACATGTGCACTGCGTCATGTCTTATTGGAAAAATACAAAAGAAAACAAATAATAACATAATTATTCGTTTTGTTTCAATTCATTTGCACAAGGGTGTATATGGCTGTAATAACTAAACGATGCCAAGCTTACTAAATATTTTGCGTTTTTCTTTGAAAAGAAACTTTATTTTTAAGAATTTCACCCAAAGCAATGCGGGAGTGCCACTAGCACGCAAGGGATTACAAAGGATTGAGAAGAAGAGCAAAGAGGCCTGATAGAGGAAAAGTATGAAGAGGACAGGGAAGTAGATCAAGTCCTCTGAAGATGTCGATTGAAATTGCATTTGAATAATTGAAGCTTATAGTTATCAGGGAAGCAAGTAAGAAGAAGGATGTTTCAAAGTGGAGTAGAAGAGATGGCTACATTTAACAGTTTCAACAGTGAAAGAATGTTAGCGAAATGCCAGCCTAGTTGAACGCTTAAATTCATTCAGTTTGGGAACCAGCGAAAGTAGCGTGTCGGCCATTATGCAGACTGGTCTTCTTCGGGGTTTTTTCTTTTCCAACTCAACAGTTTATAGGGACTTAGATATTTCTATCTATCTATCTATCTATCTATCTATCTATCTATCTATCTATCTCTCTCTCTCTCTCTCTTTCTCTCTCTCTCTCTCTATATATATATATATAGAGAGAGAGATAGATAGATAGATATGAATATATATATAAATACATATATATATATATATATTTACAAATTCATGAATTATTCACACAAAAATTATTGTTATTATTGAACAATATAGTTCATGCCACTTTGACAGAAAATTTAACAGTAAAAAATTCGTTTATCACCTTATTTGTACATGAACGCACAACTGTAAAAAATTTAAAATCAAACTCAGCGTTGCCATTGCACGCTCCAAAAACAATAACTCATTTCCAATAGCATTTTCGGATACAACAATACATATATTTTCGTTGTCCTCTTATTACTAAGAGAAAACAAGAACAACATCTATTCCATACCTGAAGATGTCTGTAGGAACAGACGAAAGCTTGTAGTAAAAAATAAGAACTAATACGGCAGAAATTTATAGAAACAAGGATCTTTTCATTCATAACGGATTCGGAGGTTTTTGTATATTATTTGAATTGTTTGCGACGATGGATTTCTCGCCAATTAAATCATTAACCTTTGCATTTGTTTTTGTGTGAATAATTCATGAATTTGTAAATTGATTGCACGTTTATCGAAATTAAATATATATATATATATATATATATATTGATATATATATAAATAAATAGATAGATATGAACTGACTGAGATAAATATATAGTGAGAGGGATAGATATGAACAGACTGAGATAGATAGATAGATAGATAGATAGATAGATAGATAGATAGATATGAAAAGACTTAGAGAAATATGAACATTATATACATACAGATACATAGATATGATCTGAGATAAATATCTAGTCAAAGGGATAGATATGAACAAGCTGAGATAGATCGATCGAAAATACTGAGTGGGAAAGAATATGAGGAAAATCTTTCTTAAGAAGAGAGAACAATAAAACACACGAATTACGAAGACAAAAGGTAACGATTGACATTGCATTTAATTTTTTGAAAATCAATGTTGACCGGAAGTGGAGAAGCCGGAAAAGATTTCCGCAAGCAAGAAGTGCGAGAAAAGAAAATCTTAGCATAGAACATCCAGCCATCGCAACTGTAAAATGACGAGACCTACTTGCCAATCTTTTTGTATGTGCCGTGTCCTTTTTAGGACGTAGGTGAACATGGCTCTCCACTTTTTCCTATCTCTTCCAGCTCTCAATAAGTTTCGTCCCTCTGCCACAACCCCCAGACCACGTTCTTTCATCGACTTGCATAAACCTGCCTTTTATGTCATGCAATGCTTTCCCTTGTCTCTCTTTCCCACTTTTTGACCTGTGAGTATCAGATTCTCCAAGCTTCCTCCTTGTTTGCATCCTCTCTAAAACCTCATCGTTTATCACACGATCGGTCTATGATATCCTTAGCATCCTTCTGTAGAATCATATCTCCGTTATCTAGTAATGCGCTTAAATTCATGAAGTCGAAATACCATGTAGAAACGTTCATCAGAACAATTGCCATTAACATTATATATATATATATATATATATATATATATATATATATATATATATATATATATATATATAACGCACAGGAAGCTACGTTAGGGAGATAGGAAAGAAGTGACTGAAGCCGACGAAATATTTCTCCGAGGAAATAATTCGGTCGAATGTTAGCGAAAAAAAAAAAAAGTAGACGGCAAAGTAAATGAAACGCGGAAAAATGTGACGGGTTTCCAAAAATAAAGGACTTGTCTCGTGCTGCAGAAAAAAAATAATCTTTTAGACGAAAGTCGACTTGAATTTTTTCCAAGTACCAGAAAATCTATGAGAAGAATCCCTTATTCACTATTTGAGGAAAAATATACGGCAAAAAGCGAAAAAACACTCAGCAGCAAATTACAGTATAGGGAGGAATTCAAGAAGAACGAAAAAGCGCCATAATTTTAGGCGATGGAATTGGTAAATTCGAAAGGCTATCCAACGTATATACTCGATGAAGACATACCCCAAATATGTAATAAATTTGTTCAGCTTTCAACAGGATGGTGAGAGCTGTCATACTTCGTAGTCGACTATAAATTATTTAAAAGAAAAGGGGCGTAGTATATTTTGAAAATTGGCCAAACCAAATACCTGACTTGAATATTATAGGAGATTGTTGGAATAGACTAAAGAGCAAAGTTCCCAGAGAATATTGATCAGATTTTTGAGACAAAAAAGAGTGAATCGGTAAATATTAACCGTTCCTTTATTTCGAATTTATATTTGTCACTATAGAAAAGACCTTTGACTATGTTAAGAAATAAAGAGTCAGTTTTCGTTGTTTTAAGGAATAAAGGACCAATTTAGGCTATTTTAACTAATATAGGGTTTGGCTATTTTAAGCTATAAATGGTCCTGTTTGGCTGTTTTGAGTAATGACAAGTCAATCGAAACTATTTTAAATAATAGGTTGTCCAGTTTGACTATTTTAAGGAAAAAAGGACCAATTTAGGCTATTTTAAGTAATAAAGTGCCTCGTTCGGATGTTTTAACGAATAAAGGATAAATTTAGGATATTTTAAGTAATAAGGTTCAAGTTTGGCTGTTTTACGGAATAAAGATTTAAGTTTGGCTATTTTAATTAAATAAATATTAAAGTTAGGCGGGTTTAAGGCATAAAGGGTAAATTCTGAGTGATTTAAATAATAAATGGTCAATTTAGGCTATTTTAAGTAATAAAGGGTAAGTTTTAGCGGTTTTTAGGAATAAATGGTCAATTTTGACTATTGTAAATATATATATATATATATATATATATATATATATATATATATATATTGTAAATATATCTATATATATATTTATATATATATATATAACAAAGAAAATTATAAATTAACTGTCAGCATAAATTCAATTTTATTACAATCAATCATCGAAAACAATGGACATTGTTGAAGGTAATTAAAATAGTAGCGTGTGTGTGTGTGTGTGTGTGTGTGTGTGTTTAGGCAGCATATTTTCATTCAAACAAGTTTGTTTAAATAGGATCTCTTTTAGGAGATTGTATCTGTGATAAAAATGTGAACATTGGCTTTACTACGACGATGCTAACAAAAAGACTTACATTTCATTTGGCTGAACATAGCGCAATATATCAGCACTTAAAGGAACGCTCATGACCACACTCACATATTAGACGGATAATTGTTGAAAATACATCTGTATTACATAAAAACAATAACAAGCAAAAACTAAAAAATCCTGGAGACCCTTTATATAAGAGAGTTAAAGCCCCAAATAAATAAGGTCAACTATGTGTAAAGCCTCCATTCCCTAGTCCTGTAGCGCCACCCAGCTCTTCCCTCTTGGCAATTCTGATCATGCTGCAGTGTCTATCAACATCTCTTTCAACTCCACCCACTGCAAAGAACTTCCTACCACTAGAACCTCGTTCTGATATCAACGAGCAGACTGGGACTCGTTCCGGGATTTCCTTCGTGATGTCCCCTGGGATGTTGTCTTTACGCTCCCCGTTCAAGAATGTGCTTCCGAGGTCTCCTCCTGGATTAAAGCTGGAACTGAGACTTGCATCCCCTCAAGGAAATATACGGTCAAATCGCACTTTTCCCCTTGGTTCTCCGCTGCTTGCTCAGCTGCCATTGCCCATAGGAACCACTTCTTCAACCTATATCGAGTGTAAGCGCGTCCTCAATGAAGCAAAGTCACTATTTGCTGCTCGATTGAAAGAACGTATTGCATCTCGCAAATTCGGTTCGAAGGCTTATTGGAGTCTCTGCAAGAGCGTACTTAACAACAGCAAACCCTCTATGTCTCCTCTATTAAAACATTTCGAGGTTCTGACCTCTTCTACCGACAAGGCTGAATGCTTTGCTCGGAAATTCTCATTCAATTCAACGCTCGACTCTTCCGATGTATCCACACCCGATTTCACCCTTAGAACTGAGGCTCTGTTGAGCGAGCTGCACATTACTCCATCATCGGTATTGGGTATTATCTCTAATTTAGACACCCACAAGTCAAGTGGTGGAGATGGGATACCAGCCATTGTCCTGAAGAAATGTGCGCCTGAACTGGCCCCTACCCTCTCCAAATTATATAACTACTGCCTCAGTGAATCTTGTTTTCCAGACAGTTGGAAGTCCTCATCCATTACTCCTGTCTTTAAGAACTGGTGACCCTTCTGACCCTTTTAATTACCGTCCTATCAGTCTCCTATCCCTCTTCGGCAAAGTCTTCGAAGCTTTACGCAACGCTGAAGTGCTTAAGTACCTTACATCCCATGATCTGCTTTCCGACAAGCAATATGGTTTCCACTTTGCCTATTCTACAGATGATGTGCTTACGGCCATCACTGAAATTGTTTACCAAGCCCTTCATAATAACAGAGAAGCTCGTGCCGTAGCTCTAGATATCTCCAAAGCATTATATAGGGTTTGGCATGCCGGCCTTCTTTGCAAGCTTCAGGGTTATGGAATTTCAGGTCGATTGTTTGACTTAATACAACCATTCCTGTCGAACAGTGAATTGAATTTCCTTCTCATCGGATTCCCCTCCAGCTCCTATTCCACGAACGCAGGTGTTCCCCAAGGCTCCATCCTAGGCCCTACTCTGTTCCTTATCTTCATCAACGATCTTCCTGTCGTCATAGATTCCCAAGTAGGCATCTACGCGGACGACACTACAATTTACTCCTGCCTCAAAAACAAATCTAGTGTCGTTGAAAAAACTAACCTGGCCGTTCGTCTCGAAAAGGACATCCAATCTGTTGTGAACTGGTGCAGGAATTGGATGGTTAAGTTTAACGCCTCAAAAACAAAACTGCTCTCTATTACTGATCACAGAGAACCATCCCTGCCCTACAACAGAATGTCTGACGCTCAACTACTTGAGAGCTACTCTTTGCGACTACTCGGTCTCATATTGATTGCTGACCTGAGATGGAACAAATACATTGAGTCAATTGTTTCGTTCACAGCAAGGAAATTTGGCTCCCTTTGCCGCGCCAGAAAATTTTTCTCGCCGGAGTCAATCCTTCAAATCTACAAATCAACCATTAGCCCTTGCATGGAGTATTGCTGCCATATATGGTCTGGAGCACCTTCTGTTTGTCTCAAGATTCTTGATAAGATCCAGAGACGGGTATGCAATGTAATTGGCCCTGATCTGGCATCTCGTCTGCAGTCGATCTCTCACAGACATGCCATCGCCTCCCTATGTCTTTTCTACAAATACTTTCATGGTAACTACACCGATGAGCTGCTTTTTCCAGACTTCATGAATTTAAGCGTTCTACTAGGCTGGCATCTCGCTCACACCCTTTCACTGTCGAAACTGTTAAATGTAGCCGTCTCTTCTGCTCTATTAGCTTCATGTCTCGCACCTCTCGCCTGTAGAACTCCCCTTTTCCTGTTTACCTGATAGCTATAATCTCCCACTATTCGAATATAATGTCAATAGACGTCTCCAGATGTCCTGATTTATCCCCTATCATTGTCTTCATCCTTTCCTCTATCACTCCTATTTGCTCTAGCTCCAACTCTCTGTAACCCCTTGCGTGCTAGTGGCTTCCCTACTTGCTTGGGGTGAAACGCTTAAAAAAAGCAACAAAGTCCTTAAATGCTTATGAAGAACAAAGAAGTTATTATATACGTATGAATAGCGGCAGAAAAGTTCCTCCACTTTCACTGAAAAAAAAACAAACAAACAAAAGAACACGTGAACTTTGAACTTTGAAATCTAGAACATTGCATATGCATTAAGAAAGGAACAGTTGAAATGTTTAATTTCACAGAAACACATATACATACTCACAGACAACATAATCCCCTGAAGATGATCTCAGATTAGATTGAAAGTACTTGGGAAAATAAAAACTATTCGAAAGAAAATTTTGGAATTTTTCTTAATCAATTTTCTAAATCTAGCAAAAAATGAACCCGCGAACTTGAACGGATCACAACGAAAACTAATCGACATGATAAGTCTACATTATTTAACGATGAAAATAAACAATTTGTCACTGTTTTATCTATAGATATGTAATCCCTGAAGATGGTCTCAGATGAGTTTGAAAGTACTTGGGAAAATAAAAACTATTCGAAAGAAAATTTGAAAGAAAAATAAAAGTAAGTCTACATATTTCGAACTATATTACCTATTATAAATAAATTATACAGTGTCACCCGGATATAAGAGAGTTGTCGGGACCGGAGAAGAAGTCTCTTATATCCGTGTTTCTCTTATATCCGGGTTTGGTCTATTTTATATACATTAACACAGGCTGTAATTTGGGACCAGAGAAAATCTCTCTTATATCCAGGTTTCTCTTATATCAGGGTTACACTGTACTTCTATTATTCTTTATTTAAAGCTGTTCCGTTATGTTTCTATTGATTACTAGTTGCAGGAAATAAGTGAGTCACTTTTTTTTTTTTTTGCAGAGTTTTTCCTAAATCTCATTTATATCCAAATTTATAATTATCAATAGAATACCTTAGGGTGAATAAACTTTGTTCCTAGCTGGTCAGGAAGGTGTCTTTATATTATAAATTAGTTTAATCCCAAAAACAATAGACAAAAAATATTTTTAGGAAAAAAAATCAGGTGAGTCACTTTTATCGAACAGCACTATATATATATATATATATATATATATATATATATATATATATATATGTGTGTGTGTGTGTGTGTGATACACATTTTCAGGGGGATTTGAATAATCAAATTAAAGTAATTCATGCGTATCTATGTATGGCCGAACAAACATAAATAGATCCAATTAAAAAAAACAAAACATTTTGTCTGAGGATCGCAAAAAGCGTGAAACCCAGGGTCACAAACTCATATCCATACAAATGAACATGTTAGTTCTATCACTGGTATAGACCGCTTTCCACTAATTACTAATAAAATACATATTACACACACACACACACAAATATATATATATATATATATATATATATATATATATACACATACCTGAAAATATAGGTATATAGTAAGTACTATACCAGTATTACCAGTATTATAATCGTGTATCTAGATAACAGTTTAAATATTTTAAGTATCGATACGTTATTGCTGATATATCTATTATTGATATGTTATTATTGATAGCGTTGTATAATCAATGTGCGTATGTTTTGTCTTTCGTTACTGTATACGTACTTTTGTACTATATATATATATATATATATATATATATATATATATACAACACGACGAACTACTGATGGACAACGTAACTAAAACATACAGAAATGTAGAAAAAAATGATAGAATATGATATTAACATGTAAGATAAATATTAGCCCAAACATCGAGCCGACACGTCCGCATAAACTGCACCTCTAAATCACAAGTATTCCATATACTAAAAGACCCCCCCCCCACCAAAAAAAAAAACAAACAAACTTAAAAACAAACCTAACATGCAGACTCATAAGCACAACTAAAAGTCAACCAGATAGAATAAGTAACATAACAGAAGAAGGAATTACCGCATAACTAAAGCGGAATTTAAGAGTAAACCAGCGGAACAACAAAAACAACCATAGAAAATTTCCTTCAGTTAAAACATAAATATAATTGCGTATTTTTACAACTAGATATGAAATATTTCTACTTTTCTGTAACCTAACTCATGCTAGATTTAGCCGTCTCCTTAGCTCGAGAACAAATCAAAGTAAGCACAAACGAATAAATATCATTAAACACTACCCAAAATTACTATTATACCTCAACGAAAAGGCGTAGTTAAAGAAAGATGGAACGTTCGACGTTACAATGGGAAGTTTTGACGAAGCGTAAGAGCTTATAGGCATATATTTACGACAAGAATTTGACAAAAATAATCAATAAATTGCTGCTATAGGGACGATGGTCTCATAATCCTAAAAAACTGTAACAGGCAAAAACCTGTATCATAATCGCAATATTTTCAAAAATAAAAAAATTGACGTAGATATAAAAAAAACTGAAATCGAACCCTTTATTCCGTCCACCGGAGTAGAATGTTCTAGTTCAACGTGTCGTGTCTCTTCCGGATGTCTCAGTTATTTCCTTTTTACTCAACTCTCCAAGTTTTTGATTCACCACTGCTGTGTCCTGGTATTGAACGCAAAACTGTTTGAAACTAGAATAATCTACTCACGTGGACGAAATAAAGGGTTCGATCGAAATTCCAATCAATTGAAGAAGGCCGGAGCGTACGACGGCCGAAACGTTGTGAATATGGTAATGAAGATGAGGATAACAGTCCGAATAATGTAAATAATGCAAGTAAATAACGAGGTATTTGGGAAAAGGTCGACAGCATAGGCTTCTGCAAATACATAATTTGTCGCCGCACCTTGGATCATCAATTCATTTGCATGTTCCTGATCAAATCTTCCTACCGGGGATGAAGGAGTTAGTTTTGATGGATGCAGCCTTAGAAAAAGGTCAGCTATGGACAGCGATAGCTTAGGAATAGGGTAATAATTAGCGTATAATACGGGTGCATTAAGATATATTTCGAATATGTTTTTCCTCAACATTTATATACTTTTCCTTCCATTCCTATTGCTGTATAGGTACATGATAGTCGTTGCCGATGGGGCTTCTGTAGTAAGTAGAGTTTTTTTTCACGGGGTGGAGTCGCTAGCCCCACACCAAACCGCTTCTGAATTCAGATTGGTCTTTCTGCTAGACTAGTTGGCAACCATGCTTAGAGAATTCAGTATCCCCTGTTATTTCAACCACAGGAAGAGATGGATTCATGCCATTCCGAGGGTATTTTTTGCCATAGTAAACGCAACGAATTCGGCCTGGATTTGAACACGACACGCCGATTACACTTTCTGCGTCGCTAGCCCTTGGAAAATTGGCAGTAGTATTGTTTATTTCTCAGACTAAAATTTTAAGTAATGAATAATCATGTCTCATGTAACCGACAGGCACACTTCCTGTCTAGGAATATCGTCTAGTCTTTTACTTAGACCTGTTCAGTTATTGCTCGATTATTTCCATTGGGTGCAAGTATACACTGCTCGACAAGGGATTGAACTCACAACCATTATATCCCCAAATTCACAAACCAAAGCTTTTATCCACTAGGCTATTGAGCGTACTTGCACTCAGTGGAGACAGGGCAAGCATTAACTTAACAATACGAAATAACATTATTTACATTATTCGGACTATTGTCCTCATCTTTGTCGCTATATTTATTACAACGTTTCGGCTGTTGTACGCTCAAGGTCACATGGCACAGTGGATAAAGGCGTTGGTTAGATTCAGTGACAGGACCCAAAGAGCGTGAGTTCAATACCCGGTTAAGGCAGTCGAGAACTTGGAGAGGGGAATTAAAAGGAGATAACTGATAACTGAGATCCATCAAACATGGCACGTGGAACTAGAACAGTCTACCCCAGTGAGCTAAATAAAGGGTTAAGTTAGACATTTCAACTACCTGAAGAAGGCCGGAGCGTACAACGGTCGAAACATTGTAATAAATATGGCGACAAAGATGAGGACAATAGTCCAAATGATGTGAATAATGTACATACTACCTCATCTCAGAAATATAGACAGATACTGAAAGGCCGAAACGTTGTAATAAATATGGCGACAAAGATGAGGACAATAGTCCGAATAATGTAAATAGTGTACATAATACCTCATCTCAGAAATATAGACAGATACTGAAAGGCCGAAACGTTGTAATAAATATAGCAACAAAGATGAGGAGAATAATCCGAATAATGTAAATAGTGTACATAATACGTCAATCATAAATATAGACAGATACTGAAATAAAATTAAGAAATAGACGATATCCCTATACATTAGTAGTGGAACGTGAACAGTCGACCCAAATACCATAGATTAAATAAAGTTCAGAATTCTCTGTATGTTACCCAAATCAATATTCTTGTAGACCCCCCTGGATGGGGACATCATATGGCCTTTGTGCCCTATTAATTATAGTCATACTAACATTTATAAATTAAAGACGTGAAATCTGACAGGTCAACAAGAGGACAACAAACGACAAGCTAAAACTTCTTAATATATTTATTTACACCATCTACAAAAGTATGTGTTTGAATTAAAGGAACATGAACAGGTATTAATCAATAATGGAGGCAGAAGTAAGTAAATGAAGGAAGGCTAGAAGATTGTGATACTATGACTGTAACTAAATGTTAAAAGTAGAGTCCATGTTGTCATGTAAGTCCACAGTTCGAAAATTCAGTTCACATGTCCGGCGAAAGTATTGACAACCTTCTGGTATAGATAATAAAGTCTAATTTAAATCTCCGTTGTTGGTGTTGCTTAGTTGCTGGTTAAGTCCAATGGTGAACTTTCCGTAGTATTCTAAGCGAAGTGTAAGGAATAGGTTATTTAAAGTCTGGATAATATAGCCAAAGTCAAGAAAGTTCCATTTAAATGTCCGGTGTTGGCGTTGCTTAGTTGTTGGTTAAGTACAATGGTGAACCTTCCGTAGTATTTTAACCGAAGTTTACGTAGGTTGTTTGAGTCTGGACGTTATGCATACAGTGATTTCCTAAACTAGGTGAGTTAGATTGACAGGAAAGCCGGAAGCAGGGACCTAATGTGACCGGAAGTTCATGCCCATTAACGCAAATCAACCAAGTGATTTAAGTTGAGATAGAGATGCTGGAAGTAGGGACCAATGTGTAGCCTGAAGTACAGGGCTGTTGTAAGCGAGTCCATTACTGCCGATCAACCAGGTGAGTTAGAGACGCCAGAAGTAGGGACCATGGCGTAGCCGGAAGTTTAAGGTAGTTGTAAGCAGGTCTATTAACACCGAACAACCAAGTGAATTAGGTTGAAGTAAGGTCCAGAAGTAATAAAAGCCAAGATTGTCGGAAGTAAGAGTAGGCAGGAAAGCCCAACCAACTTCCAGTTAGCAGATAAAAATAAAAGGGAATATAACTCAATACATAAACCGTCCAGGCCCTCTGGTCACAACTACCAGGGGGTCTGGACGAAATGAAGTCTCCCTGGTCACAAGAACCAGCAGGGTGACTTCATTTCACATTCTTCTCGTCCTTCTCTCCGTTTGGCAAGAAATCGCAGGCTTATATGATAAGGGAGCATAAACGTTAACCGGGCCTACATACCTACTTAATAATTAAAGAAAGTAATTTCAGGGTTGCTATAAAGTATAAAAAGTATAAAAATATTCGTAAAGTGTATTCAGACTAAGTTCGTAATAATGAAAAATACTAGAAAAAAATATTAGGTTCTAAATGAACTTGCTATATTAAATTGAAGGGAGTTGGACAACGCAATGAAGAAATGGTCAAGGTCATGAAGATATATAACGTCTACCCTTGGTCACGTGAAGCGAAGGGATACAATACTATATGCCAGAGGGAGCCTGGTGGGGGTGCAACTGCTTAAACGTAGTGATAGCAACAAGAATGACGAGGACAATAGTCCGAATATAAATAGTCTAAATAATAATAATAATAATAATAATTCATTCAGACAGAAAATACTAAAATCATGAAAAAAAAACAAAACAAAAAAAAAAACATGCAAAAATCAAAGGTTTAACCAATTTAAAAAAATCACCTCGGAACAAAACAACATTGCATGCTTAATTTTTACTCAGACGTAACGCCCAGATAAACAGAAAATACATCAGCAGCCGAAGCGTGCAAGGATAAAAGCAGAAATAGATGTATTTATAATGACTTCACTAGACCAAAACTTATCCATCAGAAATCGCCATTATATAGATATTTTTTTAATTCAACCGATCCAATTTGTAGATTATGTAAATAACATATTGAGACTATTGACTATTTAGTGTCTGGTCGTCCAATCCTGACCACGAAGGAATACAAAGATCGACATGATAACATTAAGTACCATATTCATTAACAGATATGCCAAAATTACAATGCAGCATTTACTGAAAAATGGGAGGAGCATCATCCTAAAGTAATCGCAGTAGTTCATGAGGTCACTATTCTTTCGGTCTTTACCATTCATACAGATAGACATATAAAATCTAATATCCAAACACTGCGTTTAAAGACTGGAAAATGCACTATACCAGTGTCATTGAATAAAAATAAATAAATATATATATATATATATATATATATATATATATATATATATAAATGTAAAAGACAATAGGAAAACTGTAATAGTTGCCGACGCGTTTCGTCCGATGTGGACATTTCAAAGCAAAACGAAATGAATTTATTAAAACAAAGTATGTAATAATAACAAAACAAAATGTCCTTAGCAACTGGAAGAATTTAGAGAACGCTATTTTCATACTGTTAACTTTTTTTTTGAGTAAAATTTTTTTCTTGTCATCGAAGATAAGTTTTCATTTTGTCTTTATTCATATTGTCCTTTTACATATCTACTCTATCAGAAATTTATATATATATATAATAAATAGTACAAAATTGTGATGTGCATGAAACTGAGAATTGTAACAAACAGTGAGAAACAAAATTATTATTAGTGGAAATTGCGCTGATACCCCATGACAAGTAGATAAAGTAATTGCTGGGGGTGGGGGTTCATCTACAAAACTCTAAAGTCGGGATGTTAAGTGACACACTTTATATTTGTATTAATTATATATATATATATATATATATATATATATATATATATATATATATATATATATATATATATATATATTCTAGCTGGACCCATGAAACATTTCACGGATAATTTAAATATAGTAGCTATAAACAATTTTTTTTCTATGCTCTGCCAACCTCAATGATGGAGAAAGCCTCGAACCATCGCCAATTACTGTCACGTGTGGATATATTTTTTTATTAATGTGTTGAATTGTATATGGTCTATGTTAATTATGCTTTATGAATATGTCCTGAAGATGGTCTATTAGACCGAAACGTCCGACGTTGGCATTAAACATTAAAACAGCATAGTCGCATATTAGGATTTTTGTTTGTTTTTTCAGTATATTTTTCTTCATATATATATATATATATATATATATATATATATATGGTTTTGAAACTAAGAAAAACTTTCAACTTAAAATTCTTTTTATACCTGTAAGAACTGGAGCCCTGGGATTTATAGAGAAAGGGTACAGAGGACATTAACAGTAGACTGTGTTTACAAGAGTTTAAAATGTGGAACTGCTCATCTACTCAGATGAGTATTATCAATGTGAACGAAATATAAACGATTTATATATTAAGTATTACTTAATGTCAGAAGGTCTTAAATCAGAAATGCATATAATTACATTCTTGTCATACCCATAAAAATGCGTAAAAACCTGGTAAGACATTGTACTGAACACAAATAATCCTGATATTATTAATCATTAATAACTGTGTCTGTCACTCTCTTCGTTAGTTCACGTGACCGTTACGTCCAGTCATTACCTCCGAAATAATGGACTATTCCGTTTTGATCGCGTGGAAAGAGGGGAAAAGTTAGAAAATGAAAAGAAAGAAAGAAATATAAAAGTGTTTAACGAATGTTTCCGTGAAAGGGGAAAAAAAGTTTTCAATTTCAAATCTTTTTATTTGTACTCCCTTACTTCTTAAAATAACGACGAGCATTCATATATTTATGATTGTTATTGTAAAATTTTGTTAAAGTTGTTAGGCTCAAATATTTAACGATGCGGCAGGGGGGAATTTTTATGGATAACTTATTGGCGTAGAACTCACCATGCGTTTAATCAATCATTAACTTAAGAATTAGGTTTCATTCATCAGAATATTAAAATAAGAAAACCGTGAAATTTTGACAGGTTAAAATAGTTATAATTATAATAAAAACAGTTATAATAATAAATCTAAAAAATGTGACCCATGAGAACATCAACAATCCCTGGAGTTGTAGCCCTCGGATTGGTTGGAAAGATTCCAGTAGACTAATTGAAGGGATTCCTGAAAGCCCATGTCTGAAACAAATAAAAAATTGTTCCCACAAGTACAGCCCACACATCACAAAGGGTTTATCTATGTAATTTTTTTTTCTTTTGTCAGTGGAAAATGTCGTGATGCCATTTCTAACCTTAGGTCTCTGTGTGGGACCCGGAAAGAAATGAGTACACACCAGAAATCAAAGGAAATAATAATAATAATAATAATAATAATAATAATAATAATAATAATGGGCGTAGAGATGCAACTACAGCACAATACATCGGCTGAAACTGCAAAATACCTAAAAAAAGACAGCAAAGACGAATGCAACCGACCAGTTACAGAAGCGATGGCAAGATAAACCGCTTCATGGCCAATACTCTGCCCGTACCAAACAAGCTGACGTAGACAAAACCCGTACCCATCAGTGGCTACGTAGTGCAGGGTTGAAAGCGGAAACTGAAGGTTTTATCCTTGCTGCGCAGGACCAATGCTTGCTAACTAGGAATTATCAAGCACATATACTAAAATATTGCAGATTCTGTGATAAATATCCAGAAACGATTGATCATCTTGTATCAGGTTGTACGGTGTTAGCACCCACTGAATATAAAACCCGACATGACAGAGTGGGCCAATATATGCACTGGAAAATCTGCAACTTCTACAGGAAGGAAACTGAAAGAAACTGGTATGAACACCACCCAGACCCGGTTACGGAGATAGGATCTGTTACAATTCTATGGGATTACACAACACACACTGACAGAACAAACAAAGCCAACCGACCAGATATTGTTATTAAAGACTACAAACAAAAACGGTGCCTCCTTATTGACATGGCAGTCCCTGCTGACTGCAATGTATCTTTGAAGATATTAAAAAGTTGTCAAAATACAAGGACCTTGAAATAGAAATCTCGAAAATGTGGCATATGGGAACATCAACAATTAAAATTTTGACAGGTTAAAAACAGTTATAATAATAATAAAAACAGTTATAATAATAATAAAAACAGGTATAATAATAAATCTTAAAAATGTGGTACATGGGAACATCAACAATCCCTGTTGTAGTTGGAGCCCTAGGACTGTTTGGAAAAGATTGCAGTAGACTAATTGAAGGGATTCCTGGAAGCCCATGCCTCAAGGAGATACAAAAAATTGTTCTGACAAGTACAGCCCACACCTTACGAAGGGCTTTATCTATGTAATTTAATTTTTTTTTTTTTTGTCAGTGGAAAGTGTCATGACGCCATTTCTAACCTTAGGTCCCTGGGCGGGACCCGGGAAGAAATGTGTAAACGCTAGAAATCAAAGAAAATAATAATAATAATAATAATAATAATAATAATAATAATAATAATAATAATAATTTTCACTAGGAATTTTCAGGCAAATATCATACATAATAATGTGGATCCAAAATGCAGGTTCTGTGACAAATACCAAGAAACAATAGACCATCTAATCTCAGGATGTTCTATACTTGCCCCAAATGAATATAAAAATCGTCACGATAGAGTGGGGCAATACTTACACTGGACAATGTGCAAACACTTTGGAAAATGTGTAAGCAAACACTGGTATGAACATCGGCCAGCGCCGGTTACAGAAATAGAAGATGTCACCATTCTATGGGATTATACCATCCACACAGACAGAAAAATTGAAGCAAATAGGCCGGACATTATTGTCAAAAACCAGAAAGAAAAAAACTTGCCTACTAATTGATATGGCTTGTCCAGCGGATTGTAATATAGCAACCAAGGAATTTGAAAACTATCAAAATACAAAGACCTGGAAATTGAAATAGAAAAAATGTGGAAATTGAAAACAAGAATAATACCAGTGGTAATAGGTGCACTTGGAATTATAAAAATGGAACAAAACAACACATTGAAAGAATCCCTGGAAACCCCAGCTTAAGAGACATACAGAAAATTGTCTTATTAAGTACAGCACACACACTAAGGAGAACTTTGTCTATGTAACGCTAGCAACTTCATCGGAGATAAAAAAAAAAAAAAAAAAAAAAATTAACATGTAATGTGGCCATAACAACACACCACGACCTGCCTTAGGTCTTTCCGCAGACTTGGTAGGTAGTGTGTCCATAGCAGAAATCGAATGATGATGATGATAATAATAATAATAATAAAAATGTGGCCCATGAGAACATCAACAATCCCTGTTGTAGTTGGAGCCCTAGGACTGGTTGAAAAAGATTCCAGTAGACTAATTGAAGCGATTCCTGGAAGTCCATGTGTCAAAGAAATCCAACTAATTATTCTCACAAGTACAACCAACACTTTACGAAGGACTTTATCTATGTAGAATATATATATTTTTTTGTCAGTGGAAAGTGTCATGATGCGATTTCTAACCTTAGGTCCCTGGGCGGTACTTGAAAAGAAATGTATAAACGCCAGAAATCAAAGAAAATAAATAATAATTATATAGTTGTTACCTATGCTTTATTACTAAGATGCGGTTAAAAAATATTATTACTAAGAATTGGATAAATATAGAATAAAATTGCCATTTTAACGCTAAGTTTCAATAAATCCACTCAAAACCAAAACTTGTGCAATCCCACAATGCATTTCTACAATTATGTTGCCTAAATATTAATCTTTTCGTTATATGTAAACTCTGTTTCCATTTGTCTTTTCGTTTAGTTTTTTGCTACACTGTTAACTCTCTCACTTTCTCTCTCTCTCTCTCTCTCGCGCTCCCTCTCTCTTCCTTTTTTTCTTACTATTTCTTTTCTTATTTCGCTTGATTTCCGGCAACCATCTGGAATTTTTCCTTCCTTACATCTTACAGCAAAATTGCAACTCCTGCTTTCGGCAAAATGGCGTCTGTAAGCGAATAAAGCTAGGGAGATGTCGGCTGTAAACTACTTTGCTCTATTCAGCTATGATCTTCAAAGATACTTCCCCGTCTTCAGCCGAAGCAGCCTTTTTTTGTTTGTCTTGAAGTCAGGATAGTTTTAAGCGGGCGATATTTGTTCGTTTTTTTTTGTTTTTTTTTTTCGTTTTGCTTTCCTGTTGTGTTGTCAGTGATATCTCTCTATTGTTTGCGTGGTGAGTTTGTATGTGTTTATTGGTCAGAGTCAGTGTGTGTGTATATATATATATATATATATATATATATATATATATATATATATATATATATATATATATATATATGGTCCTTTATGATTTTCTTGTTGTTTTGGACAGTGCATATGATATTTGTTTTCGTTTTCCTTATTCTACAAAGAATCTCATTAATGTAGAGGCTGGAAGATAAGCTCTTTTTTTTTTTTTTTTTCCTCGCACGCTTAGATAGAAACGTGAATTTGAAGATCCTGTCACTCACAGTTAAGACAACAAAACGGTCTCCTCACAAAACTCTACGATATATCCCTTTATTGTATAGATGTTACTAACAATGAAAAAAATGACATATATATTTGAATATCTATGAGATGTGAGATATTTTAGAAAAGAAACTATATATATATATATATATATATATATATATATATATATATACTTTAAAAAATGAGAAGGTTAGTTGAACACGCTATCTTGGTTTTAACCTTAAGTCATACTTAGGCGATGTTTATCAAATGGCAACATAACGTTTTTTTTTATTTACAAAAAAAGAAATTAATCACACTAAATTATTATTTAAAAAAAATAAACAAACGCACGACATTGGGTGTAATAGAAGAAGAAGAAGAAGAAGAAGAAGAAGAAGAAGAAGAAGAAGAAGAAGAAGAAGAAGAAGAAGATTTTTTTTTATTCAGCCTCATATGCACTGGTTTAAAAGTTGTTTTTCTCCTTTTTGATACGGAAATGTCATAATCGCTATTTTTCCCTGTTGGCAGATGTTGCAATTAATGTTGTGATTGTTGTATGGTTTTGCTTTTTTAAAATTTTGACAGGTTGAAAACAGTTATAATAATAATAAAAATAGTTATAATAATAATAAAAACAGTTATAATAATAAATCTTAAACATGTGGTACATGGGAACATCAACAATCACTTTTGTAGTTGGAGCCCTCGGGTGATTGGAAAAGATTCTAGTAAACTAATTGAAGGGATTCCTGGAAGCCCATGCCTGAAAGAAATAAAAAAATGTTCTCACGTGTACAGCCCACACCTTACGAAGGGCTTTATTTACGTATTTTTGTTTCTTTTGTCAGTGGAAAATGTCTTGATGCCATTTCTAATCTTAGGTCTCTGTGCGGGACCGGGAAAGAAATGTGTACATTTATCTTGTTTGAAAAAATCATTTTATTGTGCATCCTGAGTTTGGGTTTTTTCGGCAGGATAATCTCCATGAGATATCTAGGGAGTGATTCATTCACGTTCTTTACTAGACTGACGAACTTTTTGCTTGCTAGGACATAAATAGAGATTTGCCATATCGCGATCTCAGAGGTTGATTTTGTTCTGGTGTACCTCAACCACACTACACTACACGACAGTAATGTTTTGCAAGACAACAATAAAACACTTTTATCACAAGGTTACCTCCCCTTAGTTTTATAATGCGTGTTAAACTACGGCAAAGCAACCTGTGGTTAATTACGAATCTTACGTAAATTGAATATAAGTGTATGCGTGAGTGGTAACCAGTTAAAATAAAAATTCACAATAATTGCGTTTCCGAATCGTCGTAGGTGAGGAATTATTTTTCACCTTCCAATCTCTCTCTGTCACAAGTGGGATGTGGCCAGCCTCTTACTGCTCTACCACTACAAATATCGAAAGTGCTCAGACGAACTACATTTCGCCCGGGTATGACGATAAAATACATCAGCGTCCTGGGTAAGACTGCGTTCAACGGCAAGGCCTCTGATCAGGACGTTTTGAGGAGAGTGTAACCACCTTTTAATTGCTAGTGTTCCCAGGGTCCACCCTGATTCTGGGTGGTAGCGCCTGTTAGGGGCCCAGCTGCAAGTAAATAGTTAACTGGGTTCAAAAGTCTATGAAAGTGTAAAAATAGGTTTTAATAAGAGAAATACTTCATAAAAATTTATTATTACTAGCAATAAATTTTTGAAGAAAAATTATGACTAGCAATACATTTTTAAAAGAAAATACCAGCAATGTACTTTCGAAAAAAAAAATTAACAGCAATAAAAATAAGCCATTGAGGTTGATATGCCGTAAACCAAACCAGACCAAACGAACTGTATTCAGGTCTAGAACAAAACATGTCAGGTATTATCGGTGAGATGTAAGTTCCATTCGAACAGCAACATGCCGTGAACCACTGCCCTGTGGAACAGACTTCCAAGAGGTTGTTTCCTCGATCACTACAAGTCCAGTGTTAACCGTTATCTTCCCCTCCTAACCGCATAAAATGCCCCTTACCATGTAACCGTATACATGCTTTGTGGATGTGACTTCGAAGAGGATGCTTCCCATATCACTACATTCTTAAGCTGTTCAAGTCTAGGGTTAATCGTTATCTACACTCCCTAACCGCATAAAATGCAGCTTACAATGTAACTCTATACATCATTTGTGGAACTGATTCCAAGAGGATGTTTACCCGACCAGTACAACCTTAACCTGTTCCATGCTAGGGTTAACCGTTATCTTCCCCTCCTCTCCGCAAAAACTGCCTATTACCATGTAACCCTATACATGATTTATGGAACTGACTTCCAAGAGGATGTTTACCCGATCAATAAAATCTTAACCTGTTCCATGCTAGGGTTAACCGTTATCTTCCCCTCCTATCCACATATACTGCCTCTTACAATGTAACCCTATAGATGAGTTGTGGAACTCATTCCAAGAGGATGCTTCCCCGATCACTACAATCTTTACCTGTTCAAGTCAGAGGTTAATTGTTATCTTCCCCTCCTCTCCGCAGAAACTGCCATTTACCATGTAACCCTATAAATGATTTGTAGAACTCACTTCCAAGAGGATGTTTCCCCGATCAGTACAAACTTAACTTGTTAAGTCCAGAGTTAAACGTTATCTTCCCCTCCAATCTGCATGAACTGCCTCTTAAATCGTAACCCTATACAAGATTTGTGGAACTGACTTCCAAGAGGATGTTTCACCGATCACTACAATCTTAACCTGTTCAAGTCTGGGATTAACCGTCATCTTCCCATCCTATCCGCATAAAGTGCCTATTACCATGTAACCCTATACATGATTTGTGAAACTGAATTACAAGAGGATGTTCCCCCGATCGCTACGATGTTAACCTGTTCAAGTCTTGGATTAAGCGTTATCTTCCCCTCTTATCCGCATAAACGCCCTCTTACTATGTAACGCTATACATAATTTGTGGAACTGACTCCCAAGATCATGTTTCCTCGATTACTAAAATCTTAACCTGTTCAATTCTAGATTTAACCGTTATCTCCCCGCACACATATCCGTATACACTATCTGTGAATGTAACCGTCTACCTCGAGTGGATACCTGCCTTGTGCATGTGGACCTTACTGTAAAACTTCTATGTCTCTTCAGGACGTAGATAATCATGGCTCTCCGCAGTATCCTATCTTTCGATTTACTTTTATTATCACTCCCATTCCATATTCTACCATCCATTTACACGGAGTTTTAGGTCGATGCTTTCGTCGTCTTCTTTCTTCAATATGTCACGTGAGTTTTAAATTCTCCAAGCCCCTCTGTCCTCAGTATGTGTCCCACTAATGAGCACTAGTTAATTGGTTTGTGATACGATCTTGCTAGGCATCATGCTATATTATGCGTTCAATATATCCTTGATTAGATATTGCTATTCGAGAGGGGCGTCTTTTATGTGTCATGTACCTTCTAAATGTTGAAGGTTATGGCTCTCCACAATTTTCTCTTCTTTTTTCTTTTAAGTACACTTTGACAATTTACCCCCACACCCTTTTGTCCCTGTGGTTATTCGATTCTCCAAACCTTTCTGCATTATATCTCTTAGTTAATGCAACTCTTTCTTTCTGATTGTAAGTATACGTTTCCTTGCTGTTCGTATTTGCCTTACGACTTCGTTATTGCGCACATGTTCTGTCCTGTGTATTCTTAGCATTTGTCGGTAGATCCCTGAGGCTGTCGTTCAAGTCTCTCCTTCATTTGTGTGGAAATTTTCTAACATTCACAGCTATATAAAGTGTGTTTCATTAAGACGGATTATATATGAAGGGTGTTTCATTAAGTCGGATCAAAGTCATCAGTAAATAAATCAGTGTTATTAGTGAAAATTTATTTATTTCTCTATTGGATCATGTTATTTAAGTCATGTCAATTATGCGTGAAAAATAAAACCGCCCAAATATCCGCCAAATGTGAAAGAAAAAGAAAAAAATAGACGCTTAAACTTAATTCAAATTTAAAATCGGCCCAAGTTATTGGATCACCCTTTATATGATTCGATATTACATAGTGATTCAGAACACTTCTCCTTGTTCCTAACAGAATTTTCCTGTTTCATAATACTTTGCTTAGTTTTTAGAAGACCTGTTACAATGCGCCTGCAGATTTTCTGACGTTTATTTCTATGCTTCAAATTTACTGCTTGATTTTGAAGGCCTCAATAGATAGCATGCAATTTGGGCTGCCTCTTTTTCTGTTGCCTATACATTCTTACAGGTAATAACCCCTTTTGGTGACACCCCTTTGCTGCTTTGTCTAAGGATATGAGCTTTAATCACGGAGTAATTTTCTACACTTGCCAGCTTAAGGGAATGAAACGAAAGGACGGGCAAATAGAATAAAAGACTTGATGATAAATTATCCTTACAACAAATTAAGCAATAAATCTGCTACCAGACCATAGTTAATATACGTTCTGGCGACCATAGTTCAAGTTAGCAGAATAAATTGCATTTGATCAATAGAAATAACTGTTAAGTCAAGTAAAGAATCCAGAGGGTTCACGAGACTTCCAAAGACAGAAAATTTCATATTCGCTATAACTCCTGTGCTATAGGACCGCGACGTTCATGTTACCTTGTTGCTTGTTTCTAGTCAAAAAAATACAACCCTCTAATATGCCTCGAAAATATTAGTAGAGAATTGCTGCAAATTATTTATATCATACATACATACATACATATATACATATATATATAGTATTAAATTGGAATAGTATTAGGTGCAAAAATTGCTGTTTCTTCTTCCGTAGTTTACTGGTGTAATGGCATTTTTCGTGTGCTCACTATCAAAAGGTAAGGGTAATGGTTTAATAGAATTAGTGTGGAGAAATATATCACTTAACTAAGGGCGTGTAATTTCAGTCATGCCGACTTCGAAATTTTCGTTGTGGAAAACCTACTTCTGAAACGACAATAAATTGCCTTCACGAGTTGTTTGCTCGTTTCGGAGTGGTTGATTGTTTAGTCACCGATAGTGGGACACAATTCACATCTGCGGATTTTCAAGAATTTTGTGAAGCTTTACAGGTGAAACACAACAAATCTCCGCCATATCACCCAAGGTCAAACGGGCAAGCGGAGAGGTTTGTAGATACATTAAAAAGAGCACTAAGGAAAGCTTATGACGTACCAACAGAAAAGGCTTTACAACAATTCTTGCAAGTGTATAGAATTACACCGAACAGTACTACGCCATCGGCATTATCGCTAAATAAAAAGCCAGCAAAATCCCCCAAATAAACATTCACAAATAATAATAATAATAATAATAATAATAATAATAATAATAATAATGCTGAAAGAAATTGGTATGAACACAAGCCAGACCCGGTTACCGAGATAGGACCTGTAACAATTTTATGGGACTACACAATAAACAGAGAAAATGATCAACGCTAACCGTTCAGACATTGGTATTAAAAACCGCAAACAAAAAATTACCAACTTATTGATATGGCAGTGCCTGCAGACTGCAATGTATCTTTGAATATCTTCAAAAATCTATCAAAATACAAGGATCTTGAAATCGAAATCTCAAAAATGTGGCACATGGAAACATCAACAATCCTTTTCGTAGTTGGAGCCCTCGGATTGATTGGTAGCTCATACCTAACAAAATACACGAGTACAGCTCACACCTTACGAAGGTCTTTATTTATGTAAAATATGTGTGTTGTTTTTTTTAATTATCTTAATTGTCCAGTGGGAAATGTCCTGATGACATTTATGATCTTTGGTCCGAGCGGGACCCTGAAAGAAATGTGTACACACCAGAAATCAAAATTATTATTATTAATAATAATAATAATAATAATAATTATTATTATTATTATTATTATTATTATTATTATTATTATTATTATTATTCCAACAACGCTTCTAAAGTTAGGCACACAATTCTTTCCGCCAATTCCAGAAGAGCAATCATCGAAATCTACTTGACCAAATTTGATATAAAATTCCAGTCATTATTTCTTTTTGTGCTTTCTGTGGTTTGATAAAGTTCTTTGTTTGTGATTATGTAGCGCCAGTTCGCTAGGTTTGAAGAATGGTGATGCCGCTTTTAAATTACTATATAGAAATAGAAGTGTGTATGTGGGTGAGCTTAAATATTCAGTGGAAACTTGTTAAAGCCTCAAGGCTCCAAGAACTAATATAATGGCCTTGGGGGGGAGTGTTCAAGGTACTCACGATCAAATACAACGGCTTTTCGTAACGTCTTTTGAATGATGGCCGCTAGATACGAACAGGTTTCTTGCTGCCTGCGTTATTTCAAGTCTATTATTACCTGAAACCATTTGAAACGATCGTGGATAGATTTCACTGAAGTGCTGATCCAGTGAAATGCTATGAGCCACGGAGAATTAATCGGTGAAGACATGAAATCATGATTGAAGAGTTTTACTTTAGTCCCTTCTTTTCAACTCCTCTCTTTCTTTCTTTTTCTTTTTTCTTTCATTTCTTCTTTCCTTCTTTCATTTCTCCTTTCCTTCTTTCTTTCATTTCTTCTTTCCTTTTTTATTTCCTCCAAACTTCGTTCTTAAATTGTGCCTACATATATATATATATATGCACATACACACGCGCGCACTATCACGCACATGCACTTTATATATATATATATATATATATATAACTAGCAGCATGGCGGTCCGGTGTTGCCCGTGCTTGATTCAATAATAGTACGACTCATACAGCAAGCGCTATCACTTGACTTAAAATATTTTTACCCTTCCTTGCGTTTAAAGATGTGCACTTTGCCGTGCTGATGTTGCTACATGCCTTACTTCTTGCCTCTCTCACACTGCGAATTTTTTCTAAGCTCTATACTAAACATTAAATCTGTTACGAAAAAAGAACTAAACAAAATGAACACAAAACGATCAGCTTTAAAAAAAAAAAAGGGACTCGTAACTGGAAAAACCGAATGAAAAAATGTTAATAACAAATACTTTTTCACACCAAACCCAGTTCTGCGGAATCAGAATCAACGTTGAGTTTAAGCAAGCGAATGAGCCAATTGGAGTAAAGTGCCATGCAGATTTAAATTTTTCCCACTTGTGACTAATGCAGCTATTGATTTTTTTTTTTGCATACTAGCATGCTAGTTAACATTCGTGTCAGTCAGCTGTTGGCTCTCACGCTGGCCAGTAGAATCTTCCTGACTATTCGTGGTAGCCAGCTATTGGCTCTCACTCTGGCCATTATAAACAACATGAAAACTGTCGTAGAAGCATGAAAAAATCGATTATTTTCACTATCGATGGGAGTTGGAAAATGCAACGTCGGTCTTGGCCTTCCCGCTAACTTGGAGAATGTGCATGTAAATTTTGGTGCAAATCCGTCGAAGATACATATTTAATTATGTATGTACGCATGCATGTATGTATGGTGGCACGGACTGAGGATTCGGTGAGCCGAGCTCGAATTACGGTCGAGTTAGTTACATTCACTTACGTGTAAATACCTTAGGGAAAGGCATGAAACAATTTCTTCTACTTCAAGCTATGGGTAAATGGCAGCGCAGACTGGGTCCTATAGCCTTGTGTGTCAACCAATCGAGAAGAAGAACAACGTTATCAGGGTCGTTTATGGAGTATGTAAAATACTGTATACCACTTTCTGTAATCGTCCTTTCCCAAAAACGTGTTTGGTTCTGCACAATTCTATATATATGGGTTGTGTGACTGTTCAGTTGGGAGAGTTCTCCCTATATATATATATATATATATATATATATATATATATATATATATATATATTTTGTCGCTGGAATATTTTCAGCAATCGTCAATGATGGCATGTATATGATCCAGTTTATCGTGACATGAAAAATAACTCACCCACCTACACCCACTGATCTTATTTTTCTATTTAGCGTAGATCTGACATTTAATTGGTTAATCATGACATACCCACAAGTCTATTTTTAATTATGTGTTTATGCAACCCTTTTAAATTTTGGAAAAAAGATAACACTTTGTTTATGCATTTCCTTAAAAATCATGTAATCTCCAGTTACAAGGCCAGAAGAAATACGATCACAGTAATGAAACATGAAAACTTTTGTGTAGCGATTTTAATTTTTTTTATATAGTTTCTTATAATAAAAATATAATAATAATATATTGCTCTACTTTGTATTGAGCACTTTTTAAAAGTAAATGCTACGAACAGGAATCGTTCTTTTTCTCATTTGTGTATAAATCCACAAAATACCAAAACGTTTTGCGGTTTCTCTCTTCTTTTTAAAATATACACGTTCCTCTTATTGGAATAACTATTACCTCTTCCCTGGATCGATTATGGACAGGAATCTGACAAAATGATGCGAAAACGAACAAGTACGAAATAGATCTTAATCTAACATGTTTCCCTTTATTAAAGCTTCATCAAAGATCAAGATAGAAATGATAAAAAGAAATTCCTTTTATCATTGCAATCTTGATCTCTGAAAGTAAAATGTTAGATTAAGATCTGTTTCACGTGTTCTTTTTTCTCATATATATATATATATATATATATATATATATGTGTGTGTGTGTGTGTGTGTGTGTGTGTGTGTACACACGCGCACAAACACATACACGCACACACACACACACATATATATATATATATATATATATAATATTAAATATTACGCTGTTGAGAAAAAGATAATTTCAAGACAGTTATCACGCCGCTATTAGCGCAACGATCTTCATTAATGAATTCAGCACTCTGGCTGCTGGCTTTATAATACGTTAGAATTTCCTTTTCTCTGCCGATAGCTTAGGAGTAGGATCTCCAACTAATGCCATCCCGGCTTGATCTAGTCACACTGATGAGCCGTGATACATCGAAACAGGTTTGTATGTAGATGACTATATACCATAGTTCTATAGACTGATTCAACTAATTAGATTTGTAAACATTTTCAGGCGGAAATAACTGATTGATATGAAAAAATGTATGAATATATATATATATATATATATATATATATATATATATAGAGAGAGAGAGAGAGAGAGAGAGAGAGATTGTTAACAAAATAAATATGATTACTCTCTAATAGATATGACCACGTACATACACATATGATAGTGTGTACGCTTGAATATGCGCACAGCTTTGGAAAGTGACTGAATTTAGGTAGATGGAACTTTTCATCGATGATTTTAATGGTATGAAATCACAAGTCATCGTGATCAATCTTTTGATCGTATTGGCTTTCTTTATACACTCTCGTTCAGAAATTGTAACTAAAATCCACTCGGGATATTTACAGTATAAGTTACCCCAGGGCTCTCGTTGTTGAACAAACAAAAATGGGCCTGAGCAGACACCGGCAATACGGATAGTTTGACACCCTAGCAGAACAGACGAAAGCTTGTAAATATAATAAAAACTTATGCAACAGAAATTTATAAAAACAAGGATCTTTTCATTCATAAACAGGTTCGGGGTTTTTGTATATTATTTGAATTGTTCACGACGATGGATTTCTCGCCAATTAAATCATTAACCTTTGTATTTGTTTTTGTATGAATAATTCATGAATATATATATATATATATATATATATAGAGAGAGAGAGAGATAGATAGATAGATAGATAGATAGATAGATAGATAGATAGATAGATAGATATAAACACTGCCAGACCGAAACAGATATAAACAGAGATAATTATCATAAGTATATTGAAGATAGATAGCTAGCTAGATAGATAGATTAAGACAAGTACTTATAGACAGAGGGGTGAAAAAACAGGAGTCATTGATTGGTATTCATTTACCAGGAAATACTCGCTTAGAAAATACCTTTATCTATCTGCACATGCTGAAAGATAGATATGAACAGAAATATATATATATATAGAGAGAGATAGAGATAGATAGATAGATAGATAGATAGATAATGACTGAATGCAATAGATAGATAGGCAGAGACACAGAAAATAATGTAATAGACAGTAATTCAAAGTATAGCTGTGGAAAACTGAAGAAATAAAAACAATTCTTGCCGATTAAAGAAACGAAAAAGAAATAAAGTAAGTGAGCCTCAAAATGGCTTTTAAAAAAGAATTATTGTTTCACTGCAACATAAAATTTAGGCGATCGTTGTTGTAATGAATTTATTATCAAGCGCTTCTATATGTATTGACATTTAAGACATCAGCAATGGAGGTAGAAGAGTGAAATACATACTGTTTGTCGCCCAGTAGATTGTTTCTGTTGATATGATCAACGACATTCTTGTTTGGAATAAACTCAAAAAGGGGGTTACGGGTTCGATATTAGGAAAGTGATGAGCATTAACCCACATTTTTGTAAACTGGACATACAGCTGACCTTCCATAGATTTAGGGAGAATTTCTTCAAGCAACGATTAAACCAACTTTCCAAGATTATTTAATAATTACCTGCCTAGTAGCCTTCGTAGAGTTAAAGCTTTTGATAAGTCTAGAAACCTCTTCAACTAAGATATAGCAAAATATGTGCGCCATACACGGGCGACGTCAGGTAGGGGATGACTCTGATCGTTTTTTAGGGAGGTAGAGAAAAAGTTGATTGCAAAGGGATGATATAATCTCGGAGTTATTTATAACTAGCTTAAAAGCCGCCCTAGCGGTTGGCATTTAAGCTAGCTCCTGCGGTTGATTCTTGATTGTGCCTTCATCACAATAAGTAGGGAGGTGTAGATGCGATAGGCAACAATAAACTACAGGAGAACTCAAAATTGATCGCTGCATTTAAGTATTGCATTACAGTTCCATCTTACCTTTTAGAAAGTTCAACAATAATTCTTCAGTCGACACTTAATTTAATGACAATTTGATGTACGTAGGTCCTTACTTTCCGCACAGAAAATTATTTTTATTTCATTGGCAAATTTCGATGGATTTAACAATTAGTTTACTTCCATGTTATAAAAATTGTTATCGTACAAAAAAAATCTGTCGCAAAAAGTTACGTAAAACAAATTGATGAAAACAATCGCAGTAATGAAAATTTGGGAATACAAAATTTCAAGATTGCGGGTCTAGATCTGACTAGGAATGTTTTAATTTGCTCACGGAGTGGGCCTGATTCCAAAATGGTCTGATATGTTTGTCTATGGCGTTTAGGAGTAAAGTTGAAAAATAGTAACACAGTGACACATTCGCATTTATTATATAGATAGAAGTCATTGACGGTTTGATTCTATTGAGAATCTTGTTTGCCATTTTGTAGAACTATTGGGAGGCTTTTTTGAGTTTGGTTTGGACTGCTGACGTATGAATATCTAAACGAGCAGGGCCTGGTAGCTAGCATACCCTTGACCCTTGTACGCACAGCTCAATGGAGGAATACCTGTTTTGTAATATTCAATACATCCAAAACGACGTTTCATCATCACTGAGAAGGCATTAATTTTATATTGCCATCATGAACGGTTGTACTCTGATTCAGACATCTTGCTTCGAACGCCTGTTGGGACTAAAGATCCCCCCAGACCTCGGGTGAAACTCATATATACGGTCCATTGCTAAAGTGCTTCTAGACTTAGTGGCTTCCTAGTACGGCTCCAGACAGTAACTGAATCGTCCGACCATGCTGAATATATATATATATATATATATATATATATATATATATATATTTTGTAAAGTAGTTTTCACAGTGGAGGCTGGTATTTCAAGAAGTCGGTCCTAAAAGAGTCCAACGTACAAAACGTTAGGGACTTGCAATAATAGTTAATGACGCATCAATCTAGTTGTAATGGTTGATACTTCAATGTCCGACATCGACTGACTCACTCAACACCACTGAGCCCAACTTGCCACTGCTACTACTACTTATTATCTGTGTGAGAGTCTACTACAATAGAATAGGTAACGTTCTGGTATAATATATATATATATATATATATATATATATATATATATATATATATATATATATATAGGTATGTGGTGCAGTTCAATTTACATTACATGAATCATTCATACAAAAAACAGATATAGAAGTTAATGATTTAAATGGCGAGAATACATCTCCGCAAACAAATTTAATGAAGTACACTAACCCCGAACCTGTATATGAATGATATGATCCCTGTTTATAAATTCCAGTTGCATAAGGCCTATTTTTTTAGTTTTTTTACAAGCTTTCGTCTGTTCCTACTGACATCCTCAGGTATGGAAATAGATTTGTTTTTGTTTTTTACTTCTCGGTTTTAACAGGACAACGAAAATATAGATGTAATCCGAGAAAATGTTTTTAGAAATGTGCTACTGCCAACTGCAAGAAATCTTTTTGGAGCGTGCGGTCGAAACACTGAGGTTGAATTTTTAAATTTAAGATTATGCGTTTTTGTATTAAAATGGTAATAGGAGAATTATTTTGTACTGGTAGGTTTTTCAGTCAATGTGGCATGAACTAAATTGTTCAATAAATACAGGAATGTCACAGTTATTATCCGAAATTTGCACGTCGCATCAGTTATTTTAATATCAAGTATGTGGTGCAGTTCAATATACATAACATGAATCATTCATACAAAAAACAGATATTGAAGTTATTGATATAAATGGCGAGAATACATCTTCGCAAACAAATTTAATGAAGTACACTAACCGCGAAACTGTATATGAATGTTATGATCCCTGTTTGTATAAATATATATATATATATATATATATATATATATATACCAAAGTATATGATTGGTGTATATGGAATGAATTCCAATAACCAATAAATACGATTCTTAAAAGAGTGCTCAAAACATCTGAATAGCTATTATAACATGACGTTGTCAAGCTTTTTGAATTTTCCTATACTTGTATTTTGATTGGTCCATCTAGCTTTTAACAACGTTTCCCCCTGTGAAGGATCATTAATTAATTCAAAACTTTTAAAACCATTTATTTTACATTCAACATCATCACTTGATAAGAGACCGAGGGTGTTGAAACAAAAATGGCTATTTTTTAGTGATTTTATAACATATTTATGTTATAAATTTTTTAAATAAATAATTATATATATATATATATATATATATATATATATATATATATATATATATATATATATATATATATATATATATAAGTCAGATCAGCCCAAAATGTACTATTGCTGCTATGTCCAGGCTGGAGCTTGCACAATATAGTCTTTCCAGCCTTTACAGAATTCAAAAGCGTTTACTCGGTCTTGTCTAAATTATTTCCCGCCCGACACGCTCTTCCCTACAGACGAAACATTGACACCCTCTTCCTAGAATATCGCTATATCCCTGATTCAGAGGAGCTACATTCCTTAGTTCTACCAGTTCAGAACCTCACAACTAGAAGCTGCCATGCCACAGAAAAATAGTTGGCTAAGTCTTATTCCCTTCGTGTCCAATTGATAAGGAATAAGTTTCAATCAGACATTTTCTTCCTAAGAACTGTTACTTTGAGGAATAGGCTTCTTTTATCAGTATGATCTTTACCTCTTCACGTCTAGGATCAATCGTTATATATGCTACATATCTCCATAACGTGCACTTCTTAACTCCTCCTTTTACAACTGTGAAATACCATAGTTCAGTGTCACTCTAACTTGAGTGGCTCTTAGGCCTTGTATTTTATGAAAAAATAATATAAAATGTATTGGATATTTTTGTTCGAAATTATTACCTTCAATGCTTTTGTAAATGCACAATGATTTCGCTGGGAAAATAGACAAAATATGAACTGAGGCTGCGTCTGGCCCAGAGCAAAAGGGTAATTTTCAATCCGATCAGAAGATCCGAATGCCTTGTGTGATTATGGTAGGGATGAGTTTGCTTATACGCCGAAACAAAGGAAAGCAACAGAAAATTAACCACTTTAAAATAAGTACTTAAAAAAGAAAGAAAAGTAAGAGAGAGAAAGAAGAAGAAGAAGAAGAAGAAGAAGAAGAAGAAGAAGAAGAAAGATAGAAAAAGGAAAGAAAAGAGGCCATGGATTCACCATCCTTCCCGGTTTTTTGAACATTAGAGATTTTGTTCAGTATAGGGTTTTCGGTTTCTTCAAAAGACTTTTTATTCTCTTTCACTCCTAGTATGCCTTGCGCCTTAGTGGCATTATCATCTTACTTGGGGCGAGTTGGTTAAAAAAGAAACAAAGAAAGAAAAAAGTTATGAAGAAATTAATTATAATTAAAAGTAAAGAAATGTGTAATTATAAAAACAAAGAACAAAAGATAAAAGTAAATTATAAGGAAGGAAGGGTAGAAGGAAGGAAGGAAGGAAGGAAGGAAGGAAGGAAGGAAGGAAGGAAAAGAAAGATGTAGTAAAGGACGGAACAAAAATGAAAAAAAAATAAAAGAGTGTAAAGAAAGAAAAAAGAAATAATGAAAAAAAAGAAAGAGGATGAAAGAAAAAAAAAAGAAAAAAAAGACAAAGAAAGAAAGAAAAAAAAATAATGAAAAGAAAAGGACAAAAAAAGAAAGAAAAAAAGAAATAATGAAAAAGAAATAATGAAAGAAAGAGGACAAAGAAAGAAAGAAAAATAAATAATGAAAAAAAGAAAGAGGACAAAGAAAGAAAGAAAAAAGAAATAATGAAAGAAAGAAAGAGCACAAAGAAAGAAAGAAAAAAAGAAATAATGAAAGAAAGAAAGAGGACAAAGAAAGAAAAAAAAAAAAAGAAATAATGAAAGAAAGAAAAAAAAAAGAAAAAAAAAAAAAAGAAAGAAAGAAAAAAAAAAAGAAAGAAAAATGAAAAAAAGAAAGAAAGGGACAAAGAAAGAAAGAAAAAAAGAAATAATGAAAGAAAGAAAGAGGACAAAGAAAGAAAGAAAAAAGAAATAATGAAAGAAAGAAAGAGGACAAAGAAAGAAAGAAAAAAGAAATAATGAAAGAAAGAAAGAGGACAAAGAAAAGAAAAAAAAAGAAATAATGAAAGAAAGAAAGAGGACAAAGAAAGAAAGAAAAAGAAATAATGAAAGAAAGAAAGAGGACAAAGAAAGAAAGAAAAAAGAAATAATGAAAGAAAGAAAGAGGACAAAGAAAGAAAGAAAAAAGAAATAATGAAAGAAAGAAAGAGGACAAAGAAAGAAAGAAAAAAAAAAGAAATAATGAAAGAAAGAAAGAGGACAAAGAAAGAAAGAAAAAAGAAATAATGAAAGAAAGAAAAAGGACAAAGAAATAAAGAAAAAAATAATG
The DNA here is from genome assembly GCA_903632075.3 of Acanthosepion pharaonis. Classification (NCBI taxonomy): domain Eukaryota; kingdom Metazoa; phylum Mollusca; class Cephalopoda; order Sepiida; family Sepiidae; genus Acanthosepion; species Acanthosepion pharaonis. The sequence goes on along the minus strand of CAHIKZ030000558.1, from coordinate 1,337,141 downwards.
AAAGAAAGAAAGAGGACAAAGAAAGAAAGAAAAAAGAAATAATGAAAGAAAGAAAGAGGACAAAGAAAGAAAGAAAAAGAAATAATGAAAGAAAGAAAAAAGAAAGAAAGAAAAAAGAAATAATGAAAGAAAGAAAGAGGACAAAGAAAGAAAGAAAAAAGAAATAATGAAAGAAAGAAAGAGGACAAAGAAAGAAAGAAAAAAGAAATAATGAAAGAAAGAAAAAGGACAAAGAAAGAAAGAAAAAAAGAAATAATGAAAGAAAGAAAGAGGACAAAGAAAGAAAGAAAAAAAAAAAAAAAAGAAAAAAAAGAACAAAGAAAGAAAGAAAAAAAGAAATAAAGAAAGAAAGAAGGAAAAGAAAGAAAAAAAAAAAATAAAAGAAAGAAAGAGAGGACAAAGAAAGAAAAAAAAAAAAAAATAAGAAAGAAAGAGGACAAAACAAAGAAAGAAAAAAAGAAATAATGAAAGAAAGAAAAGGACAAAGAAAGAAAGAAAAAAAATAATGAAAGAAAGAAAGAGGACAAAGAAAGAAAGAAAAAAAATAATGAAAAAAGAAAGAAAGAAAGGAAAAAATGAAAGAAAAAGAAAAAAAAAGAAATAATGAAAGAAAGAAAGAAACAAAGAAAGAAAGAAAAAAGAAAAATGAAAGAAAGAAAGAGGACAAAGAAAGAAAAAAAAAAGAAATAATGAAAGAAAGAAAGAGGACAAAGAAAAAGAAAAAAAAAGAAAAAAAAAAGGAAAGAAAGACAAAGAAAGAAAGAAAAAAAAGAAATAATGAAAAAAGAAAGAGGACAAAGAAAGAAAAAATAAAGAAAGAAAGAAAAGGACAAAGAAAGAAAGAAAAAAGAAATAATGAAAAAGAAAGAAAGAGGACAAAGAAAGAAAGAAAAAAAGAAAGAAAGAAAGAAAGAAAAAAAAAAGAAAGAAAAGAAAAGAAAAGGAAAAGAAAGAAAGAAAAAAAAAGGAAAAAGAAAGAAAGAAAAAGAAAAAATGAAAGAAAGAAAGAGGACAAAGAAAGAAAGAAAAAAAGAAATAATGAAAGAAAGAAAGGACAAAGAAAGAAAGAAAAAGAAAGAAAGAAAAAAAGAAAAAATGAAAGAAAGAAAGAGGAAAAAGAAAAAGAAAGAAAAAAGAAAAAAAAATAATGAAAAAAAGAAAAAAGGACAAAGAAAGAAAGAAAAAAGAAAGAAAGAAAGAAAGAAAGAGAAATAAGAAAGAAAAAAAAAATTCTCAAAAAAGAAAGAAAAGGACAAAGAAAGAAAGAAAAAAGAAATAATGAAAGAAAGAAAGAGGACAAAAGAAAGAAAGAAAAATTCTCAAAAAAAGAAAAAAGAAAGAACAAAGAAAGAAAGAAAAAGAAAGAAAGAAAAAGGACAAAGAAAGAAAGAAAAAAGAAATAATGAAAGAAAGAAAAGGACAAAGAAAAGAAAAAAAAAAGAAGAAATGAAAAGAAAAAGAAAAAAGAAAGAGGACAAAAAAAGAAAAAAAAAGAAAAAAATAATGAAAGAAAGAAAGAGGACAAAGAAAGAAAAAAAAAAAGAAAAAATGAAAGAAAGAAAAAGGACAAAGAAAAGAAAGAAAAAAAAAAGAAATAATGAAAGAAAGAAAGAGGACAAAGAAAGAAAGAAAAAAGAAATAATGAAAGAAAGAAAGAGGACAAAGAAAGAAAAAGAAAAGAAAAAAAAAAGAAAGAAAGAAAGAAAATCAAGAAAGAAAAAAAAAAATAAAAAAAGAAAGAAAAAAGAAAAAAAAAAAAGAAAAAGAAAGAAAGAAAGAAAGAAAGAAAGAAAAAAAGAAAGAAATATCAAGGAAAAAGAAAGAAAAAAAAAAAAAAAAAGAAAGAAAGAAAGAGGACAAAGAAAGAAAGAAAAAAGAAATAATGAAAGAAAGAAAGAAAAAAAGAAAGAAAAAAAAAAATAAAAAAGAAAGAAAGAGGAAAAAAAAAAAAGAAAAAAAAAATAATGAAAAAGAAAGAAAGAGGACAAAGAAAGAAAGAAAAAAAGAAATAATGAAAGAAAGAAAGAGGAAAAAGAAAAAAAAAAAAAGAAATAATGAAAAGAAAAAAAAAAAAAAAAAGAAAGAAAAAAAAAGAAAAAAAGAAAAAGAAAGAAAAAAAGAAAAATTCTCAAAAAAAAAAG
>CAHIKZ030000558.1:1327500-1330000 GCA_903632075.3 Acanthosepion pharaonis | reverse complement strand
ATCAAGGAAAGAAAAAAAGAGGACAAAAGAAAGAAAAAAAAAGAAATAAAGAAAGAAAGAAAGAAAAGAAAGAAAAAAAATAAAAAAAACATCAAAAAACAAAGAAAGAAAAAAAAAAAGAAAGAAAAAAACAAAGAAAAGGACAAAGAAAAGAAAGAAAAGAAAAAATGAAAGAAAAGAAAAGGAAAAGAAAGAAAGAAAAAAGAAATAATGAAAGAAAGAAAGAGGACAAAAGAAAGAAAAAAAAAAAAAAATGAAAAAAAGAAAAAAGAAAGAAAAAAAGAAAAAAAAAAAAAAAAAGAAATAAAGAAAAGAAAGAAAGAAAGGACAAAAGAAAGAAAAGAAAAAAGAAATAATGAAAGAAAGAAAAAGGACAAAGAAAGAAAGAAAAAAAGAAATAATGAAAGAAAGAAAGAAAAGAAAGGAAAAATGAAAAAAGAAAGAGGAAAAAAAAAAAGAAAAAAAAAAATAATGAAAGAAAGAAAGAAACAAAGAAAGAAAGAAAAAGAAAAAAAAAGAAAGAAAGGACAAAGAAAGAAAGAAAAAGAAAATAATGAAAGAAAAGAAAGAGGACAAAGAAAGAAAGAAAAAAGAAATAATGAAAGAAAAAAAAGAAAAGAAAGAAAGAAAAAGAAATAATGAAAAAGAAAAAAAATAATGAAAGAAAGAAAAAAAAAAATAAAGAAAAAAGAAAGAAAAAGAAAAGAAAAAAAAAAAAAAGAAAGAAAGAAAGAGGACAAAGAAAGAAAGAAAAAAAAATAATGAAAGAAAAAGAGGACAAAGAAAGAAAGAAAAAAGAAATAATGAAAGAAAGAAAGAGGACAAAGAAAGAAAAAAAAAAAAAATAATGAAAGAAAGAAAGAGGACAAAAGAAAAAAAAAAAGAAAAAAAAAAATAATGAAAGAAAAGAAAAGGACAAAAGAAAGAAAGAAAAAAGAAAGAAAAGAAAGAAAGAAAGAGGACAAAGAAAGAAAGAAAAAAAAAATAATGAAAAAAGAAAGAAAGAGGACAAAGAAAGAAAGAAAAAAAGAAATAAAAGAAAGAAAGAAAAAGGACAAAGAAAGAAAAAAAAAAAAATAATGAAAGAAAGAAAAGGACAAAGAAAGAAAGAAAAAAAAAATAATGAAAGAAAGAAAAAGGACAAAAAAAAAGAAAAAGAAATAATGAAAAAAAAAAATTCAAAAAAAAGAAAGAAAAAAAAAGAAAGAAAGAAAAAAAAAGAAAGAAAGAAAGAAAAAAAAATAATGAAAGAAAGAAAGAGGACAAAGAAAGAAAGAAAAAAAAATAAAAAAAAGAAAGAAAGAGGACAAAGAAAAAAGAAAAAGAAATAATGAAAAAAGAAAGAAATAAAAAAAGAAAAAAAAAATAATGAAAGAAAAAAAGAAAGAAAAAGAAAAAAAAGAAAGAAAAAAGAAAAGAAAGAAAAAAAAGAAAAAGAAAGAAAGAAAGGACAAAAAGAAAAACAGAAAAAGAAATAATGAAAGAAAGAAAAGGACAAAGAAAGAAAGAAAAAAGAAAATAAAGAAAGAAAGAAAGAGGACAAAGAAAGAAAGAAAAAAAAAATAATGAAAGAAAGAAAGAGGACAAAGAAAGAAAGAAAAATAAATAATGAAAGAAAGAAAGAGGACAAAGAAAGAAAAAAAAAAGAAATAATGAAAGAAAGAAAGAGGACAAAGAAAGAAAGAAAAAAAGAAATAATGAAAGAAAGAAAGAGGACAAAGAAAGAAAGAAAAAAGAAATAATGAAAGAAAGAAAGAGGACAAAGAAAGAAAGAAAAAAGAAATAATGAAAGAAAGAAAGAGGACAAAGAAAGAAAGAAAAAATGAAAGAAAGAAAGAGGACAAAGAAAGAAAGAAAAAAGAAATAATGAAAGAAAGAAAGAGGACAAAGAAAGAAAGAAAAAGAAATAATGAAAGAAAGAAAGAGGACAAAGAAAGAATGAAAAAGAAATAATAAAAGAAAGAAAGAAAAGAAAAAGAAAGAAAAAAAAAAAAACAAAGAAATAAAGAAAGAAAGAAAAAAGAAAAAGAAAAAAAAAGAAAAAGAAATAATGAAAGAAAGAAAGAAAGAAAAAGGACAAAGAAAGAAAAGAAAAAGAAAGAAAGAAAGAAAGAAAGAAAAAAGAAAAAGAAAGAAAAAAAAAAAAAAAGAAAGAAAGAAAAAAGAAATAATGAAAGAAAGAAAGAGGACAAAGAAAAGAAAGAAAAAGAAATAATGAAAGAAAGAAAAGGACAAAGAAAGAAAAAAAAAAAAGAAATAATGAAAGAAAGAAAGAGGACAAAGAAAGAAAGAAAAAGAAATAATGAAAGAAAGAAAGAGGACAAAGAAAGAAAGAAAAAATTGAAACGGGTTATAAAGGAAGAAAACAAGGTAGAGAAAAAAAAGAGAAACAAACCGACCAAGGAAAAAAAAAAAGGGAACCTGAAAAGAAAAGAAAGGCAAGTGCAAAGCAGTCTAAAGAAATCAATACAAAAAGGACAAAAACTAAAACTAGAGTAAG
>CAHIKZ030000558.1:1267500-1322500 GCA_903632075.3 Acanthosepion pharaonis | reverse complement strand
GTCTGAACTGGTGGAACTAAGGAGTGTAGCTGTCGGAGCATTTGCCATAGTGATAGTATAGCGATGGGTTCTAGAGTTAAAAATGATTAAGTCAGGGTAAATGTGTTTCAAATCTGTAAAACGTTGAAATATATATATATATATATATATATATATATATATATATATATATATATATATATATATAGTGGACTCTCCTGTCGGTTTTGACGTATGAGGATCTGCCAGCTTATTGATTCATTTATGAAAGTTTATGCACTAATCTTATGGCATTTAAGACCCGCTAGTGATTTACAAAGGAGACCGCATATGGAGCAATATATATATATATATATATATATATATATATATATATATATATATATATATATATATATATAATGCACAAATATGAAAGATAATGGTCCATGATTACATCACCAAATTTAGAAAAGCAAAGCCACCAATGTAACCAACAAATTACTGACCAAAAGTGGCAAAAACAAGAGAATTCTCGGAAAGAAAACATATCATGTCCTCTCAGTTGCACGGGCCGATGGCGCGTTGTGCCGCCTTGGGGAGTTCGAGAGTTAAGCTTTTGAGTCTATCTATTTGTGGCCTCAATTCCCCACATCTGAAACCCTGAAATCCCCTCACCCCCCACAGGAATTCCCCAGTGACTGAGAACCGCTGCCACAGAGGAAAGTTCATCAAAACAATTACTATGAAAGTATTTAATAGAAAAGTCAGAGAGTAGCTACATTACGGCAGTGCGAAAGTGACTGAAGATGAGATACCAGGTTAGACCTAATAACATTGCAGATCAAGTTTGATTGGAAAACAAGAAACGGAAAGAGTGTTCCACAAGCGAGAAGTGCAAGAGAAGAAAATGCTAGCATAGAACTTACGGTTAAACCAAGCCATTCCCAATTTAAAATGATGAGACCGTGCCGCCAATCTAGTACTGCGTCTAAATTCATAAAGTCAAGGTACTATAGAGCAGTGGTTCTCAGCTTATTTTGCACTATGCCCCCTTTTCACTATAAGTCAGGGTGTAATTCCTCTTCCTTGCAAGATTGTTCGACTCAAACGATGCATTCTAAATAATATCCATATACAGTGGATACTTGGCACGCGAATTTAATTCGTTCCTGTAAATTTGGATGTGCGCGCTATGTAATGGAATATGGCTCGGAATCATTAACTGGAAAACTGACTTTTAATTTCAATTTGATTCGTTATATTAACTCACGTGCAAATACCCTTGGGAAAGGCATGAATCTACCTTTACTCATCCAGTTATGGCTTAAATAGTAATACTTGCAAAAGTTGATAAGCTGCAGAGGACAAATACTAAGAAGAAAAACGAGAAGTCAATGAAAAATACATATACACATATATATGTAATGACGGGCTGCTCGTTTTCTGAACACACACGTTTGTTAAAGCGGCTAGTCAATTCCTGGTGCAGACGCCTGCTCAGGAAGATCGGTGTTTGTTCAACATCCACAGATCTGTCTTTTCGGTGTATCCGATCCGTACCAATCCTTCAGTATCTGTCTATATTTTTGAGATGAGGTATTATGTACACTTTGCAACAAAGATGAAAATGATAGTCCGAAAAATGTAAATAGTGTACATAATACCTCATCTCAGAAATATATACAGATACTGAAGGATCGATACGGACCCGATACATCGAAACTATGGAGACTAATTGAAAAGTATTACCAGAAACAAAGATGAGGATGATAGATCGAACAATGTAAATAATGTACATAATACCTCATCTCAGAAATATAGACAGATACACAGATCTCATATGTCGTTCATAATGCGACTAAGCTATTGTTACAGTTTCTAGAAAAGGAGACTGCATAATCTTGAAATCTTTTTTTTTTTTTAACAAAGCTACGTGTAAACCCTGGGTCGCAATGATTTATGAGATCCTGCTATTATAAACTAATTCCAAACATTTCTGCCTACACAATTTCTGTGGTATGGTTTTAAGAGTTGTTTCCCGCTGGTATCGATTTCGCAGAACATTCGCATCAAGAATCACTTTGGGCGAATGGTAAACTTATAGATATGTGAGATAGTTTCAGGAGAGAAAAATTGACTTGCACAACACAGTGAACCAACTTTCTTAGCAGCTGACCTAGCAATGGATTCAATATAGTCTATCCACTCCATGTCAGCCGAGTATGTTAGCCCGAATAGGTACAAAATCCTGATTTTGATGTACCAGAGGCAACAATCACATCTATATGTATGTCACTGTAAGAGTTTCTGCGCCCGCAACCGCGCCCGTGTGTGTGTGTATGTCTGTCTGTTTGTCGCTATTGGATAATGAGTGTAAGATTTTAATGAAGAAAACTTACATTTCAAATCCTCTCTCGTTTGAGTATATTCCGAATTTGTTTTTTTTTTTTTCAACTACATATATCACTGGATTCTGTTCTCATCTGATCAAATTAAGACAGTAAATGTTCTGCTCGTTAATTGTCTTAAAAGATGTATCGTATTCTTTTTTTTACTTGTGGAAACAGGCACGAAACGCATCCCCTTGTGAATAAATTTGATTTTAGGGAAAAGTAAAAAAAAAAAAAAAAAAAAAATAAAAATCAAGAGTCACACAGAAGATTGGACAATTGCGTGGCTCCAAATTTACTAACACGAATTTTCACGATTGGGCCTTCTGCGAGATTAAACTAATCTTAGTAAATATACAGGAAGAAGGGATGAAAGACAAAAGAAGAAAATAAAGAATGAAGCAAGGTAAAAAGAAGAAATGGATGAAAAATAAGCAATACAGTGAAGAACAAAGTAAGAGAATTATGGTAAGGAGCAATGAAAGAAGGAAAGATTGAAAATGCATTTTAGAAAAAGGGAAGAATATTTGAAAGAAAAAACGAAAGAAAGAAGGGGAAAGGGAGCAAACGAAAAAAAAAGAAAGAAAGAAACTAGAATAGGAAGGAAAGAAATATGAAAGAACTGAAAGAACAACAACTGAAACAGTGAAGAAAAGAATGTAAGAACATTAAAGAAAGAGCGACTGAAAGAAGAAAAAGACAAACGTACTCAAGTAGAAGGAAGAAAGATTTCAAAGAAATAAAAGTAAGAAAGGTGGGAAAGAATGAAAGAAAGAACGAAAGAAAGAAGAGTAAGGAAGATGGGAAAGAAAGAAAAATGAAAGAAAGAATGAATGAAATAAAGAAAAAAAAGAGCGAAAAATATATAAACAAACAAACAAAAGACGAACGAACGAATCAAAGAAAGAAAGAAGAGTAAGGAAGGTGGGCAAGAACGAAAGAAAGAAAGAACGAAAGAAAGAACGAAAGAAAGAAAGAAAGAAAGAAAAGAAAGAAAGAAAGAAAAGGAAGGAACGAACGAAACAAGCTATAAAAATAGAGTAAGAAATGTGGAAAAGAGAGAAAGAAAGAAAGAAAGAAAGAAAGGAAGAAAGAAAAAATGAAGACAGAAAGAAACAAACAAAGGACGAGCGAACAAAAAGAAAGGAGTAAGGAATGTGGCAAAGAAAGAAAAAGCGACCGAAACAAAGAAAAAAGGAAGATTAAGGAAGGTGACAAATGAAGAAAGAAAGAAAGAAAGAAAGAAACGAACGTACCAAAGAAAGAAAGAAGAGTAAAGAATATAGAAAACAGAGAAAAAAGAAAGAGAGTAAGAAGGTGGGAAAGAAGCAAAGAAAGAAAAAAGAAGAAAAAATGAAAGGAAAAAAGAAAAGAAAGATCGACCTAAACAAAGAAGAGTAAGGAAGGTAATATATATATATATATATATATATATATATATATATATATATATATATATATAATCGACTCTCCTGTCGCGTTCGACGTATGAGGGTCAGGCCGATAAGTCCCCAGGAAACCGACATCCCGAGGCACAAGGTTCCCAAACGCCCCTCCGCAGGTTTTGAATTCAGAGTTGTCCTTCTCCTAGACCAGTTGCCATCCAAGGTTTTAGAACCCAGTCTGTCCTGCTATTTTACCCATAGCTGGAGGGAGATGAAGAGGATACATACCTTTCCCAAGGGTATTAGCACGTAAGTGAATGTAATGGATCGACTGAATTGAACTCGGCTCTGCGATTTCTCAATCCAAGCCGTTATCCACTGCTCCACTGTGCTTCCACACACACACACACACACACACACACACACCACACACACACACACACACACACACATATATATATATATATATATATATATATATATATATATATATATATATATATATATATATATAGAGAGAGAGAGAGAGAGAGAGAGAGAGAGAGAGATAGAATAAAAGAACTACAGAAACAAAGAAAGAAAGTCATGCAGTATACCTCATTTTGGTTTACGCTCACATCGTAAATGTAATGTTTCGACACTCTCTGGAAGCACAGCACTTGTGGCCTTGAAACAGAGAAAATATCGATGTATGTGAATTATTTTTTATAATTTTTTATGTAACAACATGAGTCGTTTATTTCTGTCACGCTTGACATCAATCTGTCCCGCGAGTATCAAATTTTCCGTGACTCCTCTCCTCATTATATACCCAAGGAATTTCAACTGTCTATTCCTCTTCAATACTTTGTATCGAGCGAGCTTGAGGAAATGGATTGCGGTACAGTTTTTAGGAGAGGTAACAAAAAGATGAAGATTATTAAGAGACGCAGAAGATAGGAAAGTGTGGAGAGCCATAATCGCCAACGTCCTGAAGGGGAATGGCGCATTGAAGATTAGCTAGGTAGTTTTGTTAAATCGTCAAATTCGAAATGGTTTTGATTCACACGTGGTACATCACAATGTGTAGGACAATAATTAGCTAATAACAGCAGGAAGAAGGATTATTATAAGAAAGAAAGAAAAAGGAGAGAAGGGATTATATACAGTACCTATGAATACTAATGTATATATCCCAATCCTCATTAATACGCCGTCCTGGGTATGACGATAAACTACGTCCAGCAGCAAGGCCCTTGATCGGATGATTTTGAGAAGCGTGGAAACAGACTCTTAATTGCTGGTGTTCCCGAGTCCGCCCTGACCCGGGGTGGTGGCACCTGTTGGGGTCCCGGGTGTGGGCAGGTGGTTGGCCCCGGAACTGTGAAGGTGTAGAAACGTATTTTAATACCAGAAATACTTTGTAAAGGATGGTTTCCAGCAATAATTTTTTGGAGAAAAGAAAAAATAATATTACTAGCTTTTTGAAAAAAAAATTTATTACAGCAACACTTTTTTGAAAAAAAAATTATTACCAGAAATAGATTTTTGACAAAACAAAATATTACCAGCAATGAAAATTTTGTCGGCATTAAATAACTCGGTGTTGATATGCCGTAAAACAAACAAACCAAACCAGATTCATAAACACGTTGGACACTATGGTAAGTGGGGGTAATATGCTGTCTAAGTAGTCCATCACTAGCAGTGGTTTACCTACTTCACGGCGCTGGCGAGTATTGTATTTTGTTGATGTTATAAAGATTAACTTTTTCATTTCTAACCTCCATTTTGGTTATTCCTCATTTAGTAACCCTTCCTAGGTTAAAAAGGAAAGAAAAATAAAACGCAGAATGAAAGAAAAATGAAACAAAGAAAAAAAAGGAAGAAAAATACAAAGCAAAATATTAAAAGTAAAATATAAAATTTTTAAAAGAAAGAAAGAAAGAAAAGACGTGATAAAAGAAAAAAACGACATGATGAAAGAAAGGATTAAAAAAAAGAAAGGAAAAAAAGAAGAATGAAAGACAAAGCACACGATAAAAGGAAAGAAATAAAATATAAAACGAATGAAAAATAAAGAAATAAAAAAGTATAGAGAGAGAAAAAGAAAAAAACAATATGACGGAAGAAAGAAAACAAGAAAGAAAGACAGTAAGAAAAAAAAATGAAAAAATTAAAAAGATAAAAGACTGAAAGAAAGAAATAAAATGTTAAAAGATTGAAAGAAATAAAGAGAAAAGAAAGAGAAAAAGAGCCAGGTAGAAAGAAAGAATGACAGAAAGAAAGAGAAATATAAAGAATAAAGAAATAAAGCAAAAGGAGGGGGAGAAAAATGGAGTATGAAATGATGGGAAGAGATAAAGAAAGAAGGAGAAAAAACAGAAAGAAAGAGAAAAGGGACACGTAGAAAGAAAGGGAAAAAAAGGAAGAAAGAAAGAAAAGTAAATGATTTAAAAAAAAGAAATAAAGCATAAAACATGAAAAAAGCAAAGAAAAAGAAAGAAATAGAGAAAGCCCAGAAAGGAAAGAGAAAAGTAACAAAAATAAATAGAGAAAGAGAATAAAAGAAGAAAGAAAGAAAAGACAAATGGCGGAAGGAAGGAAATAAAATACTGAAAGATTGAAAGAAATAACGACAACAGAGAGAGAAAATGGTCAGAAAGGAAGACAGAGAAACATGAAGGAAAAAAGAAAGAAAGACGAGGAAAAAAAACTGGAAAGAAATAAATAGAAAATGTCTGAAAGAAATAAAGAAAAAAAGAAAAAGAAAGAAATAGGAGAGAAGGAAACAAAAAGGTGGAAAGTAAGACGGAGAAAAAAATAGAAAAAAGGAAATAAAATATAAAATAATTGAAAAAAAAGAAAAGAAAAGTAAGATGAAAGAGAAGAGAAAGAAAAAAAGAAAGAGAAATGAATGATAAAAGAGATAATAAAAGGTACTAAAATATAAAAAGGAGGAAAAAGAGAGAGAATGAACTACTCCAAAGAAATAGAAAATGAATGCAAAATAGATAGCTCGAAAGAAAGAAGGAAAAAAAAGGAAGGAAAGAAAGAACGAAAGAAAGAAAGAAAGAGAGACAGAAAGAAAAGCAACAGAAGGAAGAAAAAATGTTTCTGAAAATTGGAATAGGTTTATCACAAGAGAAAGTGCGGAAGAAAAAATAGAATATGGCCTTGAGCTTTTTTTATTTTTATTTTTCAAGGTCTCCATCTTACAACAGTGGTAGGACAAACAGATCGTTGGAACAGACTATTCCTTAAAATACCAGCGCTTTATATATATATATATATATATATATATATATATATATATATATATATATATATATATATATATAACGTCATCCACAGACAGACTGTTTCGCTGTTTCACAGCTCATCAATGTGGCTAGACATCCGGTTGCCTCTAGCTAGATCATAATCCGACTGAATTGGTGTCAGTCGGAGATTCTAACTATTAAGCCGTCAGCGCACGGTAGGGATGAAAGTGGATTTTTAGCATATTTATTTTAGAAACACGCCCAGTGACCGACAGTGACTCAATTCGCATCTGCAAAGAGTCTCGCTGTATATATATATATATATATATATATATATATATATATATATATATATATATATATATATATATTATCATTATTATTATTATTTATTATTATTCAACAATTAGGTACTGCACCTTCATCATTCCTTAAATAGAGACAGACAAATAAGGACCAACTCTCTCTCTCATTCTCTCTCTCTCACTCACAAACACACATTTACAATCAAAGAGATAACTTCTTGCGAATATTAGACTGGAGGGTCGTTTCACGCATGTGGAACCATTGGGAAGATCCTGGAAACCATACTACTTGTTGACCGAAGCCGCCTAAACGAAGCTGTGTTTTTAGTAAACGTCGATAGTTGGGCTAGCAAGAAGTCACAAGTCATCGTGGCCGAGGGTATGAATGTAATGGCTTTGCCCAACTGTCGATCAATCCCGATATTAGCTCTCGCCCACACATTGAAATTAAGTTAAGATTAGCATAGTTGCTGTATACACCCAGTTTGGTTCACAATCACTACCTGAACGGGCTTGTACAACAACCCAGCATGTACTCAGAAATGAGCAGACAATCATATATATATATATATATATAATACTTGAATTATTTACATTATTTGGACTGTTATCCCCATCTTCATTGCTATATTTACAAGTTTCGGCTGGAGTGCGCTCCGGTCCTTTTCAATTGATTGTAGTTTCGAAGCGAACAACATGGCCCAGTGAATAAACACGTTGGTTAGATGCAGTGACTAGACCCAAAGAGTTGTGAGTTCCAGACAAGGACACAGCAGTATTCAACCAAAAACTTGGAGAGTTGAGTTAAAGGGAAATAACTGAGTCATCCGGAAGTGGGTATGGCACAATCTACCCCTGTAGACGAAATAAAAGTTTTGGTTTGAAAATCTAATCACCTGAAGAATGCCTCAGTGAAGATGGCAGTGTATATGAGGATAATAATGTAAATAATACAAGTAATCATAATACCTTATCTCAGAGACATAGACAGATACACACACACATCACACATATATATATATATATATATATATATATATATATATATATATATATATATATATATATGAAGAAATATAGTATGCAGGTATGCCATATTTATAGGATAAAGTGCTCAATATCAGAGATAGAGCGTATGCAAATATAGAAGTGAACATTGACGTCAGCACTCAGAGGCAATAGGTTGTTTCATGCTACACACAATCGTTAGGCCGCCTGACGATTGTATCTAGCATGAAACAGCCTGTGACCTCTGAGTCTTGACTTCAATATTCACTTTTTATATATATATATATATATATATATATATATATATATATATATATATATAGATAATTTTCCAAGAGGATAGAATTCAGGTAGAACTCAATGTCCAGGACAGAGTAAGAATATAATAAAAAAGGCTCAAAAGACTAATATTCCATGGTTATAATTTATTACATTGAAATTTTTGAATTTGTAGGTCTGATGAATTGGATCATGATTACGATTCCAATGTAATAAATTATAAGCATGGAATATTAGTGTTTGAACCTTTTTATCTTTTATATATATATATATATATATATATATATATATATATATATATATATATATATTCCAATCTCTTCTTGAATTTGTAGGTCTGATGAATTGGATCGTGATTACGATTCCAATGTAATAAATTATAAGCATGGCTTGCTAAGTCCTGGACATTGAGCTCTACCTGGATTCTATCCTCTTGGATATATATATATATATATATATATATATATATATATATATATATATATATAAATATATATACGGAGTAAATTCCGTACGGAGTAAACAAAAAAAAATAAGTCTTAAAGAATATGGTAACAAAAAAGGACACTTATACTCAAAATCAGGAAAAAAAGAGCTGAACTGCTTTGGTTATATAGTGAGGAAGGATGTAAACTTAATCTTCATATTGGGAGCAAGAAAGATAGACGTAGGCAGCGAACTAACGAACTTGCATGAACAGATGGCGGGAAATCTAATTAAGGAAAAATATGCACGCTCCGGCAGGCTTCGAACCGGCATCCCCCCACACCCAGGCAAAGGAAAAATGTGCGTCGGACCTAGCGACGATTTCCCCTGCCGGAGAGCGCACTAATTTCTTTAATAAGATTTCTATAATTGAATATACGAAAATAAATAAATATGCTGTTCAATAAATAAACGGAGCGTCTACTCAAATACGGGCATCCTCTAAAAATAGCGTTTAAGTAATAAAATCTGACGGATGAATAAATAAACATTCATCATTTTTTTATAAATTTCCTTTGGTATTGCTTTGATGTAACTATTGTAGATTGTATAAATAAGCTGCTATGAATATTGAAGTACCTGATGTTAAACGGATTCAAAAGCTAACCAGTGACACTGAATAAAAATCTACTTATCATTTACAATAAGCCTGCCTAGAGTCAAGTTGTTAGCTTGCGAGCTAGTGAACGTGCTTGAAGGAGAATGGTCGACAAATATACGAACAGCAGGAGTTGTAGTGCTGCTTAGTATTGTAGTAGCAAGCCAGTTAGTCATTCAGATTAATACTATGGAAGTTGGATATTGAAAAGTTCTTGGTCCTACCTATCTTTAAAATCTGAACAGCCCACCCGGGATCCAAATATTCTTGACCAACTTCACGTTCGAATCGAGATCTTTCCAGCGATAACTCTTTTTGTATTTGGTTATATAGTTACTGATTATTCAAAATGTGGCACCATGCATCCTGACGATTTGAAAGAAATATTTATAGATATATGATTTGTTTTTTACGGTTTATCAACCATTTAATAATTATTTAAGGCCGAAAAATATTTTAGGTTTTAAGAATAATTCTTTCTTAACATTCAAGCAATTTGGGAGAAAGAAAGAGAAAACGAAGAAGAAAGAAAGAAAAATAATACGAAAACGGGTCATAGGCGAACACACACACAAACGGCTAGAATTGATAGGTAGCAGATGTCGAAAATATCTAGGTCACCTACGAACAAGCTTTTGACCGATTTCCGCGTGTCCACGAAAAATGGAATTTTGTTATCAATTGCATGTCACCCGGGGAAGGGAGAGACCATTCTTTAACATTGACGAAACACAGACAGTCTTCAGAATTAGAAAAATCCCACCCAAGATGTTTTTCACTGGCAAAATTTTTCTTTCTTTTGACAGAATAAACGCTTGCCCTGCGATAATAAAGATTTTCGTTATCAACACATGAGCCGAAAGGAAAATGAAATAATTTTATTTCGCTTCAGAAACGCCAGCTAGCCTAGGAAATTCCTTTCTTGGATCATATCCAATTAGCGATAAATTAGCGATATTGACAAATACCACGTGTTAAAAAGCCGAGAGTGTCATCTCAGTCGCTCATGATAAGGGCGATTTAATTAACTTTTTTTTTTTGTTGAGCAAGGTATTTCTTTCCCTAAACAAAACCGCGGATTGTTCACGCCCGACTAAAACGTCATTGGCCAAGTAGATCACATGACGCACGAAGGAGGAGGAAAGATACCCGACCAGGACCTCATTGGCCGAGAGCGATCACGTGACGCACAAAGAAAATCGGTCGACGCCTCTATCAGAAGTGTAAGTGTGAGGAGCCGATACGAAGAAGTGGGGAAGTTAGTGCACGCCCCTCGGAAGCACAGTAAGAGAGTGGGAGTGAGAGGAAAGTTACCGAAAATGGAAAGGAGTAAAAAAATCCCTAACCAGAAATAAGAAACGTATTTAGAATTATCGAAGAACCCCTGGTGCCGACAGACCCACCCCAGTTTTGACGGGGTCAATAAAAGCGAGAACCCAACCGACAGAAATCAGTTCGTTCGCCCCAAGCGGGCAGAAGAGGCCAGTTCGTTTGGCCTGAGTGCCGAGAGTTCGTTCCGAGCGGGCGAGAAGAAGTTCGTTCGACCCAAGTTGGAGAGAAGAAGTTTTAGAGTTCAGCCGCGGACCCTGGCGAGAAGTTTTGAGCTCCAGACGACAAGCAGAGATCAGCGCCCAGTGTTGAAACCGCATCAAAATAGCTGACCAAGATTCCCGCACACTTTTGGACTCTTCTTCCAACAAGAACAAGTAGTTTGAAGAGCGACTTAGAACCAGACCACAGAGATAAGTTTTTTTTTCGACTTTCATCCAAAGACACACCGAAACACAAATTTCTTAGAGAGTAGACAACTTGAAGCGTTAGAATTTGCCTAGCGAAAGCGACGTACCACAATCCACAGAACGGGTCGGGAAGTAGACATAGTCCTATGTACCGAACAAATAGACATAAAAAGTTTGTTACCCTTTTCTTTGATACTTTGAACTTTGTGAGTTTTCATTTTATTTTCTTTTATACATATTTGTGTGTTATCACCCCCGTTGAACTCAGCTTGCATTACGGCCCCAACCCCTGTTTGATCTCGTCTGTCTAAGATCAATTCACAACGTGGGTAGGCAGACTGGAGATCAGTGCAGTTACCCTGGTAACCAGGCGTTGGAAGCAGGTTGGGAACGGCGAGGCTGGTATCAATCTAACCAGATTCCTACCCGAATCAACAAAGGGTTAGAACGTCACGTTTGGAGCAGCGACACCCGGTCGGAGCAGCGAGGAGCGAACAGCTGACGCCGCGGCGAAGACGTCACAATTGGTGCTGTTTAGGGACGTCACAACTGGCGCCGTGGTAGATCAGGATAGAAAATCACAGTCGGCGCTGCGACCGGGGGAAGACGTCACAAAAATATTTGTTAAATAAAGGTGAAATTTAGGCCGTGAGGAGAAACTATTTCAGCTTTGAAAAAGAATGTTAAACATTCTGAGATAGATTAAGTAAAAGATGCCTCGTTACAAAGGCGTCATTTTTTTTCTCTCCAACCCTAAACCCTGCCAAGTTCAACACAGAAATGTTCATTGCCATCAAATCGCTACGAGTATAGTTTACCGCGCTGAAACTTCAAGGTATAAACTCATTAGTGTTTACTCAAAATATTAGCATTATTTTTCTTAATAATCATTTCTAAGTCTTGAGTACAACTGTAACTTAATTTTAGGGTATTTTTGTTAAAATTGTACTGAGTTTACTGTCTCTAGGTAAATGTTTCACGGTGAGGGCAAGGAATTTTTGTCATAACCTATTTTTTACCATTTGGTTGTATATTTTAAAATAGTAAATTATATATATATATATATATATATGTGTGTGTGTGTGTGTGTGTGTGTGCGTGTGTGTGGAGATACATAGAAAAATAGGAGAGAACACGTTAGTTAAATAATCTGGAGTTCTTTAGCATTTTTGTTTTTATTTTTAAAAAACAGTGTTCAATACAGAAGTAAAGCTTTCGCTTGAGGATGAAACAGGGCTTGATACATTAACTCAATTTAATTTTAATAATTATATTCAGGTTTTCGGCTCACGTTTTTGAATCATGAGAACTCTTATGTAGCTAAGAAATCATTTAAAAAAATAATTACATATATATATATATATATATATATATATATATATATATATATAAGATAATCCTAAGGAGTCTAGGTTTCAACTAAACGGATCTTCAGGTTAAAGCCGGTTAAAAATGAAAATTATGGAACAGTATATATTGATTAAACTAAAAATAACATTGACCACCTGACAAAAAAAAACAAAAAAACAAAATACAAACAACGGAGGGGATGTATTTTATTGAACAACCACAAAAAAAAAACAAAAAAAAACAAAAACACTTAAACACTTGACGATTGTTTTTGCCTTGTTTTAATGTTCTTGGTTCTTTCTTTTTTTATTCGCCATTTTTCCTAGGGTACCAATTTGTCCTGCTGCAAGTTGAATTTTCCGAGGTTTTTTAAACGTGTACCACCATATATATATATATATATATATATATATATATATATATATATATATATAAGGCAGGTGTGTGTGTGTGTGTGTGTGTGTGTGTGTGTGTGTGTGTGTAACGATTGCACGGCCACAATTTTCGACGGATTTGCACCAAAATTTACATGCACATGCTCCAAGTAAGCGGGAAGGCCAACACCGAACTTGCATTTCCCAACTCCCATCGATAGTGGAAATAATCTATTTTTCTTGCTTCTACGACAGTTTTCATGTAGTTTGCGGCCATTTTGTACTGGCCAGAGTGAGAGCCTATAGCTGGCTGCCACAAACAGGCAGGAAGATTCTATTGGCCAGCGTGAGAGCCAACAGCTGACTGACACGAATGTTAACTAGCATGCTAGCATGCAAAAAAAAAATCGATAGCTGCATTCGTGGAAAAAATTTAAATCTGCATGGCACTTTACTCCAATTGGCTCATTCGCTTGCTTAAACTGAACGTTGATTCTGATTCCGCAGAACTGGGTTAGGTGTGAAAATGTATTTGTTGTTAACATTCTTTTTTCATTCGTTTTTTCCAGTTACGAATCCTTTTTTAAGTCTGATCGTTTTGTGTTCATTTTGTTTAGTTCTTTTTTCGTAACAGATTTAATGTTTAGTATAGAGCTTAGAAAACATTCGCAGTGTGAGATAGGCAAGAAGTAAGGCATGTAGCAACATCAGCACAGCAAAGGAAGGAAGGGCAAAAATATTTTAAGTCAAGTGATAGCGATTGCTGTATGAGTCGTACGATTTTTAAATCAAGCACGGGCAACGCTGGCCATGGTGCTAGTATATATATATATATATATATATATATATATATATATATATATATATATATATATACAATAAAGATGAACGCTTGCTTGTATATCTGTGTATCAGTGTGTCTATCTGTTTGTAAATCGAAAGGAAGAAAAAACTAGTTCACTGATCTTCATTAACTTACAGAGATAGTAGACGTATAGGGTATGTCATGATCTATGTTTGATTTATTTTTATGGGACACAAAGGACAGGACCCCCACCCCGAAAAAAGAATGTACCCATGGATTCAAAAAATACTTGACGGATTTTTATGAAATTTCGAACCTAGATTTTCGGCATGAGAGTGGCTGTAACATGCTATGTATAAGTATATATTAATTTGATCGAAGGAGTTCGCAGCGAAGAGCGGAGGGGGCACACCCTCCTTTTAAATTTTTCAGTTCATTTTGGCATCCAAACATTTGAAAAACTGTCGAATCTTTTACATACCTTTTAGAATAACAGAGTAAATTCCATAAATTCTTATTTTTAGTGAACCGTAAACGTATAAAAAGTTGGAAAAATGTTAAATTTAGGTTAAATTTAAACGGTATTTATTTTTAAGTTAGTGGGTATTATACGAGAGGTATGTAGTTTTCTATCCCGAAATCAATGGTTCTGATTTTATATGACTAATTACATCTTCTGTTATTCAAGTTATACGTATGTTCACTTCAGTCAGTCAGTTATGTGTTATGTGTGATACACGTTTAAGCGATCATGTATCTTTGACTGACTAGGCAGATTTTTTTCGCGCAGTAGGTTGCCATTTCTTTCTACGGTAGACTAGTTGCTCTCCAAGGCTATAGAACCCGGTCTGTCCTGCTATTTACCCATAGTTGGGTAGAAAAGAAGAGGTTTCATACCTTTCCCAAGGGTATTAGCACGTAAGTGAATGTAATGGATTCGACTGGAATTCGAACACGGCTCTCCGATTCCTCAATCCACCGTGCCTCCTTATGTTCAACTTACCAGATTTATACATAAAAAATGTCTTAGCAAATTCCACTGTATTGGCTATTCGAAATGGTGTCACTTCTTTTTGTACAATGAACTCTCGTTTCAATTCCATGTCTTTTCCGCTTCTTTCTTTTGAGAGAATCTTGCTTGCGCATGTTCTCAAGACCTTGCCTTCATGCCAAATTTTCCTAATGTCAATAGATACAGTCTCTTCAAATGAGCGAGAAACGACGTATGAAGAAAGCTGACACCTTAAAAGATAATATATATATATATATGTCAAAAATAAAAATGCAAAGATGCTGATTAAGGTAACAATGAAAGAACGAAAGCCTTCGAAATCGGCGGGTGCAAAGAGCCTGACCTCCTTACCCTACAAGCGAAGAAATGATTTCTATGGATGACAATAGGAGGAATAAAAAACGTCATCTTCTTGGGTGCTATTCACTGAAAGGGTATCTTCTATAACGATGGAATTCTTTCAGCTGTCTCAACCGTAGTAGGTTGCCCCACCTCACACACACACACACACACACACACACACAATCATTTCTCACTATCTATCTATCTCTCTTTCACACGCACATAGAAAGAAAGAGAATGATACATACGCATAATCATTACCGATGCCTTTCTATTAAGCGTTTAATAAACGCTTTCCAGTAAGGCTTGTCATCAAGTATGTGTTGTTACTGTAAACGGATATAGAAGCAGAAAGACAAGCTCGGCGAGCCGAGTTCAAATTCCGTGCTACTCTGTTGCATTCATTTTTGAACTAATGTCCTTCTCTTTTCCTCGCCTATGGGTTAAATAGCAAAGTTGACTACATCAGAATCAATCATCATCTTTAGTGACAGGGTGTGGTCGCAGTGTCGCTGGGCAACTGAGCACCTTGCAAACACACTCTGCCTGTCTGGACTGAAAGACGGTGAGATATTCATTCATGCATACCGTGTCTCAGCCAAATAGACCTGGTGGCGCCCATCTCCTCGTCGGTCAAGCTTGCACTGTCGATATTCTCTAAACTGAAAGCTAGTCTAGTATGTCAAAACGTTGGTTTGTGAATTTGCTGACATAATGATTGTGAGTTCAATCGCTGGGTCGAGCAGTGTCTACTTGCACTCAGTGGAAACGGGAGAGCCATAACTGAACAATACTAAATTAAAAAACAAAAAAACAAAACAAAACAGAAAACTAGACGATATCTCTAGTCATGTGCAGTGGAATGAGAACAGTCTATCCTCTTAGATTAAATAAAGGGTTCAGTTCGGAATTCCCTGTAGGTTATCCTGATCGATATACGCCTAAAGAAAGTGAAATGACGCAAGTAGGTATTTATAGGCTTCTTCTTCTTCCAGTTGCCTAATCTTTGTGACAAAATCATGGTCGGATTTAGCAATAATGTGATTTTCCCTAGTTCAATGATATATATTTAAAGAAATTTACTATGAGGAGACTTTGTACATTTACAAAGCTTTAAGGATCCAAGAGTGTGGCACACTATCAAAGGATATTATTATTATTATTATTATTATTATTATTATTATTATTATTATTATTTTGATTTCTGATGTGTACTCATTTCTTTTCGGGTCCCGACCAGAGGCATAAGGTCAGAAATGACTTTTGACTTTGGAAATTCTCATTTTGAACTTGTAATGACATAAACCTATTGAGTATGTTTCTCTAATTCTCACTTGGATGAATGTTACTTTTCCACATTGAACTAATCCGAAATCCAATTTCTAGCCATGTGCAGTGGAATGAGAACAGTCTATCATCGTAGATTAAATAAAGGCCTCAGGTCGGAATTCGCCGTAGGTTATCCATATCGATTGGATTGCTTGAGGGCAAAACGGCTGAAATGTTATGATAAAAAAAGGACAAGGACAATATTCGGAATATCGTATAAGTAATGATCATTTTTTTTTTTTAATCTTTAAATTTTGTTGTATTTTTTTTCTTTTTTTTCTCCCCCTACTCATCCATGTGTTTGCCCATAGTAACACATTTTGTCCTAATCATTCTAACCTATTTGATGGTCTAGTTAGAAATCCCGTTTCGAATGAAAAAATCAGAAAAAAAGGGAAAATTGAATGCCTTTGGCTAGATGCGAAAATGTCTCGTCAGTATTCTCATGATTTAGTGGCCGACGATTCTTGCTTGATAAATTTTCTGAACTTGAAATTGTTTTCGCCGTTTCTTTCTGTTGTTCTTAATTTTTATTGAAAGCATGCCTCCCAATCCCACTATTTGGTGAGGGCGGTGGATTGGCCGTTGATCCCCACCCCACCAGGTCGATGCTTGGACTTAAGGTAAGCTGTACATTCACTTGTTATCATGAGGAAGAAAGCGGACAAACACTTGCTATCCTGTGTGAGTATAATTTCGCTCTACCGAAAACTCATTTTATTTTTTTTTCGATTTTCTTTAATTCTTTATTTTTCTTTTTTTTAATCTTTAAATTTTATTTTATTTTATTGTATTTTTTCTTTTTTTTCTCCCCCTACTCGTCAGTGTATTTGCCCATAGTAACCCCTTTTTGTCCTAATGATTCTAACCTATTTGATGGTTTAGTTAGAAATCCCGGTTCGAAAGAAAAATCAGAAAAAAAAGGGGAAAATTGAATGTCTTTGGCTAGATGCGAAAGTGTCTCGTCAGTATTCTCATGATTTAATGGCCGACGATTCTTGCTTGATAAATTTTCTGAACTTGGATCAGATAAAACTTAGACTTGAGTCTTTAGTCCTAATTGGCAACCAGTTGAAATCTCTAAATTCCAAACCATGGAGAAGATAATTGGGAACGATGTTGTTATATTTACCAAAAATACATGGCAATTCAAAGATAATAAAAAGAAAAAGAAAAAGAAGGAACCTGTGGACATTCACGATCTCTTGAACGGACCACATTAAAAAATGTCTTAATTCCTTACCAAGCACGATCCGCCGTTACTTCTTGATATTCAATACATTTCTATAGTAACATTTTCCCAATACTTCCCTATGATAACAGTTTGCAGTGCCTATCTATAGTAAAATCATTTCATTGCATGTCTACAGAAAATTAAACACCGTGTCTATCTATAGAAGGATAAATAAGAAAAAAATTTCCTGTAAGAAAATCATCGCCTCATTCATCATTAATTTTAATTTCTAGCCACTCACAATGGACTTCCGCCACATCACGTTGATCGCTAAGTTAAGCAACGTCGAGCATGGTCAGTAACTCGATGAGTGACCGCTTGGTAACACCAGGTGCTGTAAGCTTGGTAGTACGAGTGGTGTAATGGATAACGGCTCGGAATTGTTAATCAGAGAGGCGAGTTCGATTTCAACTAGGTCCGATATATTTACGCGCAAATATTCTTGCGAAAGATATGAATCCATCTTTTCTTCCCCGCCTAGTTATGGGTTAATTAGTGGGACGGATATATCCCTAAATCCTTATTATCTTTAAAAACAATTACAATCTAAAAGAATATTTTCTGGCTTTAAATATCCTGCAAGATGTTGATAAACTGTCAAAAATCGAAGCAATCATTTAATCAATCAAGCAATGCTTGTCTTCCTGGTGTTCAA
This sequence comes from Acanthosepion pharaonis, assembly GCA_903632075.3. NCBI lineage: Eukaryota > Metazoa > Mollusca > Cephalopoda > Sepiida > Sepiidae > Acanthosepion > Acanthosepion pharaonis. The sequence goes on along the minus strand of CAHIKZ030000558.1, from coordinate 1,304,006 downwards.
AGCAGTTAAATTGTAAAACCATTACAATTATAATACAATCGTACATTTACAGATTGGTACATACATTCAAGTGATAAACATAGACTAAAAGAATAATTTATGGCTTTAAATAACCTGCAAATGGTTGATAAACCGTAAAAAAACGAATTAATCATTCAAACAATGCCTGTCTTCCTGATGTTCAATGCAATTAAATTGTAAAACCATTATACCAAAATCGTACATTTAAAAAGAACAGATTCGTATATATATTCAAGTGAGGGCCTCTCCGGCTATTTGTAAGGCTAACATATTAGTCTGGGTCCGCTGAACCACTCTCCTGTTTGCAATGCAAGTGTCCAGAGGTGACCCTCTCTGGTTTGAAAATCTTTGGTTTTTGACAGTTTCATGTTAGTTCTACCGATATATTCATCTGTGTTAACATAGGTTGACTTAGAAGAAAGTTTCCTACTTGTGCAGCAGGGTTGGAAGGTGTTAAAAAAAACCCAAAAAAACTTTACCTCTTCATGACTCGAGTGGATTAACTCGTACCAAGCTGAAATTTATGCCCTCAAGATATGTTCTTCATATAAGAGATTTTCCCTCTCCTGCACAGACTGTATTCCCTCAGGATATCCATCAACCCCGTAAGGGTAAAAGTTTGAAAATAACTAGGAATAGTTTTAATACGCCTTAATTTGTGGTAAATTATACCATCGAGGAGAAATTATAATCTGAAGCCAAGATATTCAACAGGAAAAAAATCATCTGTCTATATTTCTTAGATGAGGTATTATGTACACTATTTACTTTATTCGGAATATTGTCTTTGTCGCCATATTTACTGCAACCTTTCGGCCCTTGTACGCTCCGGCCTTCTTCAGGAATGTCGAATTGAACTATTTATTTCGCTCACTAGGTTAGACTGTTCTAGTTCAACGTGCTATGTCTAATGGATGTCGGCTATCAGTTATCTCCTGTTTAGGTTCTAGAATAGTCTACCCCAGTCTACCACAGCGAAATAAAGGGTTCAGTTCGACATTCCAACCACCTGAAGAAGGCCGGAGCGTAGAATGGCCGAAACTTTGTAATAAATATGGCGACAAAGATGAAGATAATAGTCCGAACAATGTAAATAATGTACATAATACCTCATCTCAGAAATATAGAGATACTAATTTTTGTTTGGGGGCTAATTATTTATCCAAAATAGGACCCCCCCTAACAGGTGCTACCACCACAGATCAGGGTAGACATGGAAACAACACCAATTAAGAGGAGGCCATGCGCTCCTCAAAACCTTCAATCCTCCGATTCAGAATCCTTGCTGTCAGTTGTAGTTTATCGTCATACCCAGAACGATCCTGTTATGTGGTTTGTTTCATGTTGACTATAACGTCCACAAGGGCGACCTTCAAACTAGACTTGATATTGTGGGGCCTATCTACTTGTCCACGATGCTCTAAATGCATCTGTGTTCAGTGTATATACATTAAGAGATCGAGACGACCACATATTCAGGCTGGCATGATCGTGAAAGAATTTCGACAGTTCGGTTGTCTGAACAAACTGGGATGGGCAAAGAAATGCTTGTAAAAGTTAGGCAGCACGTTTGATTAAAGGATTTATAAATTTATATCCATGGCGTTCATATAGTCAGTAACATTTGGCCGTGAAGGATGGTCGGAAAAAGTGTGATACCCGGATAAATATATCCATCAAATCGATATAGGCGGTAACATTCCGCCTTGAAACACTGCTCGAAGTAGTGTAATGTCATGATAAACGTATCTTTCCCATTGAGAGAGGCGGCAACATTAGTACTTGAAACATGTTTGGAGGAACTGTAATGTCGCGATAAAAGTATCCCTCGCCTCAATAGAGGCGACAACATTTGGCCCTATAGTTCACCTTGCTATCGAGACTAGACGCATCGTCGACGGCGTGAAATTGTTAGCCGTCACCGGGCTCGACACGCAGAACCACCTATCATTCAACTTGACCAATCAGTGGGAGGTGGGGAGGGATCGAGGCTTAGTGGTAGAAGCATGGCGATTCTTTCATTAATTTTGTGTTGTGAGACCGTAATATACCTACAACATGGACTCTTCCAGGACTATAAAAAGTATGCGTTATAATAAGAGAGAGAGAGAGAGAGAGAGAGAGAGAGAGAGAGAGAGTATATTCTAATACCGTAGTATCAGCCGCGTACGACTACCAATATTGGACACTAGCACATAGTAAGCTCCGCTTACACTTACACTATCTTTGTAAGCTTTTTGTTTAATATATCTTTCTTACCTCTAATCCGTGTTCCGTGTTTTCCTTCCGTGGTCCCGACTTTGGGTCGAACATCAGTTTGTTAGTTTGATAACTGGTCTTGGCAAATCGCAAAGAGACGTTGTGTTAAAATTAGGTGCATGCTACTTAACGTTGCTTTCTAGAAGTAACTTTCGAACTATATATATATATATATATATATAGTTCAAAAGCTTGAATCCACCTCTAAAATTAGCATTGTGTGAACATAGTAGAAGTGTGAAAAACCAATGAAAAGAGCTCTTAGAGTCATTGAAAAACGAATGGAATCAATGACCAGACTTATAATTTGAGAAACATTTGCAATGAATGCCAAAAATTTGTGCTGCAGCAATCAAGGCTAAAGGAGGATATTTTGACGAGATCAAAATTTAATCATAAAAGGTTTTTTTTCTTTTTGTCATTATAAAATTTCTAATAAAAAGTGATGTCTCACATTCAAACATTTAAAGCATCTACTTTTTAGGCCAATTAAAAAAAATATCAGGAGTTTCCTCAAACTTTTGAACTGTTGTATATACATACATATATATATATATATATATATATATATATATATACTCGACTCTCCCGTCGGCTCAACGTATGAGGGTCAAGAAGATCAGTTTCCAGGAAAACGACAGCCCGACAACAGCACATGAGATTTGATTATAGTGGTGAAGGTTTCGTGCAGGACCATCCACACTTTTTGAGGGACGAATACAGAGACCTGGTGCACTACCTGCCACAAGGTTCCCAAACGACCCTCCGCAGGTTTCGAATTCATCCAAGGCTATAGAACCCAGTCTCTCTTGCTATTTACCCATAGCTGAAGGGAGAAGAAGTGAATGTAATTCGAACTCGCCTCTCCGATAACTCAATCCAAGCCGATATCCATTATTATTATATATATATATATATATATATATATATATATATATATATATATATATATATATATGAGGCGGCACGGTGGAGTAATGGATATCGGCTTGATATATATATATATATATATATATATATATATATAAGATGATTCGTATGTCAATACAGTATCTATCTATCTATCTATCTATCTATCTATCTATCTACCAAGATATATAGATAGATATGAAGAAGATAGATAGATAGATAGATAGATAGATAGAAAAATAGCTAGATATGAAGAAACTGATGTATATATATATATATAGAGAGAGAGAGAGAGAGAGAGCGATAGAAAGATAGATTGATAAAGATGAAATGAAGAGATTTATATAAATAAATAAATATATATATATATATATATATATGTGTGTGTGTGTGTGTGTGTGTGTGTGTGTGTACAGTGGCCAAGTAGTTAGAGCGTTCGATTTCTGTCCATGAAACACGGGTTCGAATCTCACCTTGGTCGAATTGTTAGGAACGTGTCTTCTTGATGTTATCGGTCTGTAGGAGGCGATTTCAGCGTCCGGCACCTGAAAGTGCCTGAAAAACCATACCACGGTTTGACCCAAGCCTTGTAAGCGAAACTGCGTAGATGACAAGGAACACTTGGCGGCCGACGATGCCTGTGCTAACACGAAGTCACAAGTCATTGTGACTGAGCGTGTCGGCCTACTATCTATCTATCTATCTATCTCTATATATATATATATATATATATATATATATGATATCATGAATCTTATTGGAAATATTGTTATCATTTTGATGCGTTTTTATTCCTCAAATTTCATTAATAAGCTTATATATATCACTAAGGATCAGAAGTTTGGAACGATCTTGAATCGTTTCTCTAACTTCATAATATTGGCTGATTTTGCATATTTGGATAAATAAATTCAACAATTGTATATATTTGAAAACCTTATATAAAATCCCAAAAATCTTTCTATAAGCATTATAATTTTTTTTCTGAACTGTAAAGCAGAAATTTACAAATTTTTCAACTCCACGGCTTGATAGAGATTCAATTACACCAAGATTAATATGTGATTAAAATTAATTTTTCAGAAACTGTGAGAATGCCTAGAAATAAACAGATTAGTACTGAAAATTCTTTCTATAGAACGATATCCTGAACGTCAGAGAACGCTAGAAATTACACATATCAAAACATGGGGTACATTATTACCTGCAGTAACCAGCAGAAAACAGCTCAAATGTTGACAAAAACGACCTGAGAGGCCCAGAGTAACATCTATTGCGCAGGATAGACACTTGAAACATTAAAAAATAAATGTATTTCTTTAAAGACATGAAACTTGAATAATTTTTTTAAATTTTAGACCAAAAATCATTGTGGTTCTAAACTTTTGATCGGTAGAGTTTTTATATATATATATATATATATATATATATATATATAGCAAATAACCGATACATCTAAATACAGACATAATGAACGCGCAGACACCCCTGGTTTAGTAAAAGTGGTTTTATCTGTGTGACGTCGTCGCCGCGGCGCCAGCTGTTCGCTCCTCGCTGCTCTGTCCGGGTGTCGCTGCCCCAAGCGTGACGTTCTAACCCTTTGTGATTCGGGTAGAATCTGGTTAGATTTGATATCAGCCTCGCTGTTCCCAACCTGCTTCCAACGCCTGGTTACCAGGGTAACTGCACTGATCTCCAGTCTGCCTACCCACGTTGTGAATTGATCTTAGACAGACGAGATCAAACAGGGGTTGGGGCCGTAATGCAAGCTGAGACCAACGGGGGTGATAACACACAAATATGCATAAAAGAAAATAAAATGAAAACTCACAAAGTTCAAAGTATCAAAGAAAAAGGTAACAAACTTTTATGTCTAGTTGTTCGGTACATAGGACTGTGTCTACCTCCCGACCCGTTCTGTGGATTGTGGCACGACGCTTTCGCTAGGCAAATTTTAACGCTTCAAGTTGTCTGCTCTCTAAGAAATTTGTGTTTCGGTGTGTCTTTGGACGAAAGACGAAAAACTTATTTCTGTGGTCTGGTTCTAAGTCGCTCTTCAAACTAATTGTTCTTGGTTGAAGAAGAGTCCAAAAGTGTGCGTGAAACTTGGTCAGCTATCTTGAGGCGGCTTGAACTACTGGGCACTCATCTCTGCCGTCCGGGGCTGAACTAACTCTGCCTGCCAGAGTCCAACGAACTCTGCACTCAGGGCCAAACGAACTGGCCTCTTCTGCCCGCTTGGGGCGAACGAACTCGGCACTCAGGGCCAAACGAACTGGCCTCTTCTGCCCGCTTGGGGCGAACGAACTCGGCACTCAGGGCCAAACGAAGTGGCCTCTTCTGCCCGCTTGAGGCGAACAAACTCGGCACTCAGGGCCAAACGAACTGGCCTCTTCTGCCCGCTTGGGGCGAACGAACTGATTTCTGTCTGGTGGGGCTTCGTTTTTATTGACGCCGTCAAAACCGGGGTGGGTCTGTCGGCGCCAGGGGTTCTTCGATAATTCTAAATACATATCCACCCTTCTTATTTCTGGTTAGGGATTTTCCACTCTTTTCCATTTTTGGTAACTCTTTCCTCACTCCCATTTTCTCACCATGCTTCTGAGGGGCGTGAACTGCCCTCCCCACTTCTTCGTAGCGGCTTCTCATACTTATACTCTGGATAGGGGCGTAGACTGATTTTCTTCGTGCGTCACGTGACCACTCTCAGCCAATGAGGTCCTGGTCGGGTATCTTTCCTCCTCCTTCGTGCGTCATGTGATCCACTTGGCCAATGACGTCTTAGTCGGGCGTGAACAACCCGTGGCTTTGTTTTGGAAAAGAAATACCTTGCTTAACTAAAAAAAATTAATTAAATCGCCGTTATTATGAACGGATAATATGACAACTCTTTGTTCAACACGTGGCGTTTGTCAAGCAGTTTATCGCCAATTCACTGGACAGCTGGATTATCTGACATGGGCTAAGAAAGAATTTTCTCAAGTTTGTCGCCAATTTGGCGTCTCCCAAAGCAAAATAAAAATATGTCAGTTTCCTTCGGTTCATGTGTTGATAACAAATTTTTATTATCGCAGGGCAAAGTCTATTCTGTCAAAAGAAAAACTTAGCCAGTGAAAACTACTTGGGTGGGATTTTAATTTTCCATACCCAGCCAAGACTGCCTGTGTTTCGTCAATTATCAAAACCTAACGTTCAAAAATGGATTTCTTCTTTGGTGACATCTCTTGATAACACAATTCCATTTTTCGCGGATAAGCGGAAATCGGTCAACGCTTGTTCGCAGGTGACCTAGATATTTTCGACATTTGATATCTATCAAAAATAAACCTTTTCTTTCTTATTCCCGTCTCTTAAGCCGTGTGTGTGTGTGTGTTCGCCTATGACCCGTCTCGTATTACTTTTTCCTCTCCTTCTTCTTCGTTTTCTCATTCTTTCTCCCAAATCGCCTGAATGCATCGCGGTTCAATCCTCTTCGCAAAAAAAAAGAAAGAATTATTCTTAAAACCTAAAATACATTTCGGCCTTAAATAATACTCAAATGGTTGATAAACCGTAAAAAAGCAAATCATATATCTATAAATATATCTTTCAAATCGCCTGGATGTATGGTGCCACATCTGTAACCTTGGAAACATGAATTATAATTTTAGCTGTGACTTTAAAACCCAGTAATTTTTAAAAAGCTACTCCAAAATTCGCTTGAGGATGAAATGGAACTAATGTCTTTAATTTAATTACAAAATTAAATTCTAAGCTTTTAGCATCCATTTTTGAAACATGGTTAGAACTGTGTAGCAGAAAAAAAACATATTTTAAATCAATTAATTTATAATATTAAAGCTTTGTAAATTTACATTGAGCACTATTTTGTAAAAATAAAAATATCTATAAGAACACCGGATTATAAATCTAACTGTTTTTTTTTCTTTATATATATATATATATATATATATATATATATATATATATATATATAGATATGATTGGTATATATGGAATGAATTCAATAACCAACAAATACTATTCTTAAAAGAGTGCTCAATACAAAGTAGAGCAGATATAATTATTTATTTAAAAAAATTTATAACATAAATACGTTATAAAATCACTACAAAAATCTAGTGATTTTATAACATATTTGTAATGAATTTTTTAAAATAAATAATTATATATATATATATATATTCCGATTGTGTCTAGCATGAAACAGCCTGTCGCCTCTGAGTGTTGACTTCATTTCATTGTTCCCATCTATCTATCTATCTATCTATCTATCTATATATATATATATATATATATAGTATATATTTATAAGGTTAACGGTCAGAGTTGAATCAGATCAGGCAACAGTAGTATTAAAAAATGCATGTGTGAAAAAATATAAATAAAAGTAAAATTAACATGTAGAGCTTTTAACTTTAAAAATCGGGAGGTCAATTAAAATACGCGACATTGGTTTTAACCTGACGACCTCTTTGGGAGATAATTTCAAAAATGGCCACCTTAACGCTTTATTTTAAAAATAAAATACACAAAGAGAGCAATATAATAAATTTTCAAAAGTAATTTAACAGACGCATGTCGATCGAAAAATATGAAATTGAGTGTAATAGAGAGGTAGGGGGTATGGAGAAAAAAGAAGAAGAAAATAAAAGAAAGGAACAGAAATGCAAGTGTATTGTAAATATATAAGAAGATGTAAAGCAAATATATAACTTAAATGTAAGGGAGAATAGGGAAATATGCGTATTTTAAGAATAACTTTTTTTTTATCCGGCCTCATATTTACTTAATAAAAATTTTTTATGAGAGGCAAGGACTTAAAATTTCATAGTTTTGGTTTTAAAATAAATATATATATATATATATATATATATATATATATATATATATATATATATATATATATATATATATATATATATATACATATATATATATATATATATATATATATATATATATATATATATATATATATATATATATATATATATATATATATATATATATATATATATATATATATATATATATATATATATATATATATATATATATATATATATATATATATATATATATATATATATATATATATATATATATATATATATATATATATACATATATATATATATACATATATATATATATACATATATATATATATATATACATACATATATATATACATATATATATATATATATATATACATACATATATATATACACATACATATATATATATATATATACATATATACATATATATATATATATATATATATATATATATATATATATATATATATATATATATATATATATATATATATATATATATATATACACATATATATATATATATATATATATATAGATATATATATATATATATATATATATATATATATATATATATATATATATATATATATATATATATATATATATATATATATATATATATATATATATATATACATATACATATATATATATATATATATATATATATATATATATATATATATATATATATATATATATATATATATATATATATACACACATATATATATATATACACACACAGGCACATTTATATATATTTCATGTATTTTGCCATCATATTTTTATTTAAACATGTCTGATTAAACAAATTGACATATTTTGCTTACTTACCTTCAATACACTGTCAAATTAATGATTCCTTAAAAGCGTGAAGCAAACGAAAGTACCTGGTCTGCCCAAAATTGGGTATCATTGCTAGTATATATATATATATATATATATATATATATATATATAGGTAGGTAAAATATTCATGGATATAAGCTTAGAGGGAGCAATATTTTTACGTACGGACTTGCAAATACAAATTCAATTTATGCCATACTTGGTACTTTTACTTGTTTTGTTTCTTTCAGGAATCTGCATTTTTCTTTATCATGATTTATCCTACTAGGTCGCCCCGTATATCCACTCATGGCAATTTTCCTTTATTAAATTACGTCAGCGGAACATCCAATTCTTGTAAGCCCCTTGTTAGTTGCTGTTGCACATCCATTCTTATTAGATTGTGCAAAATGAAAAATAAATGCAAAAAAAGAAAGAATAAAACAAAGAAAACAAAGAAAGAAAGAAAACCTTCTTTGCAATCCTAATGAACTTAAAGAAACTCCATGGTTAGAGTTATTTGGGACCCTTGGGAATTTATGGAAAAAAAAAAGAAGAACATTTTATGAATTTACTTTCGGGAGGATGAATAGCCAAATTTTATGCTACAATATTCGACTATTGTTGGAAATGAATGCGAAAATATATAAATAAATAGCAAATGAAACCTGCAACCACACAAGAAAGCAGTAGAGATGAAACGTAAAACAAATGGCTAGATCTTTTATTTGAGTCTCTCTGTTTTCCACTGTAGCATCTGAATTGACGTGTCTTTTGAGGCTGGGATTTTGTAAGATTGATTTTCAAGTGAGGATAAAGGCTGGAATATCAACGCTGACTTTAACAATATCTTTGGAAATATCATCTCGATTCGGAACGGTGAGTATATCATTGCAGTATATTCGGTTTTATGACATTACCAAAGATGGGAATGTCAAGGTTTACGGCCCTTTCGCTGTAAGGTAAAAGAATGCCTGAATAAAAACAAAATACGAATTTCAAGGTGGATTAATTTTAACCAAATATCAACGCATGCTGAGCAATATAATGCAAAATATTTCCCTTATTGGGCAGAAACATCCACAATGAATTAACTGGTAAAGATAGGTCCGGCTTAAACAAGAATAAAAAGGGAGACTTAAGGTTCGTTTTAAACTCGAGGCAAAATCGTGAAGGTACGTGCGGTTTAGAGTAGAATAAAATAAAGGGTAAATATATAGACTGGTCCGAAATTTCAACGCCCCGTGGTATATTTTCAAGGAAGAGAGCTTCACATGAACGATACCAGAATAGCCATCAATTGAAGGAGGCCGTTCGGGGAGCTTCGTAAAATATCACATAGTACATGGCGCCACATCATTTTTTTGCCAGGATAAGGATTCTAGCGGCATCGACCTCACTTATTCTACCGGCTGGTCCGAAAGTGTGGCCACCCCTATATGACATCATTTTCTATTTGAGATGGGTGTCACGACCTCCTACACGAAAATAATGGTGTTCATACAGACCTTCTCGATGTGTCACAGCGTCAATGTAAATGAATAAACTGAATTCAATACATGTGCTTTCATTATATTACTGTAATACTTTTTCTCCTATTGTACTCATAAATATTAGTAGTGGGTGACAAGACATTCGGACCACGAAGTAGATGAATTTTACACTAGAGGCAAAAACTTAATGGTATGTGCGGTTTTAGATAGAATCAAAAAGGGATATATAGGTCCGTTTTAGATTAGATTCAAAAGCCTAAATATATGTGCGGTTTTATTTAAAATCAAAAAGGAAATCTACGTCCGTTTTACACTAGATTCAAAAGCCAAAAGAATATGTGCGGATTTAGTTAGGATCAAAAAAGGAAACATGTCCGTTTTACACTTATTCAAAAGCCTAAAGATGTGTGCGGTTATAGTTGAAATCAAAATGGGAAACCAATCCGTTTGTCACTAGCTTCAAAAGCCTACAGATATGTGATGTTTTAGTCAGAATCAAAAATGGAAACATAGGTCCGTTTTATACTAGATTCAAAAGCCTAAAGATATGCGCGGTTTTAGTTAGAATCAAAATGGGAACCATAGGTCCGTTTTAAACTAGATTCAATCGCATAAAGTTATGTGCGTTTTAGATAGAACCAAAAAGATAAAAAAATGGGAACCATAGGTCCGTTTTAAACAATATAAGTTTCAAAAACCAAAAGGAAAAATAGGTCCTAAAGATATGTGCGGTTTTAGTTAGAATCAAAATGGGAACCATAGGTCCGTTTTAAACTAGATTCAATCGCATAAAGTTATGTGCGTTTTAGATAGAACCAAAAAGGAAAAATAGGTCCGTTCAATATAAGTTTCAAAAGCCTAAAGATATGTGCGGTTTTAGATAGAATCAAAATGGGAACCATAGGTCCGTTTTAAACTAGATTCAATCGCATAAAGTTATGTGCGTTTTAGACAGAACCAAAAAGGAAAAATAGGTCCGTTCAATAAAAGTTTCCAAAAAGCCTAAAGATATGTGCGGTTTTAGATAGAATCAAAATGGGAACCATAGGTCCGTTTTAAACTAGATTCAATCGCATAAAGTTATGTGCGTTTTAGACAGAACCAAAAAGGAAAAATAGGTCCGTTCAATATAAGTTTCAAAAGCCTAAAGATATGTGCGGTTTTAGATAGAATCAAAATGGGAACCATAGGTCCGTTTTAAACTAGATTCAATCGCATAAAGTTATGTGCGTTTTAGATAGAACCAAAAAGGAAAAATAGGTCCGTTCAATATAAGTTTCAAAAGCCTAAAGATATGTGCGGTTTTAGATAGAATCAAAATGGGAACCATAGGTCCGTTTTAAACTAGATTCAATCGCATAAAGTTATGTGCGTTTTAGACAGAACCAAAAAAAAAAATAGGTCCGTTCAATATAAGTTTCAAAAGCCTAAAGATATGTGCGGTTTTAGATAGAATCAAAATGGGAACCATAGGTCCGTTTTAAACTAGATTCAATCGCATAAAGTTATGTGCGTTTTAGATAGAACCAAAAAGGAAAAATAGGTCCGTTCAATATAAGTTTCAAAAGCCTAAAGATATGTGCGGTTTTAGATAGAATCAAAAAGGGAAACATAGGTCCGTTTTACACTAGATTCAAATGCCTAAAAATATGTGCTGTTTTAGATAGAAGTGATTTAAATTCAAAGATTTGGAAACATTATGAAGCAAGCATCACAAGTCACTGACAAGTCAATTTCCGGCGATATCCTAAATGCGTGTTTTTAACATTTTAATTCTGCCGCTCGTGCTTAATAATCAGCGCTACGTACAATTTCAGAATCAGTGTAATTAACTGTTAATCATGTTCGAAGAGGTGCTGAAAATTTCTCGGCCCGATCGACATTCTAGAATCTGAACAAATTTCCAAAACCCGAATTTATATTAAATCATATTCTAAATTAGAGACCATTTAAGTAATTCTTGGTAATTCATCAATTCAGTAATGCATGAAAGGCATGAACTCACCTCTTCTTCTACATATGGAAACCAGTTAGAACTTTATAGAGACTCTGAAGTGTCTGTAGTAAGAAGTGTAAGTAAGAATTTACTTTTTATGTTGCAAGAAATACTGTGGTAAGTTTGGTTCATTAAGTGTGGTTAGCTAACATTAATTATAAGGCAGAATAAGGCCAGTCCTCCTCCATCTCCACTTTTGGCCTTGTACCCCATTTTTGTATTTCCCAGAATACATATCATTAGTCAAAAAAAGCTTCATATGCTTCTACTTAGAGGTGTTGCTATATTACAGTATGAATCCGTCTCTTCTTCTCCTCCATCTATGGGTTAATTATTAAGACTTGTATGACTAAACCATTAATATCTTCAAAAAATCAAATCAAATCGTGTACAAAATATTTATATTTTGGCATTAAACAAACCATAGAAATTGCTATGTCGCCAAACAAAAACAATCAACCAACCAATTCAATACTACTTGTAGTGTAACGGTCATTAACGCTGAAAAAAGAGCTGACGTGACGGGTTCAAATTACGGTCTAGTCTGTTGCCATCTCCTTGTATTTTACTCTTGGGAAAGGCATGAAACCATTTTTCTACTCGGCACGAACTAAGATCTCTTTCTTTTTTTTTTAATAATTTTTCCCCAAGCAAGGCGATAAAGCCACAAAAATACTAATAGTCAGTGAGAGTGAATGAAAGCGTGTAAACATTATTGAGTAGATGTTAAGAATGCGTTAAACAGGATAGGTCAGGATATGCAGAGAAAAAAAAAGATGACAACTGAAGTTGCATTTAAATTTTTGTGGATTGTTGTTAACAGGAAAGCAAAAAGTCGAAAGAGACATTCTGACTTTTCCGGAATCCCGAATATCTAGATATGATTTTGATGTGTATATTTGAACTATTTTAGTGATATGTAACTGATTTGAAATTACTGTTTTTCATGAAATTTACTTTGGATAATTGCTTATGCTTATTTCACCCTAATGGCTTGTATTAGTGCAAAAGATGAAAAGAACAACTTTGGAGTTATCGTAAAAAGTTGAAATTTTAAACAGGCTAGACGCTGGAGAAAGTTCATTGTAACTAATCGCCGAGTGCAACATAGGAAAGTCAACATAGTATGAAATAATATCTTCTCAAGGAACTATTTCCCAGCCTTTAGACTGTCACAATGAACAAGGAAATAAAAAACAGCATGATTGTGATGAAACCTGGACTAAAATTGAAAAGGTTGTCAGTTTTATGGAAGGAAAACCAGCATTCAGCTATGACGATTGCAATAACGCACGCAGAATTTAAAACTGCCTTTCGTTTAAAAAATTTCAAGAACAAAAGCGAAACGAAATGCAGAAAAAGTTGAGAATGACATTAGAAGAGAAAGAATCATCATGCAACAGCGATTAAAAAATCATCGTTACATTATCTGTTTTGCATATATGGCATAATTAATTTAATGAATTTTCATTAACATTACATAACTTATTTCTTTTACCTTAAAATCAATTCCGTTATATTTCACTCACCATTAGCTTATTTTGTTTGCTATAAAACATTGAAAATAAATGTTAAACTTGATTTCAGTTCCTTTATTTTAATCTAAATATAACACCTCATATCCGGAATTTGTAACCAATTCCTCATATCCGGAAAGCCTTCTTAATCCGGTTGTCAAGGATTCTACTGTATTTAGAATAGAACTTACGGTTACATCTAGTAATTTCAATATTAAAACGATGAGCACTGACTGCCAATGTATTACTGCGCTTAAATTCTTGAAGTCGAAAGTACTGAAAAGGAAAGAGCATCAGAACGGTTGCCATGTGTTGAGGGGTTCACAAATGGACTCACCCAGTATATACATATACTACTGCTGCGTGAAGACCCGAGAGAGCAAGACCAAGGAGTCGAGTCGAGTCCGGAGTGACAGAGTAAAAGGTTGTAGGTAACCGGAAGAGTGAGGGGAGAGGTAACAGCGTTGTAGGAGTCACCGTGAGCAAGCACGTAGACTCAGTAAGAAGTCATACAGCGATACTTCAATACCAAAGACTGTATAGATATTTTGCTACTAACCCGTATTCCTGGAACTACTAACCTGCTTTACCAGTTTGTATTATTACGTTAATACATTATTTTCATATATTCATTCCTGACGTTTATTATTTATTGGTACCGGATTTCATCCCGGAATCCACAATACTATAGGAACTAGTCTAAGAAAAGGACTATTTTAAATACAAAACGACGGAGACGGCAAATGGGAAACTCTCCAGTCTCTTTCTCAAGAGGTTATGGTAATTATATAAGTAATAAGTGAAGAGACATGATTGTCTATGTTAGAGGCGGGGAAACTATGTTCCATGGGATATATGCAGCTCACCTAAGGATTTTATGTGGTAAACGAGAGAACAAATATTTTTTTTTTAAATATCGGTTAACAGAATTTCGCAATTTTCGGTTATATATTGCACACAATAGAAATCTATTCAAAACATGAATAAAAAACAACAAAGACATAAAGCATATATATTTAATAGCAAACCCCATTTATTAGTGAATTCACACCCAACAAATTCAACATATTGCATTATGTAACACCAGAGCGTCACCTTGATTTTTACGTCCCGATATTTGCTGATCTGAAGCTTCAGTCAACGGCATGGTGTTTTTTTTTTTCTGCGCAGTTTTTTTTAAAGCCAGAAAATATTTTTAAATTCTAAGAATATCTTTTGTGGAGGTGGGCAGATAATAATAATTTGGTGATACAAGTCCTACTAATTCACACATAGCTGGAGGGAGAAGAGGTGGATTCATACCTTTCCTATAAGTATTTGCCCATAAGTGAATATAACGAACCCAACAGGAATTGAAAGCAGGTTCTCTGATTAACAATTCTGATTATATCCATTCCATCACCCTCACATCCAAGCTCACGGCACCAGGTATCTCCAAGTGGTCACCCGTGTAAGTACTGGCCAGGTGCGATGTCTCTAAACTTCACTGATCATCCGGGAAAAGTAAACTGTAAGCCCGGATACAGTGTAAACTCTTATTGCTGCTTTATCCTATAAAATTCTCAAAGAAATCTTTATGAGATATCTTTCTCAGCTCTGCAAACCTCATTAACAATAGAAAATGACATCTGTCTATATTTCTGAGTTGAGGTATTTTAATTATTTACATTATTTACACGTGGTCCAGTGGATAAAAGCGTTGGCTGGATCCACTGACTTGACACAAAGAGTTGTGAGTTCAATACCTGGCTACTGCATTTGGGAACAAAAAACTTGAAGAGTTGAGTTAAAGGGAGATAACTGAAACATCGGGAAGAGGCATAGCACCTGTAATTAGAACAATCTTCTCCGGTGGATGAAATAAAGAGTTCAATTCGAAATTCCACTCACCTGAAAAAGGCCGGAGCGTACAACGGCCGAAACGTCGTGAATATGGCAATAAAGATGGGGACAACAATGCGATCAATGTAAATAATGTAAATTATAAGCAAATGTCTAAAATATCAAACCAATTTCTTACAGATTGGCGCAGTCGATTCTCATAATGTCTCCTATAACAAATGATATCCACATATATGATTGCTATTTATATCACCGATGTAAAACTCAGTCGTTGTGCAATTATGAAGCGGCCTTCGTTAGAAAAAGTGTGTCCACCCCCTGGCTACGTCCTAAAGAGACCTGCCATTAAAATGAATGCTTACTGAGACTTTCGTCAGAAAGGACTGCTATAAATTTTGAACGCAATTCAAAACAGCATGAAAATGAGACGGCAATGACTTTAAGAAAGGCTTTATTCAATAAAATAAAATAAAATAACACAGCAGAACTATGCTATCGTTGTCTTTCCACATAAAGTCGCTCGACCCAGAATTCAGCACAATTTATAATCAAAAATGTATTTTCATTTACACAGAAGAAATTTACATAAAAAAAAATAGTTTAAATAAAGAAGAATTTGCATAACCCAAAATGGATAATGGCTCGGAATTGTTAATCAATGCTGAGTTTCAATTTCAGTCAGGTTTATTATATTTACTTAAACACAAATACCCTTGGGAAAGGTGTGAATCCACCTTTTATCCCAGCTATGAGTTAAATAGAATACAGCACAATTTATAAAGAAGAATTTTATACACAAAATATTAGTTTACATAAAGAAGTATTTGCAAAACCCAAAATGGATAATGGCTCGGAATTGTTAATCGGTGCTGAGTTCCAATTCCAGTCAGGTTTATTATATTTACTTACAAATACTTACAAATGTTGCATATAATATTTCATAGTAATAGAGTAAATATTAGCAAAAATAGTTATATTTTTTAAATCACGAAGAATAACAGTAATAATAAAAATGTACCCTTTATTTTAAACTATAACAAAAAAGCAATGTAGAAAAAATAAGACCTGCTATATAAATGTACTCGTTCTTCAATTTTAACTGTTCAGATAACAACAACGAAGTTGCATTATTTTATCTTATAGTAAATATTAGAAAATTTTTTTCGAGCAATTTACTGTCGAGCAATTTACCAGATACCGAATACCAGCAATAAAGTTTTAGATAAAAAAATAACATCAATGTGACAGAGAGAGCCTAGGAAATACACACACACACACACACACACATAGACGTATATTTTTTTAGTGAAATTGGAGTGGATTTGAACAGCGAAATTAGATCAGAGCATTTTTGTTTACTGAGGGTGAAACCTGATCCAGGGCAGAAGTTATACCCATTGAATCTTGGGTCATCAGTAGACAATGGAAATGCACGAAATAATTTTTATTGATTAAAACTTAGAATAAAGCTGAGTAAGCTAGGAGGACCATTAAAATTCGCATGATTTTGGTTGAAACAGCCATAACCCCGTGAAAATCGCCTGCGATGTAGTAGGCCCAATGGTCGTTTATGACCAGCCGGATTTTTCTATATAAACGCGTAGTTATGCTGAAAAAGAGGCAGACGGAAGAGAGAGAGACAGGAGAGAATTAGCCTGGGCAAGAGTTGGGCTAGAGACAGTGGAGTTGGAGACTCAAGATGGAGAGAAAGTGACGTCAGAGATTGGAAGGAAGCATCCGCTAACACGTACTGTTGATATAAGTACCTCTGCTTCTGCTACCACGAATATTACTACTACTGTTACTACTGCTAAGAAGGAACGCCACTATAAACTTTAAGCCGCGCACAGAAATCTTATTCCCCTATTGCAAGAGTCGTATATCGTTCTGAGACGATTTAACAACAAGTTAATCATAACACATTCTCTCTCTCTCTCTCTGTCCAGAATAAAGTGTATGCGTTTTTACGTCAATTACTTTTCTTTTCTATAACCCGTTTTCTTTTCTATACTATTCTTTTCTGCTATATAAAAGACATTAGCAATTCAATCATTGAATAGTTGTTTGTCCGGCTTTAAGCGGATATTATTTTTTTTTTTGCTGCATTCTAAATTTCTTAGCGCAGACTCCCCAGCCGTGTCTACATCTTCAGTCGACCATGAATGGATGAACATCACTTCTGCTTTCTGGATCAAACAAATCACAACGTGGGCAGGAAGCAGGATTAAACCAGTGGACCGGTCGAATAATCTACGGATGCTCAGGGGACCTATGGCCACTCACTTAAGTTCAATTAGGACCAAGTAGACACCTCAACCCAGAGAGTAAAACGTAGGAGGTTGAGGGGCTGGGGCGAAAGTGTTAGACTGGTGCCATGTTAACCAGGATAGACCTATGGGAGTTACCATGGCCATCTGAAAGAGGAAAGGTTGCATTTGTTTTGTCCAGTCGGAACCAAATAAGACCAGAAAGGACTCTAGTCTTCGGACTATATATTGGTCTAAAAGCGACATAAGGAGGAAAAGAGAAGGAAGCAAAAGGAGGAGGAAAAAGAAACAAAATACGGAGCGGAGGACCTCAGGTAATTCACTTTTTGGTTTCCCTTTTTTCGCTCATTGCACTTAGATCTGCCAGTAAAATTGTTGATCTTGTTTTGACTTTGTCGACTTTGTACGCAGTTGAAGCGCCACCATCGTCTTAAGTATTTTTTCCATTCGTTTTGTCGTCGCTCTCTCTTCTCGTAGGAAAGTGGTAGTTGACAAGACGCTAGGATGAGCGTAGCAGGATCAGACACCATAGATGACATTGGGGACGTGGGAGTCCCCGAAATATCGATGGGTTTCAGGAGGCTGATAGGTAGCATGAAGCTACCTACTTATAAATAAAGGAAACCCTGCGGACCTGCACGAATGGATTCTGTCCATTCAGAAGAAGCAGGTGATCTATGGCCTCTCGGACTAAGAAATGGTGCTCTTAGCTTATGACGCCGCGGCGGGGCAGGTGTCCAAGTCCATAAGTGGGTGGTACAAAGAAAACCAGGCCCTGACGTGGACAGAGCTTAAATCCGCTCTGGTGCGGCAATACGCAAGTGAGCGTACATCCATTGAGGCAGTCAGGAAATTATTCCGGCTGCAGCAACAAGAAGGAGAGACTAATGAGTAAGTGGGAGAAAGAATCGCGGGGCTAGCAGCGTTAGCTTTTCCGGAGTTGGCGACTCGGGACAGTGGTCATATTCAGGTCTTGTTGGCCGATGTGTATGTGGACGCGCTGAGTGACAGGGACCTGATGGGCGATGTTCTGAAGTTGGAACCGGTCAGCCTGGCCACAGCCATAGAGGCGGCTCGGACCAGCGAACGACTCTGCGAGAGAATAAGAGGAACTGTAGGTAGGAACCCCCGAGTGGTTGGGGGCAAAGTAGTGATGAAAAAGAAGGACCGGGAGCGGATCCAGATACGGGACCCAAAAGAAGAGATGTAAGAGGACTGGAAGGCTGAAGCAGTTCCCAGTAGGAGATCTGCGTTATGAGTTTCACAAGCCGACACCAAGCCGATATGGTCTGGTGTGCTGGACTTGCAAGTATGGTGGGCATCGGGCCTGCGACTGTCCGACAAACTATGGAGGCGACCTAAGGTCTTTGGGGCCGAACTGCACGACTTGTAACCCCTTGCGTGCTAGTGGCTTCCCGCCTTGTTTGGGGTGAAACGCTTAAAAAAATAAAATAAAATAAACAAACAAATCAAATGAAATTCGTGGAAAGGAATGCTTGTTAAGGCCTAGGACTTTTTAAAATCCTATCGTAAATGACAGGACAATGGTTCGATGCCGAATATTTTTGAAATACATGTAGAAAGCATATAAATAGCAAATTTTAAGAAATTGAATCCAGTATGGCCATTATGTCTAAGCCAAGACCCTGACTTCCAAAACAAAACCCCTCACTTTACTAGGCGGATCGTAAGCATTTTTAAGCAACTTCCCGCCAAGCATGTCAGTATAGCCACTGAGATACAAGGAGTTACTAGGTGTGGAAAAAATTAGAAAACAGAAATATTTGTAAAGAGCGAGAACAAAATAAAAATAACGAAGAGGACAGTAGATAGCGATTGACATTGCATTTAAATTGCTGAAGATTACTAGAAAGCATGGAACCGAAACAAAGTTCCACAAGCGAGAAGTGCGAGAAAAGAAACTATTAGCATAGAACTTACTCTTATATCTATCCAATTTAACTGTAAATTGATTAGACATCGTTGCCAGTCTTGCATTTCGCTGAAATTCATAAAGTCTAGATACTATAGCGGAGAGCGATATTTATTTCCGCTTCAATACAGAAAATGTGGCATAAGACGAAAAATGGCGAAGGTGGAAAAAAGGACAGTCTTCTTCTGCCTTAACTTTAAACTTGGCTAGCCACAAACACTAACCCAAACATACTACAATATTCCTAACGTCAAAACAAAACATTCTTACATACCTTTCTCACTACATCCACCATACTACCTCATTGTCTCTATGGAAGTCCTAACTAGTCCCCATATGTACAATTTATTGTCTGTGGCGTGAGGGTGTAAAACAATAATTAAAAACTAGCCCCAAGCTGTACTTTCAGTACTATAGCGAGAAGCTCATCCTAACAATTACCATGAAAGCATTTATAGAAAAGGTACAGGGAGGCCACTATGCGTCGTTAGGAAAGGGACTGAGGCCGAGAGGCCAGGTCAGGATTTTATGAAGGATCTCTCGATATGAAGCAGGAGCTTCGGACTATATCTGGCAGCTGTATTCTAAGCATGGACGAAAAGTAGACGTAGATATGCAAGATAGATTCAGAGAAGAACAATTGTCTAACACAACAGAGTGAACCAAAGCCGTGAACGTTAACCTGAGCCTAGAAAAGAGTCAATCCCCTGGAGGTTAGCATCAGTCATGAACCTGGAACTCACACTAATATCTACATGTCCTGAATAAAAATAAAACTTTTATTTTGTTATGTATATAAACATATAAATGTTGTGTGAGACCAGTCAAGTGTCAAAAAGCGCTGTACAAGATGGTTCGCAATATAACACACTCTGCTTGACTTTAAAGTATAAAAGAAATCTCTCTATGAGTTTATTGTGATTTCCTTTCTGCTTTCTCTCTCTGTGAAATATAGCAAACACAACGGGGAAAAGGACGAATCTTTTATGTTTTTACTGTCACGGAAAACCTGGAGATAAAAACAAAGGCAGTAAAGCAAATTACATATTTTTGTTTTTTCGTACGTTTAGTTATTTAACCTGCAGTCAACAAAATTGTCACTGAGATAGAGAGAGATATGTAAAGAGATGGATTTTTATTTGTATACTACCATACAACACAGCGTGTTTGTATTTTTTAATGTTTCCTCTGTTTTTTTTCAGGAATAACCTCTAATTATATCAGAATTCTAAAAAACACCCCTTCCTGCAAATTTATTTTCATTTGGACAAACAAAAGTGGGCACGAGCTATCAGAATAAAGATTTGCGTTTATAGTCCTTGGTCTGATTCCTTGTATTTTATATCTCCAACCATGAGGAATATCTTTTATATAGGGATGATAAAATCACCATCGACGACAACATTCCAATTATATAGGGATGATAGTCCATCCAGCCTGAATATTTATTTTATGTGTGCCCAAAATCAAGTGGACTCTTCAGATGTACGAGTATTCCAGTTTGTAGGGAATCTCTAGCTTGATTATACACCTAACAAGCATCTTTCCACAAGGAATTTACAGTTATATAGGGATGATAAAATCACACCCATCTGTAAATTTATTATTTTTATGTGGACTGACAAAAGCGAACACTTGGACAATTCAATATAACGTTTCGTTTTTATAGTCCTTGGTTTGATTCCTTGTATTTTGTAGCCCCAAATATGATGGATATCATTTATTATGGCAACCTTTCCAATAATATAGCGATGATAAAAACACCCCAACCTGAATATTTATTTTATGGATGCCCAAATTCAAGCGGGCACTCTAGATGTTAGAGCAACCCTGTATGTAGGTAATCTCTAGCTTGATTACACGCCTACTCTACATGTTTCCACAAGGGATTTGCAGTTATACAGAGATAAAATCCCGTCATCCTATAAATGATAAATGTTTTTTATAGGTCCCCAGACACAAGCAGACACTTGTGCTGTAAGAGTAAAGCAGTGTGTTTCGTGTCTTTAGATTTCTTCATCGAGATTAATCTTTCCTTCGAAAGCGAAGCTTCAATTATATAGGGATGATTAAAATGGTCCTATGCCATAAAGTTTCTGTTATGTTACTTGCTTGTCAGTATCAAGTATGCACCTGAGGTATCAGCCCGTCGTGGGTCTACTCAGCGTCTGAACACGTCTCTGGAACAATGACCAGCTATCCATTCGCCAAGTAATCACTTCATCGCAATTGTGCATCCAAGTGCGCCACGTGCAGTAGGGAGTCATTTGATTCTGTTATCCAATACGCAATTAGACACCGGAATCACCTATTTGACACTGTTTATCCTCGAAGACAGAAATTGGTAATTATTTGTTGCACTATCAGAGGAACGGGTTTCAAATCCCATGCCTGATAAATGATATCATTTATAACGGCATTTAAAAGAAAAGGCATACAACCAGCTATTAATCAATGCATAAAACTAGCTTGATGTCCCCACACAATTTATTGCAGGGCCTTAGTGTTGTAAACACTAAGAAAATGATCAAATTAAACATTTTCTACATTTACAACTGCCAATCTAGTTAGCGCAGTGTTTCTCAACGTTTTATCTAAAATTCATGGCCCACGTGTAGAAAACCTAAAACTCTAAAGTTCACTTTAAATTTTAATAGGGAAAAATTAGTCATGAAATTTGAAAATAGGAAAATAATAAGGAAGTCTCCTGAAATAAGTATTTGATATTAAGACATTACATTTATAATGGAAGAACTTGTAAGAAAAGTTTACTCTTCCATTTACATCCCCCATTATGAGCATTATTATATGGCTGATATAACAGCGCATTTCAGGAACGGAACAGAATAGCGGAAAGAAAAACGAATGATAAACATTCTTTGTTCTCAGAGAGAGTTTTATAATGCTACGTCGTTCACAAAATCAATTTGAATGATACCATTTGACATGATAACTAATGACACAAATATTTGTTTCCGTTTTTGAGGAGACGAGTTTAAAAGACTAAGTTTAGATTTAAAATCGTAGCGTTGGCATTATAGAG
The DNA here is from genome assembly GCA_903632075.3 of Acanthosepion pharaonis. Classification (NCBI taxonomy): domain Eukaryota; kingdom Metazoa; phylum Mollusca; class Cephalopoda; order Sepiida; family Sepiidae; genus Acanthosepion; species Acanthosepion pharaonis. The sequence goes on along the minus strand of CAHIKZ030000558.1, from coordinate 1,281,042 downwards.
ATTAATAAAAGCCTTATAGCACAGCTTTATAAAATTTATAATTTACTGAAGCTTTACAAATTGTATATAGACAAGATGCATGGCACAAACACATTATTACTAAATCAGTGTACCATCAAATAAGACATTTATTTACTTCAAAGGAAAATTATACTGAACAATTTAGTTATATTATGATGTAATATGTTATACAGTGCAGTAGACTTTGATGTGATTTTCAAGAAACAATGGAAATTTAAAACATCTTGCAGCATAATTTGTGCCCACCAGTATTTTGATATTATATACATTTTTATCATTTTTTTTAATTATGATCTGACACATAATCTATCAAATCTTATTCAGTGAGTAGCCATTTTGCAATATTTACAAATTTTTTTTCAAAGTTTTACTTATCGAATACAGTAAATATTCCTATTTTGCTTGTGGTGATTCATAATTAGAATTCTGGTTTGAATATATTTCCCATTCAATGTATCTAATACAAAAGATATAAACTTTATTTGGATTTATTCTTGAAATAGTAACATTCTGAAGTCAGTTTGTAAGCAAAAATCTGCAAAAATGAGGTATTTCTGTACATTTTTCAGACGACATTTAAAAGTAAATACTCAAACATTGATAAAAGCTATGCATCTAATTTTTGAGGCCAGTACTTATCACATCCAACTCCAGCTTTCATTCTGAGTTCAATGTTGATTTTCTAAATAAATATACTGCCCTAATATACACGTGCCCCACGCATTGAAATTATAACATTACAAACAGTGTGTAAAAAAAGGGGAACCATATTTGTAATATTTTTCGAACTGGATTTACGGAGATATCTTTATGAACCTGATGAGGCCGTGTGGTTTTTTTTCCTAAGACCTACCGCTGTGGGGTGGGGACGTCCTTTTTCTGCAGGCTCTATCCCCAGACGTCACTCAGCGGCCATCACATCGCCCTTGTTACTACCTCAGCGAAAGGAAGAAAATCGCCTTTTGTATCAGCACACATTGTATATCTAAGTATGCTTGTGTGAATCTTGTGAATGATGTGTGATTTGACTAATTCATTGTCAACGGCTTATCAAGCTCTTGCTGTGTATTTAAAGCCAGAACTATTTTTAGATTGTAAAAATTTTGGTCTGATCTAGTGAAATGTCATACTAAAATAAGAAATTGAAATACAATTATCATTTCCGTGAACCAACAGAAATACTCCACAATATAACCGAATTTTGTGGATTTTCTATGGCCGTGTAGAAATGTTAACTCGTGGTTCTCAACCGGGGTTAATATGGACACTGGAGGGGTCCATATATAATTATTCTGGATTCACGATTATATTTTAGTGGTCCATAGAGGAATTTCACTTCGGTAGGGTTGTTACAACTGAAAATTGGAATTTTTACCGTAAGGTACGCCATATTAAGATATCAAAAATAGAAAAAAAAAACGACTCTAAAACGAGCAGAAAATGGTATCAAGCGATGTAAGTTAGCGTCTCTTTTACTCTACCGAATGATTTGATTGTATAAGTAGAATAAAAGCTGTAAAAGATAAATAAAGGAAGGATTATATATAAATAAAGGGAAATTATATAATTTATTTATTTAATTTAATATATTAATAATATATATCAATATTAATTTTAAATATTCATAAAGTATAATTAACATATTAATATAAATTAATTAATGTAAAATATAAAAAAATAAAATACTACTATTAAATTAATTTAATATATAAATTATATAAGGATTATATGTAAAGAAAGGATTAATAGTATTAACCTCTTCAGAAGCATCAACCAGAGAGATCTCATTAAATAAATCTGGGCTTTTTTTCAAATTTATTAATTACTCACATATTTTAAAATGGTTTATTATGCGTTAATTTACTAGTGTATATAAATGTTCCATAGAATTTTGTTGTTAAATTTTATTCTTATTACATTAGATTTACTTAAAAATAAAGCATATACATTTATATATCTATAATAGAATTACTAAATTTGTATATTAGTAAATCGACTGATTATGGGGTTCCATCAAGATGAATTAAGAGTAAAAGTGCTTCATAGGTCAAAAAAAAAAAAGAAAAAAAAAAAGGTTGAGAACCTTTGCACTAGACTGACTATTTACTCTAATCTAAATATAAATTCCACGTTTAATTAGTTAGGACGAATTTTAAACATCGACATCTCCCACAGGGAGGAAGAAAAAAAGTATATATACATTAAGAAATGGACAAAGTCCGAAAGTTTATTAAAGACATTTTTATGTTTAACATTCTTTTTATAGATACAAGTATTTAAGTAAATGCTCTGTTTATAATGAACAGTATTAAATAGCATTTAACGGGCTGAATGTTCGAGAAATTTTCATAGAAAATATTCGTCCTATGACAGGATTCGAACCTGCATCCTATACGGAACCATCATTTAGCTTGACGTGCCTAACCTCTCGGCCACAAAGGATCGTTCGGTTGGCACGGTCGAATTTATTTCTCAAAGGACGAATATTTTCTATGAAAATTTCCCGGACATTCAAGCCGGTAAATGTTATTTAATACTGTTTATTATAAACAGAGAATTTATTAAATACTTGTATCTATAAAAATGTCTTTTTTAATATATATATATATATATATATATATATATATATATATATATATATATATAAAAACTAAGAGGCAGGATGTGTGTGTGTGTGTGTAACGAATGCACGGCCGCAATTGTCGACGAATTTGCACCAAAACTTACATGCACATACTCCAAGTTAGCGGGAAGGCCAAGATCGACGTTGCATTTCCCAACCCCATCGATAGTGGATATAATCGTTTTTATTGCTTCTACGGCAGTTTTCATGTAGTTTGCGGCCATTTTCTCTGGCCAGAGTGAGAGCCTATAATGGCTGCCACGAATAGGCAGGAAGATTCTATTGTCCAGCGTGAGAGCCAACAGATGACTGACACGAATGTTATCCTAGCATGCTAAAATCGATAGCTGCATTCGTCACAAGTGGGAAAAATTTAAATCTGCATGGCACTTTACTCCAATTGGCTCATTCGCTTGCTTAAACTCAACGTTGATTCTGATTCCGCAGAATTCCGCTGAGTTGGGTGTGAAAAACTATTTGTTGTTAACATTCTTTTTTCTTACGGTTTTTCCAGTTACGAGTTCTTTTTTTAAAGGATATAAGGATCTGGTATAAGGATCAAAAACTAAAAATCAAATGTACTTTTCTGACGTAAAATGTTATATTGTTTCATATATAAGGATCAACAATGAAATATCACATAGAATTTTCTAATGCAACGTGTTGATATATTACTTCGTATAGAAGGATGAAGAATTAAATATCACATACTTTTCTGACATGTTACGACTCTCGATTAGTTGTCATACGGCCATTGTTTGCAATGGACATTACTCCAAGGAAGCGTACGATAATTTTACCGCTACACGAATACACTGGCAAGCATTATCAAGTTCTATAGTTTAGCCCGGAAACTCGCCTGGTTTAAATCCAGTCCAGAATCTGTGGTCAATCTGCAAGTAAGGACTTTGTGGGATGGACATACGAAGTACTATCATGTGCACTGGGTCATGTTTCATTGGAAAAATACGAAAAAAAAGTAAATAATAACCGAACTATTCGTTTTGTTTGAATTAATTTGCACAAGGGCGTATATGCACAAAAGTTGAGTATCATCTACCATGTATTCAATTGTGAAAGCAGAATAACATACATATAGTTTTATTACTTTAAAGCTCCCAATTTTGGCATTAAATGACCAATAAGATGTTGATAAGCCGTTAGACGAACAAATAAAATCATAGTGGCTCGCTACAATGTGACTGGCAAGGTGGCTCTTAACTGTGAATGCTACAACTTATGGAACTAAGAAATGTTGTTCGTCTGAACACTTCCCATAGAAACAGTGAGACAGAAACGTGGGCCTTGTTACGTTTCATCTGTGGGGAAAAAAAAGTTTTGCTGGGTGGAAAATAATTCATCACTCATAAGGACAAATAGACTCTTATCATTTGGACACTACTATGTGGTGTAATGCTTAGAAAGATTGTCTCACTAGATCAATTCCAAATGAATAGTGAGTTTAAACCTCACTGGATGCTTTGTGCCATATCTAAACTATGCTTATTATAACTTAATAACACAGCCGCTTTCGTCTTTTTGCTTTTCTTTCATTTTTCGGGATTCGGGTTCATTTCGCACGAGTGTTTTATCCCATTATCTCATCTGCTTAACCCTAGAACACTAGTCATCAAGTAAACATACACCATTACTACCTATGGGTATATTATACCCGATTTTGAAAATATCAAAAAATAAAAAAAATAAAAAATAAATAAATAAAATAAAATATAAAACTTTATTTGAAATATTTTACATGCAAACTTTGTACTTTGAGTTAACATTAATAGGAACTGAAAAACATATTAATTAGGTAAGAATATCAGGTACTCAAAATTGTAATTAAGAACAGGAAAAGTTGCGCTGGGTACTATATACCGATGGCTAGTTTTCTAGGGTTAACGGTGTTGTTTATATAGCAATCGTCGAAGAGGTAATGATTATCAGCATCAGAAATATGTTGCAATAAATACTTGTATAATATTAAGATTTCAAATAAATTCACCAAATGATAAACTCCTGAAATAGCATACCAAATATTTTTGCCCGGAAGGTTTATCATTGAGTGTTGTGGATGAGTATGGTACTCGAGTTAGATTTGTAAAAAGCAGAACGGTTTTGGTTTGGCTAGATTGTCTGAAGTATGATATCCACCATTGAGATTTAGAAATCTGTTTTGTACATGATTATCAGAAGAAAAAAAATGGCGCGCTGTTAATTTGTGATTGGGTATATAAATACAGGAAAAATTCAATGTGTGTGTTGGTGGCAATTGAATATTTGCCACAGGGAAGCGAGTTTCAGAGAAAGATTAATAAACAGGGAGGAATTCGCGGGAAACAGAATTGGAAATGAGGAAAAGAGGTTTTAAAGAGGAAGGATGCGTTATTGATGAAGGAGTAAAGAATGAAAAAGAAAGCCTGGAACTAGGCGAAAGAGAGAGAGAGAGAGAGAGAGAGAGAGAGAGAGAAGAAGAAGAAAGCGGGTGTAAAAAGGGGTTGTTTAAAAAAAGGTAGGAAAATAAGGATATGAACAGAAGGAAACAAAAGAAAGAAAAGGGGAAGAAGTGTGATATGTCCCGGAAAGGGATATATTTGTTCGAAGTAGCAAAGTGGTTGTTGACTACTGTAACCGGGTAGGACAATCTAGCAGGTAACCGTAATGGACTAGTCCTCGTCGTATTGGTAGGCAATAGGCGTAGGCAATAGGCGTAGGCAATAAGCGTCGTCATGTACCTCCAAATCAGTCTGTATTTATGACTGACACCAGCCAATCATATTAATGTGAGGGGGATCCTAGGTGTATGCATATTCATTACATCAAAGTGAAAGAAAGAAAGGGAAAGAAGTGAAAGAAAGAAAGAAAGAAAGAAAGAAAGAAAGAAAGGGGGAATAATAAAAGAAAAAGAAGATAGGAAAGTAGGGATATGAACAGAAAACAGAAAAGAAAGAAAGAAAGAAAAAAAGAAAGAAAAATATAGAAAAACATATAAGTGAGACGTAAAAACAAGAAGGAAGAAAATAAAGTAAAGAAAAATGAAGAAATCAATAGATTTATTTATTTTTTACGGTTTATCAACAATTTGCAGGTTATTTAAGGCCAGAAAATATTTTCAAATTGTAAGAACTTTTTGGAGATTATAATAATTTGCTAATATAAGTCCTACCAATTAACTTATAGCTAGTGGATAAGAGGTAGGTTCACATTTCTTCCCCAAAAGTATTTGCGTGTAAGTGAATGCAATAAACCCAACTGGAATTCGAACTCGGTTCTGCGATTTCCTATTCCGTTGCCGTCATCCTTTAAATCATCCGTACATCGAAGCTTACAGAAATTGGTATTCCTAAGCGGTGATTCATCTAGATACGAATCGACGTTACATAACTTCGGTGTTCTTACGAAAACCGGTGAAGAAAGAAATGATACATGAGGCAATAAAGATGGAAAAAAATTGCATCAGAGGAAAAAAAAGAGAACGAAAAAGAAGTGTAAATGAAGAAAGAAAAGGAAGTGCAAATGGATGAAAAAAAAGAAGTGGAAATGAATGAAGAAAAGGAAGTGGAAATGGATAAAAGAAAAAGGAAGTGCAAATGAAGAAAAGAAACAGAAGTGCAAATGAAGAAAGAAAATGAAGTGCAAATGGATGAAGAAAAGGAAATACAAATGGATGAAGAAAAGGAAGTGGAAATGAAGAAAGAAAATGAAGTGCAAATGGATGAAAAAAAGGAAGTGCAAATGAAGAAAAGAAACAGAAGTGCAAATGGAGAAAGAAAAGGAAATGCAAATGGATGAAAAAAAGGAAGTGCAAATGGAGAAAAAAATGAAAATGCAAAATGGATGAAAATGGATGAAGAAAGAAAATGAAGTGCAAATGGATAAAAGAAAGGAAGTGCAAATGAAGAAAAGAGACAGAAGTGCAAATGGAGAAAGAAAAGGAAATACAAATGGATGAAGAAAAGGAAGTGGAAATGAAGAAAGAAAATGAAGTGCAAATGGATGAAAGAAAGGAAGTGCAAATGAAGAAAAGACCCAGAAGTAACAAATAGGATGAAGAAAAGTTTAATGAAGAAAAGGAAGTAACGGAAAAATGAAGAAAGTTCTCATTCCATTTAGTTCTTTAAATGGATGAAAAAAATACCAAAATGGATAAAAAGAAAATCGGACTCTTCCCAATGAAGAAAACGACAACAGAAGTGCAAATGGAAAAAGAAAAGGAAATGAAATGGACGAAGAAAAAAAAGAAAGAAATGAAGAAAGAAAAATGAAGTAGAAATGGATGAAAAGAAAGAAAAAAATGAAGAAAAGAAAAGAAGAAAGCAAATGGAGAAAAAAAAAAAAAACAAATAGATGAAAAGAAAAAAGAAGAAAAATGAAGAAAGAAAAAAGTGAAGCGAAAATGGATGAAAAGAAAAGGAAAGAAATGAAGAAAAAAGAAAAATGAAAGAAAAAAAAAAAAAAAGAAAGACAAATGGATGAAAAAAAAAAGAAAAGATGGAAAAAGAAAAAAGAAAGAAAAGAAAATGGAAACCTGAATGAAAGAAAGAAAAACAAATAAAGTAAACAAAGATATAAAAGAAAGGAAAAAGCTGAAATGAAATGGATGAAAAAAGGAAAAAAACGAAGAAATAAAAATGAAGTGCAAATGGATGAAAGAAAGGGAGGCAAATGAAGAAAAGAATTAAAGAGAAATACGAAAAGAAAGAAAGAAAAATAAATACAAATGGATGAAAAGAAAAGGAAAGAAAAATAAATAAAGAAAAGAAAATGAAAAAGAAAAAATGGATGAAAAAAATGAAGTGCAGAAAGCAAAAGAAAAAAGAACAGAAGTGCAAATAAAAGAAAAAAAAGTATAAAATGGAAGAAAGAAAAAATAAATAAAGAAAAATGAAGAAAGAAAAATGAATTAATGGATGAAAGAAAGAAATAAAATGAAAGAAAAGAAAAGAAAAAAAAAAAAGGGGTAAAAAAATGCAAATGGATGAAAAAAAGGAAAAAATGAAAAAAAGAAAAATATAAAAGTGCAAATGGATGAAAAAATAGAAGTGCAAATGAAAAAAAGAGAAACAAATAACAAATGGAGAAATAAATAAATCAGAAATAGCAAATGGATGAAAAAAGGAAGTGGAAATGAAGAAATAAAAGAAAAAAAGGCAAATGGAAAAAAGAAAATGAAGTTGTCCTAAATGGACAGCAAAAAAAAGGAAACGCAAATGAAGAAAATAAACAAAAAGAATGCAAATGAATAAAAAATTGTCCAAATGAAATGCAAATGGATGAAGAAAACGAAAAATTGTGGAAGTAGAAATGAAAATTGTCCTAAAAGAGTGCAAATGAAGAAAGAAACACCAGCTCTTTCAAGATCACCCAAATTAAGCAACTTCGACAGACCGTTTGGTGCTCTAAGCTTGTTGGGGTGTAACGAATAACGGCTGGGAAATCGGACAGTCGAGTTCTCATTCCATTTAGTTCTTTAAATTCACTTACACGTAAATACCCTTGGGAAAGGAATGAATCGGACTCTTCCCCATATGTGGGTTACTTAGTAAAACGTGTAACAGTATATCATTACTATCTCCTCCCCCGCCGATGTTTTTTGGGTTGAAATTACCCGCAAAAGGTTGATATATCTTACAAAAAAACAATTACACAAAATGTGTCATAACAGAGAGGGTTTACAAATGAGTTACATGAAAAAATGAAAGGAGAAAAATGCAATAGAAGAAAAGAAGAAGAAAGAAAAAAGCCAGCAGGAAAAAAAAAATAGACAATGATAGAAGAAAAGAAAGAAAGAGAAAAATAACGAAAGAAAGAGAAAAAGTAGAAAATAATTAAAATAGGAAGGATAGAAAGAAAACAAAGGAAGAAAAAAGAAAGACAGAAAAACAAAAAGAAAAAAAGGAAGAAAAAATGAATAAAGAAAAAAAGAAAGAAAGAGAAAAGAAAAAGAAAAAAAGAAAGAAAGAAAACAGGAAAACCTGAATGGAGGAGGGCTAAAAAGAAATAGAGTATGGATAAAAGATATAAAGAAAGAAACAAAAAAAAAAGACTGAAAGAAAGGATGAAAAAAAGAAAGAAACAAAGAGATAGAATATAAACTGTATGGAAATATGTTTAACAAATAAGCAAACAAAAAAAAAAATTCTTGATAAAATTAATGAGAAAGGGGTAATATTCCTTAAAAAAGAAAGAAAGAAAGAAAGAAAGAAAGAAAGAAAGAAAGAAAGAAAATAAAAACGAAAGAAAAGCAAAGAAAAACGTAAAGAGGGAAATAAGTAAAGAAAGAAGGAAACCAGAAATAAAGAAATAAAAGAAAAAGAAAAGAAAAAGGAAAGAAAAGCAAAGAAAAAGTAAACAGTAGAAATAAGTAAAGAAAGAAGAATATAAGAATGAAATAAATAAATAAATAAATAAATAAATAAAGAAAGAAAGAAAGGGTTAGAGGAAAAATGAATGAAATAAATAAAAAGGAAAGAAAAGCAAAGAAAAAAGTAAAATGGGGTAAAGAAATAAAGAATGAAGAGTAAAAAAGAAAAAGAAACGAAAAAAAAGCAGAATTGGAACTGTATCAAAAAGAGGAATTGCGGATGATCGAATCAACAAATAAAGAAAAAGAAGAAAAAAGATCAAGAGAAACAAATAAATAAATGAATAAATAAATAAAGTCAGATAATAGGAAATAAAAAATGGCGCGGTGTGCAATAAAATAAATAAAAAGTATAAAAGGTTAAGAAAGACAAGAAGAGAATAAGTAAACTGTTTATGAAAGAAACGAACGGGAGTAACAACAACGGGAAAATTTAAAAAAGAAGACAAACGAATACACAGATTGAAGAGAAATTTAAAAAAAAGACATGGTTCAGAACTGGCGAGGAAAAAAACTGAGGAGAGTAACAAATCGTAGGAGGAGGTTAATGCTATTTGTTCGCAATTAAACAGGCCAAAGAAAGGCGTATATTTGGAATAAGAACAGAAAATCAGGGATGCGAACAATTGCCAAGGTAGTGTTTGATGTAATAAGGCTTCCAAGCTCAAATTATCATTGCTTACGACTGAAGAGTAACCGACTCCAGTCAGTTTCCTTCAGCAACGGATCTCTTTTATGATAGCAGTCTTTATACCAGGTGTAACAGCACAATTGTCCTAATCGTATAAAAGCAAAATTGTCCTAATCGCGTAACAGCAAAATTGTCCTAATCGTGTAACAGCAAAATTGTCCTAATCGTATAACAGCAAAAAAAAAAAAAAAAAAAGAATCGAGGACAAAAACAGTAGAAGTGCATGGAACTAGTTTTTCTTCTTGTCTAATCGTATAAAAACCAAAATTGTCCCAATCATAAAAAATGCAAAATTGTCTAATCGCCATTTGTCAGCAAAATTGTCCTAATCGTGTAACAGCAAATTGTCCTAATCGTTTAACATTCAAAATGTCCTAAATCTGGCGCGTAACAGCACAATTGTCCCTTTGAATCGTGTAAGATTTTGTTGCAATTGTCCGGGAAAAAGTATAACAGTTAAACCGACCCTGTCTAATCGTGTAACCGCAAAATTGTCCAAATCGCGTAACAGCAAAATCAGAATGTCCTAAACTTTCATCGAAAACAGCAAAATTGTCATTTTATCGTGTAAGAGCACAATTGTCCTAATCGTGTAATAGCTGAGCAAAAGGGATCCTAATCGTATAACAGACAAAATTTGTCCTAATGGTGTAACAGCAAATTGATCCCCCAAATTGAAGGTTAGATGAAGAAGAGGAAGAAGAAGTTAAGAAGAAGAAGAAATGATTAAAAGGTAAAAGGAAGAAGAATTCTCAAACAGAGGTTTTTAGAAGAAGTAGAACTTTGAACAATAAGAAAAAGTATTTAGCTCTTAGCTGAAATGTTGTATTTTTTCTTCTTACATCCTGATCCAACATTACTTTTCTACTGTTCTCTCTTTTTGTCCGAAAAGTACTTATTCACCGTTCTCTTGATGGGTCTTGAATGGCCTTTGGCAGAAGTTGAAAAGCAGAGTCCCAGTGAATTTTGAAGAAGCACTACTGAAAGCCAGAATCATCTTTTTTCCACGTTAAAATTGCTCATTTGGGAAGAAGTAGTTGTGCTAACATAAAGGGTCACTGATTTTAAAAGAAGTTTTCTTTCTAGAAGAATAATTTAAAAGAAGAAGAAATGATTCTTCCGAAAAAAGAAGTGTCAGAGATCGCTAAACGTCTTATCTGAAAACCTGGAAAAAAAAAAGGAAGACTCAAAAAGTTTAGTTTTTTTTATATTAAGCAAGTTTGGGCTGGACAATTATCCTAGACTGAAGACAGGAAACAGAAGAATTTTGCTGTTACAGAAGGAATAGAAAAAAGGCCCGAAGAAGGAAGAAGAAGAAATAGATAAAGAGAAAACAAAGAAAAGGAAGAAAAGAAAAAAGATGATGAGGCATAAGAATGTTGGTCAGCAGAAGAAGATGAAGATGTAAAACCAGAAGAAAAAGATGATGAAGAAGAATACCGAAGAAGATTGAGGCAGAAGAAGAAAAAAGAAGACTTGAAGAAGAAGAAGAAGTTATGATTTTAAAAAAAGAAGAAGAAGTCAGAAGAAGACAACCAGATGAAAAGGAAAAGAAGAAGAAGAAAAGAAGATGATGTTCAGAAAATAAAAGAAACTGTCAGAAGAAAATAAGAATTTTTCTAAGATCAATTGTCAAAAAAGGTTTAAAAGAAGAAGTAGAAGATGTAGAACCAGAAAAAAGATCATCCTTCTTTGAAGATTGTGATAGATGATGAGGCAGAAGAAGAAGAAGAATCATGCAAATAACAGAAAGAAGCATCTCTTGAACAAGAAGAAAAGGAAAGAAGAAAAATCTAAAATGGATATCAAGAAGAAGAAGAAGAAGAAATAATAACAGAAGAAGAAGAAGAAGAAACCACGTCAAAGAAAAGAAGAAGAAGAAAAACCACAGAATATGAGGGCAGCAAAGAAGGTAAAGAAAAAAGGAAGAAGAAGAAGAAGTAGTTCTTGAAAACTATTGAAAAAAGGAGAAGGTAATATATTAAAGAAAGAAATAAAGAAAAAAATAAAAATAAAAGAAAAGCAAAAAGATGAAAGAGGGAAATAAGTAAGGGTAGAATGATGAAAGAAAGAAACAAAGAAAAAAGAAAGAAATAAAGAAAGAAGAAAAGAAAAGAAAATAAAAAGAAAAGAAAAGAAAAGAAAAAAAAAAGTAAAGAAGAAAAATTATTAATTCATCAGAAGAAGAAGAAGAAGAAGATTAGAACTAGAAGAAAAGGTTTTAAAGTATAGTCAAATTACTGAATTGAAGAAGAAACAGAAGAAGAAAAAAAAGATAAACAGAGCTTTCTTGAAGAAGAAGAAGAAGACGCTCTCAGAAGAAAAGGCCGAAGCAGTCAAAAACGCGTCGGATAAAATGGCGGTTTCGCCTACAAAGTGGGTTGCAGGTTCGATGTTTTCTCGGCTGCGCAGGTCGATAAACGTGGACGATATATAATGAAGAAACCTTAGAAGAATTAGGCAGAAGAAGAAGTGAGTTCGAAACAGAAGAAGAAGAAGAAGAAGAAGAAGAACCTTAAGAAAAAGGAAGAAGACGAAGATTAGTAATGAAGAAAAAGGAAGATCATTTTCTTTAACGATAAATGAGGCAGAAGTTTGATAGAACAAATTTTAAGAAAAGAAGAAGAAGAAGAAGAAGATGCATTTTTTTTATTAAAAGGAAGATATATATATATATATATATATATATATATATATATATATATAAGAATAAAACTCTCAAGATCTATCCAAAGAAATATATAGATATATAAATATATATATATATATATTAGCAAGAAAAAGAAACCCGAGGGTCGAGAAGAAGAAAAAGAAACATTCAGGAGGAGAATGAAGCAAAACAGCAGAAGAAGATGTTTAAGAAGTAACAGAAGAAATCTTCTTCAATTAGAAGAAAAGATACTTTCTTTAAAAGAAGAAGAAGAATTAATGCAGTTAGAAGAAGAAGAAGAAGAAGAATAGGCAGAATTTTTCAGAAGAAGATGTACCCAGAAGACATGAAGAAGAAGAAAAGAAGATATTTTAGAAGAAAATGCAGAAACAATTAAGATGAAGAGGTTTGACATTCAACTTGTCAGTGATGAAGAAGAAGCGAAGAATTTATGAGGCAGAAGAAGAAGTTGAAGATGAAAACAGAAGAAGAAGAAGTTGAAAAGATCAACAGAAGAAAGGAAAAGAGAAAGAAGAAAAAATAAGAAGAAGATGAGGCAGAAGAAGAAGAAGCGATGGTTTTCAGAAGGAGCTGGAGGGACACAATTAAGAAACAGAAGAAGAAGAACTGTTGGCTAGAAGTGAGGTTTTTAGGTAAGAAACTATGCAGAAGAAGAAGAATCGATATTTTAGGCAGAAGAAGAAGAAGATCTCTTAGAAACAGAAGAAAAAGAAGAAGAAGAAGAAGAAGAAGATTGAGGCAGAATCGGAAGGATGGATCTCGAACAGAAGAAGAAGAAGAAGAAGAAGACAGATGAACCAGAAGAAAAGGAAGAAGAAGAAGAAGAAGATAAGAAGAAGATGATAGAAGAATTTATTTGATATAGAAACAGAAGGAGAAGGAAGAAAATAAAGAAGAGAAGAAGAAGAAGAAGGACAAGAAGAAATTTATCGATAAGACTACGCAAACAGACACGCTGTTTTATGATTGCGTTTTCGGACATCAGCCAAAAAAAAAAAAAAGAAGAAGAAGAAGATGACCGGACAGAAAAAGAAGAAGTAGAAGATGCATCGGATTACTATTTTTTCTTCTTAAGAATTTTCAAAGAAGAAGAAAAAGGAACAAGACGAAGTAGAAGAAGACATCCCTGAGGCAGAAGAAGAAGAAGAAGGACCATTTGTCCGAAAAGAACA
>CAHIKZ030000558.1:1257500-1262500 GCA_903632075.3 Acanthosepion pharaonis | reverse complement strand
AAGAATAAGAAGTTTGAAGTTGTAAACCAGAAGAAAAGGAAAGAAGAAAGAAGAAGAAGAGATGATGAGGCAGAAGAAGAAGAAGAAGCAGAAACAGAAGAAGAAGGAGGAGGAGGAGGAGGAGGCGGAGAAGAATAAACAGAAGAAGAAGCAGAATAATAAGAAGGAGGATGATCAGAAACAGGAGGAGGAAGAGGAGGAGGAGGAAAAAGAAGAAGAAGCAGAAACAGAAGAAGAAGAAGAAGAAGAAGAAGAAGAAGAAGAAGAAGGGGAAGGAGGAGGAAGAAGAAGATTAAGAAGAAGAAAAATTAGAAGGATGAGCAGAAACAGGAGGAGGAGGAGGAGGAGGAGGAGGAGGAAAAAGAAGAAGAAGCAGAAACAGAAGAAGTAGAAGAAGGAGGATGAAGAGAAAAAGAAAAAATATGAAAAATTACAAGGACACGAATCATGACCTCACAAATGAAGAGAAAAATTGGAGGCAAGCGAAGAAGAATTGTGAGTATACAATAGACAGAACATATGAACAACAACGAAATTTTAGAGAAAAAACACACTTATAAATCGTATAAGAAACAGGCAAATAAGATTTGTAACGGCACCTTATGAGGTAAGAAGACTTACAAAATTTTACACTCACTAGATATACGGAATGCAAAATCGACAGAGGAAGATGGCGCATAACTTTCCCTAACAAGTTTGTGTAAATGAAGAAAAGGATTAAGAGAGAAACAGCAAAGAAGAAAAAGAAGAAAAGAAGAAGAAGAAGAAGAAGTAGAAGAAGCAGAAGATGAAGCAGAAGAAGAAGAAGAAGAAGAAGAAGAAGAAGAAGGAGAAGAAGAAGAAGAAGAATTAGAAGAAGAAGAAGAAGATGAAGCAGAAGAATAAGACGAATTAGAAGAAGAAGAAGAAAGAAGAAGAAGAATTAGAAGAAGAAGAAGAAGAAGAAGAAGAAGAAGAAGATGAAGCAGAAGAAGAAGACGAATTAGAAGAAGAAGAAGAATTAGAAGAAGAAGAAGAATTAGAAGAAGAAGAAGAAGAAGAAGACGAATTAGAAGAAGAAGAAGAAGAATTAGAAGAAGAAGAAGAAGAAGAATTAGAAGATGAAGCAGAAGAAGAAGACGAATTAGAAGAAGAAGAAGAAGAAGAATTAGAAGAAGAAGAAGATGAAGCAGAAGATGAAGCAGAAGAAGAAGCCGAATTAGAAGAAGAAGAAGAAGAAGAAGAAGATGAAGAATTAGAAGAAGATCGATCTTGTTTAAATGGATGGCTGAACTGAGATTAGGAGAGCTAACAAAAAGACATATTTTCTCTGACCTACAATGGAGAGGAAATTGTGGAGTGCCATGATCGACAACGTTCGGAAGGAACACAGCACATAGAAGAAGCGATTAGTATAGGAAACAAAAAGCAAAACTTTTCTAAGACCTACAAAATAGAGGAAATTGTGGAGAGCCATGATCGCCTACTTCCTGAAGAGACCCGGCACAAATAAATAGCAGAAGTAATACTAAAGACGTAAGGTCCTCATCAAAGGCTGTCAAAGCAATAACATGAAAGAGAACGTTCCGATTGTAAAAATGTGTAATTCTCTCGCTTATGACAAGTCTCTTACCCGGAAGATTTACGCGGGGAAATGCTTCGGCTTTGCAAATAGAATCGAATCGACAGCTGGAGAAAAGCAACATCCTCTGTAAGTGTTATGGATAACGAGCAAGAAAGTGAAATGAATGAGCAGCGACGTTGACGGTTTTGGTGGTAAAGAAATGAAGCAGAAATATCAGCTGGAGATCGAGAGTAGTGATTCAATGAATGCAGTGGTTATGGCGAGTTCTTACCTGTTCGTGTCGATTAAACTCAGGCTTTCTATTCGCACAAGCACGCTGGCGGGAATACCAAGTGGACACATAATGACCATTATTTCGTTATTCGGTCCGTTGCTTTCAGCGAATACGATTGAAATGACACTTGCTGACCAGAAGTTACGTCTTTTTCTGACTGCCGCGGTTTTTCATCTTTCTATTTTATAATGCGTAAGATAAAGGTTAATTTACATTCTTCGCTGTTTGATTTTCTTTTCTCTTAAGATCTTTTTTAAAGAGATTTTCTCACTATTTTTATATTGGTTATTTTATTTTAGTAATCTTTCTTTCTTTCTGTTCAAAAATCTCTCTTTTCTTCCTTGTTTGTCTGTTTCATTCCTTTTTTTTTTTTGCTTACTTGGTTTTTCTATTCTCTCGTTGTAATCTTCACTCGCTTCGGCCTTTCTTTTTCTTTCCTTTCTCAATTTGATTATCTTTATATATTTATGTTTGTTTCTATCTTCCTTTCTTGTGTTGGAATCTCATTTTTATCTATCATCTATCTATCTATCTATCTATCTATCTATCTATCTATCTATCTATCTATCTATCTAAGTCTTTCTCTATCTATATATATATATATATTTACCTATTTCATTTTATCCATATCATTCTTTCTATCCCGCACCCTCTCTCTACATATAATATATATATATATATATATATATATATATGTGTGTGTGTGTGTGTGTATATATATATATATATTTACCAATATATTTCATTTTATCTAAGTCTGTTCATATTCATTCATCTATCTATCTATCTATCTATCTATCTATCTATCTATCTATCTATCTATCATCTATTCATTCATCATCTAACTCTTCTTTCTCTCTCTCTCTATATATATATTTACCTATTTTATTTTATCCATTTAATTCACACACACACACACACACACACATACATATATATATATATATATATATATATATATATATATATACAGAAAAAAAAAAAGTGTTTCAAATTTCTGTACCAGTCTCGCTATATATAATAAGGTTTGTAGTGCACCTGATGTTTTATATATGTATGTGCAATATTTATAACACATGTAGGTTTCAGAAAAAAATAATTATTAAAATTGTTTTAATTCACCGGTTTCGCTGCGTAGATTTTCAAATGTTTGGTTCGTGGTTTTTAAATTTTTATCAGGGTTACGACGTGCCGTTGCTTAAATTTGGGATAAAATTTCAAGACAAGCAACTGGCTGTATCTTGTTGCTTATGCGCGCACGTGTGTGTGTGTGTGCGCACGTGTGTGAGCGTGTGTGTGTGTGTGTGTGAGAGAGAGAGAGAGAGAGACTATAAAACATAGTTTGGCTC
Source organism: Acanthosepion pharaonis (assembly GCA_903632075.3). Taxonomy (NCBI): domain Eukaryota; kingdom Metazoa; phylum Mollusca; class Cephalopoda; order Sepiida; family Sepiidae; genus Acanthosepion; species Acanthosepion pharaonis. The sequence continues at coordinate 1,259,313 of CAHIKZ030000558.1, read as the reverse complement.
CTTGGATGTTAAAGAAAGACAATTATGTCTGAACAGACGTCTGCCACAGGGATTTGCTTGGCAGTGGAGTAGACAAGCAAACTCGGAAATCTGCAGCCATTAGGAATAAATAACATTCTCTGATTTAATTTATTAATATTTTTGTGCATTTATTATTGTTGCTTTGGAACATAATGCTCATAAATTTTTTATATATATATATATATATATATATATATATATATATATAATTTAAAATTTCAAAATATACAACCAAATGGTAAAAACTAGGTTAGGACAAAAATTCCTTGCTCTCACCGTGAAACATTTACCTAGAGACAGTAAACTCAGTACAATTTTAATAAAAATACCCTAAGATTAAGTTACAGTTGTACTCAAGACTTTAAAATGATTATTAAGAAAAATAATGCTAATATTTTGAGTAAACACTTAGACCAAAATCAAAATAAAATTAGAGTATAATAAAAAGAAGTGAAGATAAAGAAAAATTATGAATCATTAATATACCAATGCAATATATCATCTATTGAGGATCCAGACAAAGTAAATGTCTACATTGGATGTACAAGACATGAATTCAAAAGGCGTTGGAACCAACGTAAAATTTCTTTTAAAATAAGTAAATAACGAAATATTCAAACGAACCTTATGGAAAAAAAAATCTTTGTGTTTACAATTATAAATTTAGCGGCAAAATAAAATGCCAAAAATATTTTATCATTAAAAAAAAAAAAATGCAAGCGATGCACAGATGTCATCATTTGTTGAACAGGCACCCCTACCTTACCTTAACTTATCCTCAATTTGAATGTAACTCAAATTTTGATACATAGGTTGTTAGTGAAAATGAATACCCTACCAGAACTTATCAAAATGATTGAGTTTCTTTGTAAATTTAGCGATTAATATAAAAAAATGTATGTGATTTTAAAACCAGTAAATTTCAAAATAAGTAAGTTATTTCAAAAATCTCTTGAAAGTGAAACACTACTCAGGATTTTAATTTAATTCTATAATTAAATTTAAAGTTTTTAGTTTCTGTTGTTGAAACATGGTAATTCCTGTGTAGGGATGAGACCATATTTATAAATTAGTAAATTATAATGTTTATGCTACACTGAATTCTATTGAACACTGTTTTTTTTTTCTAATAGATATGATTAATAGGAACACCGGATGATAAATCTTACCGTTCATTCGCATTATTTTATATATATATATATATATATATATATATATATATATATATATATATATATATATATATTATTGTTGTTATGGGACCTTACCCATAATAACATAATGGACTATTCCATACGTAATAAATACTGCGCCTCAAGAGGAAGCAGGGAGTTCAGTTTGAAGTCTGGAATGATGTCCGTCAGTCAGTCAGAGCGAGCGAGTCAGTCAGTCGAGTCAGAGGCAGTCCGAAACAGAGTCACGTTCAGACAATTACAAGACATTGGAATAGTGATACTGGTCGAGACTACATTGTTCTCTCTACTAAACCTGATTGTTCATACTAACACTTCTACTTCTCTGTATATATTCTTGTTTGTAATATATCTGTGTTATTCCATATCCGTATTAGAGTTCTTCTTTATTGGTTCTACTTGGACTATCACCCTGGTACAAGGAACCAAACCATAACACACACACACACACACACACACACACACACATATATATATATATATATATATATATATATATATATATATATATATATGTTATTATATATGTTATTAAAATATTTTATTATCATAGAAAATATCATAGAATACAATAATGTTCCGAAACATGATTTTTTTTT
>CAHIKZ030000558.1:1250000-1252500 GCA_903632075.3 Acanthosepion pharaonis | reverse complement strand
GTTACATTTATTTTCCTCTTCCTATCCGCCTATCCTTTTCTTTCTTTCCTTATTTAGTTCCGCTCATCAAGCTGTTTTCCTTTCTTTCTTTCTTTCTTTCTTTCTTTCTTTTCTTTCTTTCTTTCTTTCAATTGATTTTTCTTTCTTCTGTCAATTGATTTTTCTTTCTTTCTTTCTTTCTTTCTTTCTTTCTTTCTTTCTTTCTTTCTGTCCCTTGATTTTTCTTCCTTCCTTCCTTCCTTCTTCCTTCCTTCCTTCCTTCCTTCCTTCCTTGTTTCTTTCTTTCTTTCTTTCTTTCTTTCTTTCTTTCTTTTTACATTTATTTTCCTCTTCCTATCCGCCTATCCTTTTCTTTCTTTCCTTATTTAGTTCCGTTCATCAAGCTGTTTTCCTTTCTTTCTTTCTTTAAGACTAAACGGAAAGCACTTTTACATAGCCAACTGCAAGTGAATCTATCGACTTAGAAAGGAGAGGACAAACTGCGTGCGGTCATATAATGGGGGCGGGGGGCGGAAACAGATAATGCTTTAGCGCCGTTCGTCAGCGTTGCGCAGTGGAGGGACAAGCGAGACATACAATATAAATCAATAGACATAATATAGATAAAAGAAAAGAAAGAAAACCTACTGACTTTATCAACACCCAATGGAGACCCAAGAGAGAAACATAGCAATAAGAACAAAAAACAAACAAACGCAGTATTCATATAATCGCTCGATTCTCTTGTGACCACAGTCATTGCGTTTTACTTATTCTTAACGCATTTCTGTAATAAAATATTAGCACAGTAATATATATATCATTCATACAAGGTTTCTACTCCGTCCGTAATACTTAGCATCACTTACTTATTGATTCTTAATGCATTTAAGTTGTAAAATATGAGAGAAAAAAATATTATAACAAAAATGACTTTAGAAAATATTTTATTGATTCCTGACCACTGATACTTGCTTTCTTCCTGATGAGCAATGTATTTCTCTAGTAGATTAGGCTTACGGCCACATCAAATTGAAACATCAATTCTCGTATGTTCACCGAAGTTAAGCAACGTCGAGCCTGGTCAGTACCTAGATGAATGATCATTTGGGAATAACATGTGCTGTAACCGTGGATGTGTCGGTGGTGTAATAGAATTGTTAATCGGAGGACCGAGTTCCAATGTCAGTTGGGTTCGTTATACGTTCTAACACGAAAATATCCTTGGGAAAGGTTGGAATCCACCTCCACCGACCCAAGACAACTAATTACTTGTATCACTAAATAATGATTATCTACCCAAGAAGTTCTTATGATCTAGAATCATATACTAGCTTTAAATAACATTCTAGGTGTTGATAATCAGTAAAAAAAAAATCAGTCTAGTAAATTGCTTTAACCTTCACCCAATACGAGGGTTTTTGAAAATTATTTTTAACCCATTTCTGTAATAAAATATTAGCAAAGTACATATAGGATCCCTATTTTTTAATAACAGGCACATTACTTTCTGAACATTGACCTTACTTAATCGTTCTTAATGTGTTTAAGTTGTAAAGAATTATCAAAATATTTACATCTTATATATAAAGTACATTGTATGTGTGTTTGTGCGTGTGTGGGACCAAACAACTCCCCCTCCCCCACTCGTCCAATTTCAATGGTTCATAACGCATTCAAAAGCCCTAGAAAAGTTAGGAGCAGGGAACGATTATCGTTAAGCTCAGATTCAGGGTTGCCAGATTATGCGAGTTTAAAAATATATATTAATATATTATATTAGCCATTATCGTTGCTTTCATGGTTCAAGGGAAGTAACTAGTATTTTCTTTTGTATCCAAAATTGCATTGCTCGTTTTATTATAAACTATCTTAAAAGTCTCCCTATCGGGAGATATTTAAACTAGCTCCTGTGGAGGAGTCTTGGTTTGGCCATCATCAAATAGCTAGGGAAGAGTAGATGCGATAGGCATCAATTCAGATTCAAGGTTGCCAGATTATGCGTGGTTAAAAATATATATTAATATATTATACTAGCCATTATTGTTGCTTTCATGGTTCAAAGGGAGTAACACTTATTTTCCTTTTGTATCCCAATTTGCTGCTAGCTTAAAATTTTAAGCTAGCTTAACCCCCCCCCCTGTTGATGTGTGATAAGAATGGAAGAGAAGCGGGTCGGAAATTTATATCCTGAGGATAAGGAGGATAGATAACAAGTGGCTTTTCATTGAAAGAGGTCAAGATTGGTACATTCAGAGATGCAACCATATAGAACACTGTTTCACAAAGTGGCAGTTCTTGGGAAAATTCCGAGTAGAACTTTGTATTTAATTCGAAACACAGACGAAACAAAATGATTCATCACTTTCGATACAGCATGGCGTCTCCTAACAATTAAAATCTGAATTTGGGGCGAGTAAAGAATGGGGCGCTTTTGAACAGTTGGCATTGGGAAGAGCGACAGGCTTGTCACGCTGAGTCTGCAGAAAAGAGTTTGCCAAGTCGGAAAATAAATCCGGGG
>CAHIKZ030000558.1:1145000-1247500 GCA_903632075.3 Acanthosepion pharaonis | reverse complement strand
CACTTTAACAGGCTTCTTGATATTAAATTTGAAATTTAACAAGGATGGCACCGTAGTTTTTTCTTCCCCAAGTATTTTCGATCTCCTCCGAGATTATCCTCAGCGGTGTATTGTAAAGACAACCTTATTGTAACTCTGCTCTCTGTGATAGTGATTTTTGAAAAAAAAATCAATTGTAGCTATGGTGTTTTTTTTGTTTTGTTTTTGAAATCAAGCGTTCAAATATCAATGGGTCAACTAGAAATGGTAGAAATTCAAAATAGCATCAAATGTAAATGCAATATCAATCGCTATTTACTGTCCTCCTGATTACTTTTTTTTTCTCATCGCGCTCACTAGTAATACATCTATTGCTAATTATTTCACACCCTGTAACCTCTTGTGTCTTAGTTGCTTCACTGCTTTACAAGGAGTGATATCGTTTGACAAATGATAGCAAAAAGATTACATACATTTTGAAAGAGACAGCAGAATTTTCTTGGACACATAATAAGGAAGGAGGGCCTTTGACACACACAAGATATATCGAGTCACCTGGACATCTACCTGACGAGCTTGAGACAATGGCTTGTGGATCGGCTTAACAGTCTTCTGAAAGGGGAAAACGTTGCTACGGAATACAAGTACAATACTGTGTGATGCTATTATCGCCCACGCCCTGAAGGGACACAGCCCAAAGAAGAAGAATTGTAATGGCGTCTTATTTCGCAATGACTACAACTTTTAGCCTAATAAATCTGTCAGATGTAGCGTTTGGATTCCTTGTCGATTACGAATAAATATATCGATTTCTTATTAATTGAAGAAAAACATATTTGAACAACTGAGATTTATGTATCTTTTGAAACAAAAACAATACGAGCATTAGCATATGATATATGTATCTTGAATCTTTCTATATTCCTCCACAGTCTATCTTTCGCAAATCCTTCCATATGTATTGATGGTCTGGCATTAAAAACTGCTGAGGCATTCACATATCTTGGATCAACAGTCTCTTCTGATGGAAAAATGGACAGAGAGATCTAATTCCGAATAACCAAACCAAGCACAGCATTTGGTAAATTTAAACATAGATTATGGAATATACGATGTGTCTCTCAGAGCAAAGATCGACATATACTGATCAGTCGTTCTCTCAACCCTTCTCTATGGGGCTGAAACTTTGTCCCTGTACCGCAAGCATATGAATCAAATTGACGCCTTTTACATGCGCTGTCTTTCTGCTATAGGCGATAAAGAAATAACACCAAAATGAGAATGTCTCATATCGAGAATATTTAACATAAAAAAAAAAATAAAGGAAAAAAAAATGATACTAATCAATTACTGCGCTTGAATTCGTAATGTTTAGATACTATAGAGGAGAGCTCATCGAATAACATATATATATATATATATATATATATATTCCTCTTTTTCCTCTTCTCTTTGCACTTTTCTTTTCTGTTATGCTTGAAAAAGCATTCTCTGTCTTAAGTGAAGTCGTCAGTGTTGAATTTAGAACAAGTGGAGGTCTATACAATCAGCAACGTTTTAAAGCACAATTGAAAATTTGTCTGGAGCTTGTACGCGATCTTTGCAGATGCTGCTGTTGCTCTATTAGCACAGAGTCTAGAAGACATTCAAATTATCCTTGATAAATTCTCTGAAACAGCGAAAACATTTGGACATACTATCAACATAAAGAAGACTGAGCTAATGTAGCAGCCAGTACCAGGCAATCCGTCTTTTACAAATCCTTCCGTATTCCTTGATGGTATGGCATCATAAACTCTTGAGGCGTTCACATATCTTGGGTCTCTTCTAATGCAAAAGTGGACAGAGAAATCCAATTCAAAATAGCGAAAGCCAGCACAGCATTCGATAATCTTAAACATAGATTATGGAATACCAAAGACGTGTCTCTCAGAGTAAAGATCGACATATACTGATCAGTCGTTCTCTTAACCCTTCTCTATGTGGCTGAAACTTGGACCCTGTACCGCAAGCACATTTGACGTCTTTCACATGCGCTGTCTTTCTACTGTATGCGATATAAAATTGGATGACAAGGTCAAGAATAGTGCAATACTGAAGAAATGTAACAACACCACAGGCATTGAAACCATTCCAGCAAAGATACAACTTAGATGGGCTGGTCATGTTGTGAGAATGAATGAGCATAGGCTTCTACAAAGGTGTTGTATAGACAACTACCAAATTCCAAGCGTTCAGCTGGACGTCCATTCTTAGGTTACAAAGACAACTTAAAAGACAACTTGAAACGTCTCAGATTTGATTTGAAGACCTGGGAAGCCCAAGCGTCGAACCGAAAGGAGTAGCATAAGACATGCATCTTTAAGTTAAAGGGGTTTGAAGATTGTAGACTGAAGAACCGTGATCAGCATAGTCAAGCTCTGAAGCAGAGAGATCATCAAAATCCTACTTTAATAAATTTATTAGGTTGGTGCAAAAATAATGACGTACTAATGTCGTTTTTTGACGAATTGTTTAACGTCAAAAAACGACATCATTACGTCATTATTTTTACCAACCTAATAATTTATAAAGGCTGGGCTAGTATCAGACTTAAGAAAGCACAAATGAAATATGTCTTTTCCTTACCTGATTTTCTCCGCAATAGGCCCCGCTAGCATGCATACGTGTAAAACGAAAGGCAACATCCACTGCTGATCCTCATTTATCGTTCACAAGTCCATTATATATATATATATATATATATATATATATATATATATATATATATATATATAAGTATAGGATTGGTGTATACAGGATAAATTCAATAAACAAAAAATACTATTCCCAAAAGAGTGCTCAATACAGAGTAGAGCAAATATTTGAAACAAAATGGCTATTTTTGTTGTGATTTTATAACATATTTATGTTATAATTTTCGAATAATTATATATATATATATATATATATATATATATATATATATATATATATATAGTAAGGTACGAAATTTGTTAGTATATAATCCAAGTGGATCCTAGTAATATAAAAAATATTAGAACTGATCCACAAAAAAGCTTGATGTATTTTATTTATACAGCGCAACATAAATTAATAATCAAACAAATCCTTTTTTCCTCATATGGAGAATAAGAGTAAAAGGATTTGTTTGATTATTATATATATATATATATATATATATATATATATATATATATATATATATATATATATATATATATATATATATATAAAATGATAACACTTATTCTACAACTTTTAATCAGCATAGGAGATTCTGAATGCATTCTCGCAATAACTCAAACAAATGCCATTTATTTGCTATTATGAGGAAGCCGTAAAATTACTGCGATAGATTGACTGATAATTAGGCGACATTATCAAAGAAATATTGTTTAGATTTTTGCTGCCATTCTCAGTGTATTTTCTCTCTCGTTTTTGATTTCTTAGCGTGACGTTCTCTCGTTTCAAACCCTCATTCTAATTTGATTTCTTTTATTCCAATTTCGTACTTATTTTTTTCAATTTTCACTGTTCTTTCCTTATTTATTTTGTTACTCTTTCTTTTCTCGCTCATTGTCCACTTCACTCTTTTCATTATCTTTCTTTATTTGACTTTCTATTTTCTTTTATCTTCTTTTTTTCCTTCTGTCATTCTTTGTCCCTTCATTTTAAACTCTTCTTTCTTTCTATCTTTCTTTTAACTCTTCTTTCATTCTTTCTTTCTTTCTTTCTTTCTTTTAACTCTTCTTTCTTTCTTTCATTTAACTCTTCATTCTTTCTTTCTTTCTTTTAACTCTTCTTTCTATCTTTCTTTCTATTTCTTTCTTTCTTTCTTTTAACTCTTCTTTCTTTCTTTCTTTCTTTTAACTCTTCTTTCTATCTTTCTTTCTTTTAACTCTTCTTTCTATCTTTCTTTCTTTCTTTCTATTTCTTTCTTTCTTTCTTTTAACTCTTCTTTCTTTCTTTCTTTCTTTCTATTTCTTTCTTTCTTTCTTTTAACTCTTCTTTCTTTCTTTCTTTCTTTCTTTCTTTCTATTTCTTTCTTTCTTTCTTTCTTTTAACTCTTCTTTCTTTCTTTCATTTAACTCTTCATTCTTTCTTTCTTTCTTTTAACTCTTCTTTCTATCTTTCTTTCTATTTCTTTCTTTCTTTCTTTTAACTCTTCTTTCTTTCTTTCTTTCTTTCTTTTAACTCTTCTTTCTATCTTTCTTTCTTTTAACTCTTCTTTCTATCTTTCTTTCTTTCTTTCTATTTCTTTCTTTCTTTCTTTTAACTTCTTCTTTCTTTCTTTCTTTTCTTTTCTTTTCTTTTCTTCTTTTTTTAACTCTTCTTTTTTTTTCTTTCTTTCTTTCTATTTCTTTCTTTTTTTCTTTTAACTCTTCTTTCTTTCTTTCTTTCTTTTTTCTTTCTTTCTTTCTTTCTTTCTTTTCTTTCTTTCTTTTTTTTCTTTCTTTCTTTCTTTTAACTCTTCTTTTCTTTCTTTCTTTTCTATTTCTTTTCTTTCTTTCTTTCTTTCTTTCTATTTCTTTCTTTCTTTCTTTCTTTCTTTCTTTTAACTCTTCTTTCTCTCTTTCTTTCTATTTCTTTCTTTCTTTCTTTCTTTTAACTCTTCTTTCTTTCTTTCTTTCTATTTCTTTCTTTCTTTCTTTCTATTTCTTTCTTTCTTTCTTTCTATTTCTTTCTACCTTTCTTTCTTTCTTTTAACTCTTCTTTCTTTCTTTCTTTCTATTTCTTTCTTTCTTTCTTTCTATTTCTTTCTTTCTATTTCTTTCTTTCTTTCTTTCTTTCTATTTCTTTCTTCCTTTCTTTCTTTCTTTTAACTCTTCTTTCTTTCTTTCTTTTTCTTTCTTTCTTTCTTTCTTTCTTTCTATTTCTTTCTTTCTTTCTTTCTTTCTTTCTTTCTTTCTTTCTTTTAACTCTTCTTTCTTTCTTTCTTTCTTTCTTTTTGTCACAATGTTTATTGCTATCATTAGCATTGAAGGTATTTATATCTTTCCTTACTCGTTTTATAATTCTATTCTAAATTTTCTCTTATTTTCGCTTATTTCTTCCTTCCTTCCATCCTTTCTTTCTTTGCAATCATTAGCATTCGAAGTAATTCTTTTTTTCTGCATTGCCTCAACATTTTCATGGCTTCAAATCGATTTCTGTCTGTATCGCCCTTTATCCATTCTATTTCTTTCTTTCCTTCTTTCCTTCTTTCTTTCTTTCTTTCTTTCTATTTTCATTTATTAGAAACTTAATTCTTTTTTCCTCACTAACTCAAAATTTTCATCTTTCATTAGATTTTTTATTTATATCTCTATCTCAGTCTTTCTGTCTTTGCATTATTATTATTATTATAGGTAATTATTGTTTCTGGCTTTCTTTCTCGACATTATTATTATTATTATTATTATTATTATTATAATTATAGTTGATGCTTTCTTGTCCCCCATCATTATCATCATCATTATCATCATCATTATTATTTTATTATTATTATTATTATTATTATTATTCTAGTTTATTCTTTCTTTCTTGCCAGTATTATTGTTCTAGGTAATTCTTACTTTCTTTTTTCTTTCTTTCTCGCAATTATAATTATTGTAGTTTATTCTTTCTTTCTTTCTTTCTTTCTTTCTTTCTTTCTTTCTTTCTTTCTCGCCATTATTATTGTTCTAGCTAAATCTTTCCTTCTTTCTTTCTTTCTTTCTTTCTCGCCATTATTATTGTTCTAGCTAATTCTTTCTTTCCTTTGTCGTCTTGAAATTTTCCTTTTTATCTTTCAATTTATTATTTAGGTCTCTCTCTCTCTCCCTCTGTTTCTCTCTATCTCTCTATATCTCTCTCTATCTATCTAACTATCTTTTCGTTCATTTCGTTTCCTTTCTTTCTTATTTTAATGTATTGGCAATCATTTTGTTTCAATACCTTTCCCAAAATGCGACACATCGTTTCCCACATTTTTCTTCTCTTTTATTTCCATCGCCTTTTCCTTCTTCCCCGCTTTGTATCTCATCCTGGTGGCTTTTCAGTTTTCATTTTTACTGACTTGTTACATTGTCACGTTCTCTTAACCTAAATACTGGAAGCCATTGCCACAAACACGTTTGAACTGCGCATGCCTTATAGAATCTCTATAATTTTATCAATGTATGCGCGCCCATATTTATTTATGCAAATACCTTCACAAGTTACTTTAACAAGTACCGATATGCAAATGTCTATATCCAAAAATATTCTTAGATGAGAATCAGGTATACTCTCACATACAAACGTATATATATATACATAACAACATTCATAGACATTTGGATATAATGATTTGTGTGTGCGTGATTAATACATTTAAATGTATTATCTCTTCTTCGGGTGATTGGAATTTCGATTCGAACCATTCATTTCGTCCACCGGGGTAGATTGTTCTAGTTCCACGTGCCATGCCTCTTCCGGATTTCTCAGTTATTTTCCTTTAACTAAAATCTCCAAGTTCTTTGATTCACCACTGCACTGTGTATCTCGTCACTGGATCTAACCAACGTCTTTTCCACTGGGCCATGTGTCCTGGAGGACATCTGTGTATGTATGTCTGGGACTTATAAACGAAATTTTTTTTTACCAGTGCTCATATTGCAATTTTTCCGTTATTATTATTGCATTTTTTTTTACCAGAGCTTATATTGCAATTTTTTTCTTGTTATTCATTGCTTTTCTCTAGTACTCCTTATTTCTGGTTCCTATATTGTATTCATTTCTATGCTTGGTCGACTCAGGAGATTTTTGTGGCCTAACATATAAGCTGATTCCTTAAGTTTTCGTATTTTCCAGTGATGTTCTCTGTCTTTTATTTCAACCTCATCCCACAGGTGGCGGTGATCTCTCTTTTCTCTCCTAAGCACGTGGAACCAAAATAATCTAACATGGTGGACGATATAAAGGGTTCGGTTCGAAAAGTTCTTATCATCTGAAGAAGGCCGGGGCGTACAACGGCCGAAACGTTATGAATATGGCAATGAAGATGAGGATAACAGTTCGAATAATGTAAATAGCGAAAATGCGAGGTTAATATACAAGCAATATTCTAAAAGACGCATTTTCAGGACGTGGGCGATCATGACTCTCAACAACTTCCTATTCTTTGTATCTCTGAGCAATATTTGCATTTTTATTATTCTTCCCAAACATTTTGTTCCCTTTTTCCCTTTTGCCTTTAGTTTACCCTATGAGTGTTAAATTCTCTTAACTCCCTTTCCTCGTCTTGTGCCCTACAAATTTCAACTCTCTTTCTAATACGAAGTATAAGTGTCCATTTTGCTTCCCTTTTTACTTAAAACTTCCTGATTGTTTACGTGCGCCGTTCATGCCATTCTCTTTATTCTTCTGCAGAACCACATCACTTCTGTCTCAATTCACCTCATCATGTTGTTATATAGGAATAAAGTGTCACTGCCGATTGAGTTTGAACACAGCTCGCCAGTGAGCAAACACAGGTGATTCCATTTCTAATAAGTAGATCATGTGATCCTAACAGAAAAAATATATACGGGAATTAGCTTGGCGTCTAAGTGATCACTATTTCTTCTCTATCCTCTATTACTTTACGGACCGCTATTCTCTACTCTCTTCACTCTATACTGTTGACTATCTGGATTACTTTGGAAGTGTGCTTGTCAAACTCTCTAACTCCGGGCAGAAAGGAGCCCAGACGAGGCTGTGCCGAAGGGAAGAGTCGCGTCTGGGGTGGTAGACAGATACCCGACTCCGTTTTCACAGGATCTGCGGGGAATTTTTGGCCGAGTCTAAGGGCTCGGATACCCCACAATGAACTCGGCTTTGTGTCACATCCGACCGCGTGGGGCGGTTAGTGAATATGTCACTATTTCCACACTAACCTCTATTAGTATTCGGATCTGCTATCCTATTCTATCATCTATTACTATAAAGACATCTATTCTCTACTCTGTTCACTATACTATTTATCTATACTGATCACTATCCTGATTATTTCGGAAGTGTGCGAGTCAAACTCTCTTCCTCCCGATAGAGAGGATCCCCAAACAAGGCCATGTCGACTGGCAGTGTCTCGTCTCGGGAGACAGCTATCCGACCCCATTTTTTATGGGGTCTACACGGGAATTTTTGGCCGAGCCTACGAGCTTGGATAAGCCACAATAAACTAGGCTTTGTGTCACATCCGACCGCGTGGGATGCTTAGTGAATATCTCATTATTTCTGTTCTGTCCTCTATTAATATAAGGAGCGCTATTCTATACTATTCACTATGCTATTTCTCTATAATGATCACTACACGGATTATTATTTCGGATCACATTTCGGTGATTACTATTCGAGCGAGTATTATCGAACAAGTACTATTAGTATTGTTCAACGGCGTTACTATAGTTGTATCTGCGATTACAAAGTCTCTACTACAACGAGCATTATAAAAGGGACAACAAGTATTCGCTGACATCAAAAAAGTGTCAATAAGTGTTAACTGACATCACAAAACAGGTAATATTTACTAATACATAGGGGCTTTCATCCAGTATATTTTTCTTTCTTTCTATACGAATTTTACTGTTTTAAAAGTGTAGGAGAGTTATAACTCCGAGCAAATATTTATAAACCCCGTAACATTCATATATACTAAAATACTTGTAAAAATAAGCAACAGTAAGACGCGGAAACAATAGGAGTAGTGGATAGCGGCTCGGATTGAGGAATCGGAGAGCCGAGTTCGAATTCCAGTCGAATCCATTACATTCACTTATACCCTAGGGAAAGGTATAAATCCTCTTCTTCTCCCCAAGCTATGGCTAAATAGCAGGACAGATCAGGTTGGAGAGCAACTGGTCTACCGCAGAAAGAAATGGCAAGTGGTGCGTCATTTATGTATTGAAAGATACATGATCGCCTAAACAATACTCTAACAAGTATTGCTGCTGTGATTTTCATAGCAAGTATTTTTACAACTTGGAGTTGCTACGCAACGTCTACCAGCTTTTGGATTCAGAGTTGTCTTTCTTCTAGACCGGTTACCAACCAAGGCTAGAGGTGCAATGTGCTCCTCTATTATCATCTAGATGGGAAGGAGAAGAGATGGAATCATACCTTTTCAAAGTATTTGTGTGAAAGGAAACGTAATAGCATCGGTTAAAGTTTGAGCTCGACTCACTAATCCCAATTTCCACACTGATAACACTTGTGCTATGCACACATCCAGTTAATTATTTGACAACGAAATAAGTAAATAAATAAAATTAAATTAAAAAAAAAATAACAAGGGCGACGTTCAAAGTAGGGAAACGAGTAAAAATATACAAAGCATGAAATGAGAATCGTTTGAAACAATTTGGTTGTGTTAGTCGCTTTAATGTGTGGTATCCAGATATTATGCAAAAAAGAAATCACTGAAACGAAGTAGATATTTATTTTTTAGACAAATGTCGAACGATTAAACAACAACAAATATGATGGAAAAAATTCGAAACAATACGTTCCTATCTGTGAAGAAAAAGCTGTAACATTGCATAACATTTGCGCTCATGTGTCTTGGATTATCGGTGAAAAGGCAGGGACTGCTTAACTGATAGGTTTGGCTCATCTGCTGTATTCTGTAGATATTATACTATTGGATTACCGTATATCCAATATTATAGAGAACATATCAGTCCCTGGAAAAATGAAAACGGCACTTTCAGCAGTACTTCATCAATATAGGTAACAATTTCGGGAAGTATGGAATTATGAACTTGCAAAAAGTTTGCTAAAAGCGACGGAAAATGGATGTTGACAGAAATCAGAAGGAAATGTTGAAAGGTTGAAGAAGATTACAGAAATTAGAAAAGTCTAGAAACGGTGAGGATATGATAAGAGATAGAAAAAAAAGAGGGCAGATGTAAAAGAAAATGACAGAATATGGCAGATGCTAGAAATGGTAGAGGTTGATAGAGGGAAGAATTGACAGAAAATGACTGAAGAATTGGTAGGAGATGACAGAGTTTGGCAGATGGTTGAGGCTGGAAGATAATGGAAGATGGTCGGATATAGTGGGAGATGACAGAAGATGCTTGATTGTAGAAGATTGAAAAACATAGTAAGAGACAGAAGATGGCAAATCGATTATGAATCGATTAATTCGTTTTTTACGACTTATCATCCCTATGCGGGTTATTTAAACCAATTAAATTTTTATGGCAGTAAAACAACTTTTTTATTTTTTTAAGTGTTTCACCCCAAGCAAGGCGGGAAGCCACTAGCACGCAAGGGGTTACAAAGAGTTTGAGAGAGAGCAAATAGGCGTGATAGAGGAAAGAATGAAGAGAAGGATAGGGGATAGATCAAGGCATCTGGAGATGTCGATTGGCATTACATTTGAATAGTTAGAGATTATAGCTATCAGGGAAACTGGAATAGCGGAGGCAGTTCCACAGGCGAGAGGTGCGATACATGAAGCCATTGAAATAAAAGAGACGGCTACATTTAACAGTTTCGACAGTGAAAGAGTGTGAGCGAGATGCCAGCCTAGTAGAACGCTTAAATTCATGAAGTCTGGGAACCAGCGAAAGCAGATCATCGAAGCAGTTACCAAGAAAGTATTTGTTAAAAAGACAGAGGGAGGCGACGGCAAGTCTGTGAGAGAACGACTGCAGACGAGATGACAGATCAGGGCCAATTACATTGCATATCCGTCTCTGGATCTTATCAAGAACCTTGTGACAAACAGAAGGGGCACCGGACCATATATGGCAGCAATACTCCATGCACGGTCGAATGGTTTTACTTGTAACTGCCATAAAAAAGTAATTGGTTTACTTTCAACTGGTAGAAAATGACTGAAGAATTGGTAGGAGATGACGGAATTTGGTAGATGTCTGCGGCTAGAAGATAACAAAAGATGGACGGATATAGCAGGAGATGACAGAAGATGCTTGATTGAACAACATGGTAAGAGACAGAAAATGGTAGATGTTCAAATATGAATCAATTAATTCGTTTTTACGGCTTATCTACCCTATACGGGTTATTTAAATCCAGAAAATATTTTTAGAATGAAAGAATTTTTGGTGGCGATAATGATGACTTAATGATACAAGACTTACTAATTAACCCATAGAAGTGAGAGGCAAGAGGTGGCTTCGTATTTTTCCAGTGGTATTCGTCCGTGAGCGAATTTAACAAATCTAGCTGTAACTGGAACGGCTTTCGGGTTAACAATTCGAGCCATTATCTCGCACATCCGATATGAATGACTATGGTCTAAAATGACAGAGTTTTTCAGGATATAGTTGAAGATGACAGAAGATATAAGAAGGTAGACTATTTTAGAAAATGAAGATGGTATAAGTTGGTATATGACGCGCGAAAATGGTAAAAGGTGAAAGTGTTAAATAATAGTTTAGCATACTCTTATCTCTTTTAGTGAAGTGTATGCCTGCTCGGACTTGCTGAGGCTGACCTTAGTGGTCAGATAGAAGACAAAACAAGGAAGTCGATTTTGACTGGCTGATCGAGTGTGAGAACGATAGATAGAGAAAGAGATTTTCGGGAGTTGTTTTTTAAACGTCAAGAAATGTAGACGTGTTTCCTCTTCGTGTCTGGAAACTACTTCCTGGATAGCCAGAGATGTATACGCCGACGTTAATAATATAGTTAAGTCAAAAAATTTAAGTTTAAAATTCCCTTTGTTGATGTCTTTTATTTGTGAACCAAAACTACTAGTGATTACCGGTCGGGAGATGGCAAAGAGAAGAAAGAAACATTACAACATATAAGTGAATAGACGCCGTCGCCGAAGACCACCCCAACAAGGGGCTATACAATATGTATAATTATTTGGTGCCGTTGTTCAAGACATCCTAGCATAGTGGGGGGGGACATGCAACAAAAGAGGATGTTTAAAGATGGTAGAATGTTGAATGGCAGGATGAAATAATTAATATATTGCTGACTAAAGTTAATTTCCATTACAAAAATATATATTTTAAATTTACTCCTTAACTCGAACGAAAACTTGTGACCCATAGAGATGTAGTTCATCGATATACAAATCACAATCTCGTGAGGAGGCACGGTGGAGTAATGGACAGCGGCTTGGATTGAGGAATCGGAGAGCCGAGTTCGAATTCCAGTCGAATCCATTACATTCACTTACGTGCTAACATCCTTGGGAAAGGTGTGAATCCTCTTTCTTCTCCCTCCAGCTATGGGTAAATAGCAGGACAGACTGGGTTCTATAGCCTTGGATGGAAACTGGTCTGAATTCAAACCTGCTCTTAGAGGAGGGTGAATGGAGTCTCTCTGAGCCTTGGTTGGAAATCCATTTAGTGTTGGTGTCACGATAAAAACACCCTTGATAGCCCTAGCGAAGCATCAAGAATTCAGTTATTTGACAAGATTATGAACTACACCAATCAAAGTATTGGTGAGTTCAATCTCGGCTGAGGCCGCAAGATGAGGGTCGTAGTGGCACAACATGTACTGCAGCCATAGTAGCCTGTGGAAGATAGCCTGATGGAGCCCGACCCTCTCCAGGCTAGCTTGAATTCAGAGTTTTCCTTTTGCTATAGGACCCAGGTTGTCCTGCTATATACACATAACTGGCGGAAGAAGAGATAGATTCATACATTTCTCAGGGTTATCAGCACCTAAGTGAATGCAATAAACTCGACTGGAATTCGAACTTGTCTTTCCGATTTTTCAATCCATTACGAGGAGGCACGGTGGAATAATGGATACACGATTTGGACAATTTTGCCGTTACAACCAGTTTATCCCAAAATTATCACAGATCAATTATATGAAAGAATACTTAACCGCGAAGGGAGCCGCCTACGAATACACACAATGAGATGATAAACAATAATCTTGTGGATTATAGCTTCAAAAATATTCTCGGTTGAGTAATGTATAGCGGCTCGGATTGAGGAATAGCTCGAGAGAGCCGAGTTCGAATTCCAGTCGAATCCATTACATTCACTTACGTGCTAACACCCTTGGGAAAGGTATGAATCCTCTTCTTCTCCCTCCAGCTATGGGTAAATAGCGGAACAGACTGGGTTCTATAGCCTTGGATGGCAACTGGTCTAGGAGAAGGACAACTCTGAATTCAAACACGGAGTGGAGCCCCTGAGGCGAATGGACGGCACTTTGTGCTACCATCCGGCAACTGGTGTTAAACTGTATTGCTTTATCCTCTCCTTTGGACTCTACTAGCAAGGCCGAGAGGGGGAACTAGACGTCTGGGCAGCCCTAGTTCTCCATTATATCCCGCCAAGGCTCGTAGCACACCGCACTACTCCATCGTCTATCGAGACGGACGGATGCCGACGACGACTCCACACACCATGACATGCAAGTTACGGGGTATTTTGACATCTTGTGATAGGGGAGTGAGCAGAGAAAAGGGAATACATTTCTTCCCAAATGTGTGAAATATACATAAACAGAAATTTGACCACATCCCGCCTCCCCACCCGTCACCTGCTTGAACTCTTGTAACATTTAACTGAATATAGATCCCTTTCCACTTAGTCCTATCTAATTCGTACTTTAGGAGTAACAGCTTACAAGAGGAACTGTATGTTTCCTCTGTCCCTAAATCAAATGATTCCATCTCATTAATTTCTTTGGTGGATATTGTTACCAATAATAAATTGGTTTATGATTCTTTGAAGCTAGGTCATCGCTGTTGGCTTAGATAGGCAAATCAATGGCATTTGCAATTCGGTTTTTCTACAAAGCGACACATCAGCTTTACATCATAGAAAGGGCCAAGCTTGCTTTAAAGCAAACGTCGATAGCGAATTATCGTTCGTTATTATAGTAAAAAAAGACATTAAAAGAAAGCATCAGTGGCCTGCTATCATGCTTGCAAAGAATCAAAAAACTTATATTAGGCCGACTGAAATAAAACATCCTCATCATTATTAATCTCATGACCGGTTGTGGTTGTAGGGTCATTGCGCAGCTGAAAATCTGACTAGATCCTTCCATATATCTGGATTACAAGCTGAGGTAAAAAAAAAAAAAAAAAACAAATCATCGTAGTAGGATTATTTTCAATCCTACACAATCAAATTACTTCTAACAATATTGGTGAAGTTAAAAATGTTTGAATTTGCTTCTCTCGATTCCTTACCGTTTTCTGTTGATGTTTCATCTCCCGATATGTATTTAAAAAGTACTGGGTAAGATGATAAATTACATCCTGCGTCCTAGGTAAGACGATAAATTACATCCTGCGTCCTGGGTAAGACGATAAACTACATCTAACAGCAAGGCCTTTAACCAGGTTTTGAGGGTCTTGGAACCACCTCTTAATTGATGGTGTTTCCAGGCCCGCTCCTACTTGGAGTGTTACACCTGTTAATGTTCAAGCTATAGGCTAATAGGTAAATCCCAAACCCGTCCGCGTCCTTGGTAAGACGATAGATTAAAATCTTATATCATATTAGGCCGACTGAAATGAAGCATCATCATCATTATTAATCTCATGACCGGTTGTGTTTGTAGGGTCATTGCGCAGCTGAAAATCTGACCAGATCCTTCCATATATCTGGATTAGAAGCTGAAGTAAAAAAAAGAAAAAGAATCATCATAGGATTATTTTCAATCCTACACAATCAAATTACTTGTAACAATACTGGTGAAGTTAAAAATGAACATGTTAGGCTCCCAGCTATTGGCAAATAGTATAACCCCAAACCCGTCCACGTCTTAGGTAAGACGATAAATTACATCCGGCGTCCTGGGTAAGACGATAAACTACATCCAACAGCAAGGCCTCTAATCAGGTTTTGAGGAGCGTAGAACCACCTCTTAATTGCTGGTGTTCCAGGGTTCACCCTTACCCGGAGTGGTTAGCACCTGTTAGGCTCCCAGCTATAAGCAAATAGTTAAGCCCCAAACGCGTCCGCGTCCTAGGTAAGACGATAAATTACATGAGTCCTGGGTATGATGATAAACTACCTCCGCCTCCCGGGTAAGACGATAAACTCTATTCAACAGCAAGGCTTCTCATCAGGAGGTTTTGAGAAGCGTGGAACCACCTCTTAATTGCTGGTGTTTTCCGGTCCACGTTGCCCCGGGGTGGTAGCACCTGTTAGGGTCCCAGCTAGGGGCAAATAGTTAACCACCAAACTGGGGTCAAAGCAATATTAAAGTGTAGAAATACGTTTTAATACCAGCTATACATTCAAAAAAAATTAGCAATTCATTTTTGAAAAAAAAAATATTACCAGGAATACATTATTACCAGCAATACATTTTTGGGAAAAATCTTACCAGATATACTTTTTGAAGAGAAACATTACCAGCAATAAAAATCTTGTCGACATTAAATAACCCATTGAGGTTGATATGCCGTAAAACAAAACAAACCAAAACAATATATACTTAGATAGATAGATAGATAGATAGATAGATAGATAATATAACGAGCAATAAAAATCTTGTCGGCATAAATAATCCATTGAGGCTGATATATCGTAAAAGAAAATAAACGTAAATGATCTGTTTAGAAAAGAAATATGCAGTTTCCGTGATTTTTCGTTCTTTAACATGTGGATGCGGCACATTAAAGTGACTAACATAACCAAATTGTTTCAAACCATTTTCATTTCCCGATTCGCATATTTTTACTATGTTGTCTATTTAAAAACGTCCCTTTTTTTCTATATCATTTTATTTATTTACTTATTCATGCATGTGTATAATGTCTCGAGCAAGTAAACCGGGCAGAGCCTATCCCTCCCTAGATCAAACAACAACTGATGTTCTCCAACTTGAACGCTCTACCTTCGACCCTAACATGTGACCGTTGATTTAATCTATGAAACCCTCCCCCTACCGATGTCTTATCATCATCTCCATCGCACTGGTTGCCTACACATCTATGAAAGCCTATCTATGGCAGTGTGCTCGATGACCGTTGACCTGAAAAGAAAAACTTCTCCGACCTTTCATAGGTTTTGTTTTTAATACTGCTGGTCGTTTAGACCAGTGGTCGCTAACTGATGGTACATGGACTCACTGGTGTTCCGTGCAAAATTTTCGATGATGCGCAGAAAAATTCGGACATTATTTCAATTTTATTAAGCTTCAGATTAAAAATGACGAGTAACAAAACGTATTACGGATGATACATATACATATATATATATATATATATATATATATATATATATATATATATATATATATAATAAAAAGGCTTAAACACTAATATTCCATGGTCATAATTTATTCCATTGGAATTGTAAATATCGATCAATTCATCATACATGTATGTGTGTGCACCTATGTATATATATTTATATATTTTGCATTTGTATATGTATATTTAACACTAATATTATATATATATATATATATATATATATATATATATATATATGTATATTTATATATATATATACCATCCGTAATACGTTTTTGTTACTCGTCATTTGATGATGTTACATTTGTGTACTCCTGTTTATTTAGAGATTACATAAGATATTGCATATATATATATATATATATATATATATATATATATATATATATATATATATAAAATAGAAAAAACATTAGGCAGCATATAATTTATATACAAATCAATAATCACGCTATTATTACGAGAATCAGTAGTCTATAGTGTATTATACACTACTAGCAATGGATGTCGCTAATAATAGCATTAATATTCTGATTGATTCTATGTGATTATTTCTTTTGTATATATATATATATATATATATATATATATATATATATATATATATATATATATATAATATATATATAAAAACAGGAGTACACAAATGTAACATCACCCAGCCAGAGTATAAACTAGCATGGCTTGCATATCATGTTCAATACTTGTTACTAAATAGTTTCTTACTATTACTGTTAATAACTAGTTACTGGATGGTTTACTAGTACAATTTTCTACAAAAATTGCATAGCAACGGAAAATGGCGGGATCTTCAAGAATCGATTTACGCACCAGATACAAATTCATAAACATTTGTACCCGAAAACTATTTTTGCAAAATATTTATAAAAAACAAAACAAAAATAGCAAACTTGAATAAATTTCAAATTTTCATTTTTTTATTTAAATAATTACACTATACCTTTGCTACCTTTAATGTGTGCATTTCATATTAATAAAATAAAATTTTCATATAATTATTATATAAAGTATTTATTTATTTTTACTCTGAATTGATATTAGCGCACCGCCAAATTCAACATTGTAGATTTAGTGGTCCATGAAGTTGAAAAGGTTGGCGACTGCTGGTCTAGACGCCCTCATTACAAGAAATGCTTGGTTTTGGAGACCGGTTCAGTGACCGATGTATTATGGCCGTATATTCAGGCCATCGGCGACAAAAACCGGTTACTTATTTATCAAGACTGACTTGAGTCCAATAATTAAACCATTTTCTTCATTACCATCTATACCAGAAATTTATTTTTCCTGTGTCGATAACAAGCAGCCATACCCAGCTGGTCGATCAGAAAAGCGTTCAATTAGAATGGAGCAAAAACAGCATCATGTTTACATGTAATAGAGTATAAAGTACTTTCACTAAAAACATTTTGAATTAATGCAGTTACTGATGCAACAGAGGTAGTCTGTATTTATTCAATCAAAGTTAGCCGAGGACATGACGGGGTAAAACAGGCAACATGAAGACCCACTTCAGACCAAAATTATTTTGGAGTTTTTGAAATTCAATTTGTCAGTGTGCTACCAGGGATGTAAAAGAGGATACATTTATAAAGCAATTGTTAACTTTGATGAAAATTGATTGAAAGATCAACGAAAAGTTAAAATCCCTATTTTTCGTTATTTACGCGGGTTTTCACTATGTGTGGACTCATTTATCAAGTTAAATGAGTGTTAAAAAATCAACTTATTGTTGACTACAATTGAGTGAAGTTTCTATTAGTTTGATTGAAAATTGAGGAAGTTTTTAGTTTAAAATTTGTGTTGAAATCGATATTTTGAATTTCGCGGTTTTTCACTAAATGTAGTGGCGTAGAAGTTAAAATGAGGTATCGTTGAGCTCGTCTTGATGTAAGTAACCTACATACCGTGTTTGAACGAAATCGGAGGAAAAAGTTTAATTTATAGACTTTATGCTTGACTTCATCGTTTATTGATTTTTTTTAAATTATCGATTTTTTACGCTAAGAACCTATCTCTTACATTATACAATGTAGGCGCCAAATTTGGTCAAAACGGTTGGATGGATCTCGAGTGAAAAGGTATCACACAAACAGATAGACACACACACACACACACAAATCCTCTGTTTTTTATATATAGATGACAAGTTTTTAAATGCTGACAGATATTTAATTTCTGTTTTTTTTCTAATGTTCCTTAGTATTGTAGTTTAAAAACATAAGTTTGTCAACTCTGTTCATATCCATGTGGAGAATAAATAAGAAGAATTAATAAATACTTAGTCTATATAAATTTGAGTTCTGTCAAGTAATTCGTTCTTATCGACGATAAAGTCTCCACTTCATCATTAGCGCGAATATTTGCTTTTCGCTTTGGAAGGTTTTCGCTTTGGAAGGTTTTCATGTTTGCTGACGCTAACGACTCCTTATAGAATTTCTGAATCAAAATCAGTTTTGTTGGTAGGATTTCAGGTATATTAATCTGGTTCTTGAAAAGTGCAGCTTCTTTTTTGATGGGGTGGATTTGGTGTTTTACTATTTGCAGGAGAGAGTCAGGTGAGAAGACGCATCCTTGTCTTACGCCTCTTTCTATTTTCGTATATGCACTGAACTCGTTCCCTATGCTTATGCATACTATTTGCTGCCAGTATAGGTTCTTGATTATTCTGATATCCCTCTCGGATATATCAAGGTTCACCTGACCTGTTCAATCTATACAGCGAGGCAATTCTGAGAGAATTGGAAACCCTACCGGGATTTAGCATTGCGGCCATAACCTTAACAACATAAGATACGCAGACGACACAATACTGATAGCAGATACGGAAGAGAAATTACAAAATATCCTACAGAAGGTAGAGACGGAGAGTGAGAAGAAAGGATTAAGCACAAACAACAAGAAGACAGATTGCATGGTCATCCACAAGAGGAAGAGTCCGAAATGCGATTTGCTGGCCGGGGGCACTAGAATCAAGCAGACGCAGAAGTTTAAATATCAGGAAAGCGTCTTGACAGAGGGCGGTCAGTGCTACACTGAGATCCGTAGACGTATTGGAATGGCCAAGGACACATTCTAAAACCTGAGCAGAATATTGCGAGACAGGAGGATTTCTTTGGTAACAAAGAAAAGAATACTGAGCTGTTACGTGACATCTGTACTCCTTTACGGCAGCGAATGTTGGACGATTTCTTCAAAGATGAAGAAGAAACTCGAGGTGACGGAGATGTGGTTCTACAGAAGGATGCTGAGAATACCATGGACCGAGCATGCAACGATGAGCAACGTTACAAACAAGGTCTTCAGAAAGAGGCAGATGAAGTTTCTGGAACGCATAATGAGCAAAGAGGGCCTGGAGAATTTGATACTCACGTGTCGAATAGAGGGAAAGAGAAACAAAAGAAAGCAGCGCCTGACGTACCTGATGAACTTGATCTCGTGGATGACAGAACGTGGCCTGTGGAGAGGAAGTAGAGGGAAGGAGCTTGTTGAGAGCTTCAATGGATAGGGAGAAGTGGAGAGCCATGATCGCCTACGTCCTGAAAGAACATGACACATAGAAAGAAAGAATGGACAGTTCGAATCGTTCAATATTATGCCAAATCGAAGTATCGAAATGCTAAGTTTTAACGCACGTAATGAGAAAGGAAGGCTTGGAGAATCTGATACTCACAGGTCGAATAGAGGGAAAAAGAGACAAAGGAAAGCAATGCATGACATACCTGGCGGGCTTAAGCAAGTATCAGGTCATCCCATAAGTTCTGTCCGAATTTTAACTTTTTGTTAAAATGAACGAAATTTAAAGAGTATTTTATAATGTCTAATGGATCTGAACATTATTTTTATGTTTAGATGCATTTAAACTGATCAAATTTTATTTCAGAGAACAATAAAATTAAATTTTGCTCGATTAAAACCCTGCTAGCATGGAAGTACCCAAGAATCATTTGAAGCACATAATGCTTTATGAGTTCAAGAAAGGAAACTCAGCAGCCGAAGCGGCTAGAAACAATCACTCAGTTTATGGAGAGGAATGTGTGAATGAAAGAACTTGCAGAAGATGGTTTGCAAAATTCAGAGGTGGAGATATTCCCCTTGAAGATGAAGATCGAACCGGACGTCCAGTTGAGTTTGATGAAAAGATTCTTGAAGCAGCCATTGAAGAAAATCCTGCTTTATCAGTTGAAGAATTGGCAGTGGTTCTCAGTTCAAATCATACAACTATTCATCGTCATCTTCAACAACTTGGAAAAGTTTCTAAACTTGGAAAAGTTTCTAAACTTGGAAAATGTGTGCCTCATGAATTGTCTGAAAACAATCTCAAATCACGTGTTGACATCTGCTCTTCTCTCCATTCTAGTCAACTTGTTTCACCTTTTTTGGATAGACTTGTGACTGGCAACGAAAAATGGATCTTTTATCGAAATGTTAAGCGTCGTAGACAGTGGTTTGGTAAAGGGGAAGGACCCCAGCCACAGCCGAGAAGGGAACTTCATCGGCAAAATGTTCTTCTTTCAATCTGGTGGGATCGCCAAGGAATAATCCACTTTGAATTCTTACCACCTAATGCAACAATTAATGGTCAAATATACTGTCAGCAATTAGAGCGTTTGAACCAAGCTTTAAGGAAAAAAAGACCTGCTCTAGTGAATCGAAAAGAGGTGATGTTTCATCAAGACAGCGCGACCACACACAGCAAGAATCACGTCACAAATGATCGAAGAACTTGGTTGGGAGAAAATTCCTCATCCACCTTATTCTCCCGATCTTGCTCCTTCAGACTATCATTTGTTTCGTAGCTTACAGAATCATTTGGAAGAAACAGTTTTTGTAACACGGGAAGAGGTTAAAACTGATATTTGTGAGTTCTTCGAATCAAAGCCAAAATAATTTTACAGTAATGGAATTAGTAAGCTTGTTAAAAGATGGAAGGAAGTCATAGATAATCAGGGAAAATACATTGTTGATTGAATCTAATTAAATGTAAAATTTAGTCACTTGTTTTCTTTATTCAAAATTCGGACAGAACTTATGGGATAACCTGATAGATGGCAGAACGTTGTCTGGGGGAGCTGGCACAGGGAAGGAACTAGTTGAGAGCTGCAAGGGATAGAGGGAGGTGGAGAGCCATGATCGCCTACGCCCTGAAAGGATATGGTACATAAAAAGAAAAAAGAAAGAAAAAATCAAAATCCAGTGTCACAGAGTTAACAAAAAGTTTGTCATGGGATATGGTCTCCTAAAGAAGAACGAAATTGAGAGATTTCCCTGAAACAAGGGATTAGGGTGCGTGACAGAGGCAAAAACGAGCAGCGGCACTATCTTAGTATGAATAGTTAAACTTCAGTGGCATGGAAAGTTTGAGTCAACCTGCATCTGCTCCTGATAATATATCACGAGTGACGTCTATATTCGCTTCGATGCAGCACGGATATAATTCTATGGATTTACTTTCGAAGACTTTCGCATAATTACTAAGTTTTCCTTCTCTTCAATGGACTTCCCTCCCAGACTAAAGAGTTCCATCGGTCTGATAAATCTGCGCAAATAAGGATTAAAATTTTTAAACCTTTATTAACCTCAGGACGTTTATGCGACTCGTATAACTGTAAGTGTACGTAGAAAATTAGTAAGAACATGTAAAATCTACTAGCATACACTTGTACAACTTGTATATTCACACATACACATAGATACACATAAATACTCTCCCTTCTTCATGTTCCTACATGAGTGGTGTTTTATAACTTTTCTCAAATAAGTTCCTGTCTTTAGCAATTTATTTCTTTTGTTTCCCGGTTCAGATTTGAACCGGGTTTCATTTTCTGTCCGCAATTGTCCCTGGGCCATTCTTTGACCTCTTGTTTTAAGAGGAGAAAAAATGCAATCAACTTGTGAAGCAGTGCTGCACTTAAAGGTTTTTACTTGGGCGGGGTGGAACTGGTTTTGTATGTTCAACTGGCAATTTAATCTGGTCAGTTCAAGTGTATTGCAGCGGCAAAATTCAGCATTGGTCGAGAACTTTGACTTTTCCAATCGACTTTTATTTAGCTTCTACCTAAGAATGTATTTATTACAGCCGGTCTAATTTGGCATAAGGTTTGGAATCCTTGCATGCGTGATGCTAGGCTACTAATGCTTTCCATTTATTTTATTTTTTTACTCTAATAGCGAGGGCTAACTTGCTATTGACGTCCCCTTTAAATCAAGCTGTAGTCTTTCTATGATATAATGTTGGGCTGTTGATTTGTGGAAAGATCGAATTACAAATGCCATCGATTTAGCTAATTCAACTGCGAAGACCTTCAAAGAAACATAAAACAATTTCTTTTGGATAACAATAACCATCAAAGAAATTAATGAGTTTGAATCCATTCATTTAGGGGTAGAGGTAAAAAGTTTAGGCATCTAGTGGGTCTGTATGAATGGTTGGCAGTGTGTGGATAAAGAGAGCGAGTGAAGTGTCAAACGTCCCTTACAAGGTCATGAAGTTGTGTAGAGGCATTATTCCCTACTTCACGAAAGTCCACTGCATATAAAAGGTCATATATATATATATATATATATATATATATATATATATATATATATATATTTAAAAATTTATTTAAAAAATATGATTCCAGCGCTACATAAGAGTTCTCATGTTTCAAAACAAGAGCCGAAAACTCCAATATAATTATTTGAAATAAATTGAATTAAAATACCAAGCTCTGCTCTATCTTCAAGCGATTTTTTTTGGGGGGGGATAACTAATTCCTGAAATTTACGCGTTTTATAAGCATATTCATTATTAAAATTACTATGGTAACAGCGAGAGCAATTATTTAAAAAAATGGGCGTAAGGGTTAATAATTTGTATCAATATCTCAGTTACATTCAAAGTGGTCAGGTCAGGGTAAGGTTAGGGTGTCTATCGAGCACTGTATTTAAATATAATAACAAAAATATTAAAGAACTTTGAATTATTTACCTAGTTCTTTCATATTTTCTATATATTTTTACACACACACATCTATATCTATATCTATATATATATATATATCTAAATCTATATCTATATCTATATATATATATATATATATATATATACACTGAGTAACAAATTATATATATATATATATATATATATATATATATATATATATATATATATATATGAGGCGCGGTGGTTTAATCGGAGAGCCGAGTTCGAATTACAATCGAATCCACTATATTCTCTTATGTGCTAATACCCTTGAGAAAGGTGTGAATCCTCTTCTCCCTCCAGACGGTGTTCTATAGCCTTGGATGGCAACTGGTCTAGGAGAAGGACAACTCTGAATTTAAAACCTGCGGAGGGTCGTTTGGGGACCTTGTGGCACGTAGTGCACCAGATCTCTGTATTCGGCCCTTCAAAATGTGTGGTTGGTCCTGCACGAAACCTTCACCGCTAGAATCAAATCTCATGTGCTGGTGTCGATTTCCTGATCTGCTTGGCCTCACACGTCGAATTCGACGGGAGAGTCGAGTATATATATATATATATATATATATATAAATCATCAAATCAAGACAGGGTATCCATAGACTGATTATATATATATATATATATATATATATATATATATATATATATATATATATATATATATATATATAAAATAAATCAGTCAGGATATCCAAGACTGATTTTCTGAGACAGGTACGCCGTAGAACGAATATAATAAATGGCATTCATTTTCAATTAGTTTTCCTTCATATTATAAATAATTCTATCATTTTCCTGTTGTAAAACTTCATTTATATTTTAACATTAAGAGGATCAGTTGAATATTTCCGCCACATCTGATCTGGTGCTCGTGTTATTTAGTTACAAGTTATGTACCTCCAATAATACACAGAAAAAAAGCCCACTGCATGATAATAAAGGCCCCAAATTTGATGAAAACTAAGTTTTATTGCCAAAACATTTATGTTGTTCTTATTATTATTATTATTGTTATTATTATTATTATTATTATTATTATTATTAAGTATTATTTTTATTACGTATTTTTTTATTATTTTATTATGTTGTTTTTTTTTTAATCCTTACTAGCGACTTTGAAATTTTGGATATAAAAATTGCGTTAGCGGACGCAGCAAAGATTAGTATTAGGAAATTTAGTGCATTTTTTCCGGTAAAAAAACATTGATTTGGAAATGCTTGCAAATATCAAATAATTTCAGGACTTATTTA
This sequence comes from Acanthosepion pharaonis, assembly GCA_903632075.3. Lineage (NCBI taxonomy): Eukaryota > Metazoa > Mollusca > Cephalopoda > Sepiida > Sepiidae > Acanthosepion > Acanthosepion pharaonis. Next base: position 1,223,129 of record CAHIKZ030000558.1, on the reverse strand, counting down.
AAAATGAAAGAAATTATTTTTTTTTAAATCTAGGTAGAAATATTGTTTTAAATTTTAATTAATGATATTTCGAGAAATTAAATTTTTCCCGCTTCATATTAGTTGAATGCTGGACTCATTGGAGAATGTAAATCTTCATTTTTTTTCGAATAGCAAATAATTTACCGAAAATCCGCTCTGAATCGTAAAATAAAAAAAATACAATGAAAACTAAGATATTATTCAATAAGAAAAGCTTTTAACTTTTTTTTTATGAATAAGATATATTATGGGCACTGTTGTCTTAAGGAAAAAATATTTTCAATGAATAATGAATTTTTACAAGAATTGTTTCCTTTTTTAAAAGTTTTAATTAGAATAAATTATAAAGTTTTAAATCTGTTAAATTTCTATATTAATTTGTACGGGTTAGATCATCTTGTTTTTAAGTCAAAAACTATATTTGCTAATCAGAAATTGTAAAGCTTTTTACAAATCATCACACTCCAATATTTTCAAAAAGAACTTTTATTTTATTTTATATGTATAAACGTGCCGATTTTCGGACATACGGTCGAACATACACGACATTATTAGAAAATAAAAACAATCATTATAGTAAATTTACAGCCTAGAATATTTAAAATTCAAATAAGGCATTAGAATAGGGTGAATATTTTCTTAAGTTTTTAAGATGACTGAGTACTTAAAAATTATATATAAAAGGCACTCACGTTAATTCAAATACTTTTAACGCCTTATTCTCCCATAGAACAATATTAGACAAATATCAAATTGCCATCAAGATGTCAAACCCGCGACCGCCTTAAATAAACAACTACTGTCTGGTTAAAAAGTGCATTTTTACGATATTTTAATCTTGCGGTAAATAATATTTGTTTCAAATCAGATTAATTATACTTTAATTCAGCAAATATTCCTCATATAAAGTTTCAGAAATTTTTTTTTAAAGATTTTTTAATAAAGAGAATTACATTGTGATGAAAAAAGACGTTCACCAGCTATTTTAGCAAAAGAAAGAAAAACAACATTCCAATCAATTTAAAGTAATTTTAAATTAATTTTGAAAGTATTTTGCTTATTGGAAATATTAAATTTAATCTATTAGCTTGAAATTAAAACTATGATAAAAGCTTCAAGAAATATTTTTCAATTCATTTTAAATCATAGGTATCGTTTTTTTTAAGGGGAAACCTATTGAAATTGTTTAAAAAATCCAAAGGATAAGCAATGTTATTGGTTCTGACCTGGCATCTTGGCGTCAGTGATTATAGTGTAATAAAAGTAATAGGACTGATAGAATTTTCGTTCTTACCGTAGGCTTTTTACGCACAATAAGAGATTGGAATTATCATATTAGCCCTTACCTAATAAAGAAATATAACTGACTGAGTGTAATAAAAGTCATGTGGAGGTTGATGGACGATATCAGGGCCAATTGAACAAAAGTACTTAAGTCAGGGATGCTTTCATTTGGAAAGATTCAGAACAGAACTAGCAATGATTCTTGTAAGATATTCTCTGTGACTTTTGTATAAGTATTTTCATGTTAATCGTTCTGATGAGCTCTTCACTATGGTACAAAGATTTTATGAATTTAAGCTTAATACTAGATTGGCAGCAAGGTCTCATCATTTTATAGTTGGAATGGCTAGATATAACTCTAAGTTCTATGCTAACAGTTTTTATATGGCACCTCTTGCTTGTCGAACATATTCCGACTTCTTCCTTCCCTGTCAACATGGAACTTCAAAACATTAAATGCAATGTCAATCGTTATCTTCCGTCTTCTTAATTCTTGTTCGTTTATTGTCCGCTCTCCTTAATAGTATATTTTTCTCATATACTTTAACACTCAATGCGTCTTAGTAACTTTATTGCCTTGCTTGAGGTGAAGTGATTAAAAAACGCTGACAAAGAGTCTTTTTATCAAGATATGTGATTTGACAAAACGTTGAGATAAGCGGTGTAAGCGTTTCGCAAAGGGCCCCAGGGCGATAAAAACAGGTCTTCGAGTGAAATTTGAACCCGTTTCTCTGATCCTACCGTTTCGCGCTTGTTTACCTGCACACGGTGCTATTCTTTCGTGACTATCATTATTATCATTAATATTATCGCCACCAGAATTCGACGTCATGTCAATAGCATTTTCTCTAGGGAATGTAAACAGCGGGCAAGCGATTTGTTTAGTTAGCGGTCACTGTTTAAGCCGAATAGAATAAAAGGCTGATAGAATGTTTCTTGTGCGTAGCGGCGTTCTAGGAAGGATTTAGCAAAGGGATGCAGCACTCGATTAGTGATGGCGTGGAAAACCAGGTGGCGTGACGCCATTTAGTCGCCTAGTTTCCATGTTTGGTGGCCATGATTGGGCGGGTCGTGGCCGAATATATTGTCCCCAATCGCCTTCATTACTCTCCCTTAACATTTTGAAGAGGTATTGGCGAGGTTCAGCTGTTGGCGGTCTTCGTTGTTAAGTGGAGGTTGATGGCCGATGTCAGGGCCAATTGAACAAAAGTACTTACGAGTCAGGGATGCTTTCATTTGGAAAGATTCAGAACAGAAGTAGCAATGATTCTAATAAGACATTTATATGTACTGCATTCAACATACGCATAAAACATTCCCTGGCCAAACACTACAGATATTTATCTCCATTTTCAGCGGCTACATATTTCATGCAACCCAACAAATACGTGTATAAGCGGATAGTTCCTTACTTTATATATACGACGTTATTTTGTATACATCTGTAGCTACTATAAAGTTTAATTTATATAATAAGGGCGATAAGAGATAAACAACATGAAAATCTAACAGAAAAATATACGGTAAAAAATATTATGTGACTGACAGAATTTTCGTTTTTACTGTAGATCTTATTAAGCGAAATCAGATTCACAAGAGTAACTAATAAAAAATAGAACACTTCTACCAGTATAATGTAATAAAAGTCATGTGACGGATAGAAGATTCGTTCTTGCTGTAGGTCTTATTAGGATTGACAGATTAATAACAATTTTATTATAATTCTGCTTGTTCCTCGCCTAGTTAGCACGGCCGTTACGCCCTGTCGATTCCTCATAAATAACGGGCTATTCCGTTTTCTTTGGTCGCGCGGGAAGGCATGTCAAAGACAATGAAAGAAAGAAACAAACGAACAGAGAAACAAAGAAAGAAAGAAAATTCAAAAAAAGAAAGAAAGGGAAATGAAAGTGTTTAGCATCTCCTCTGAATGCCTCATAAATAATGGATTATTCCGTGTTGATTGCGTTGAAATACGGAAAAGCATATCAGAAACGCTACTAGGCTTCAATAAGAAAAAGAAAGAAAAGGAGGAATATAGAATTGTTTGGCGTCTGCTTCAGTGAAATGGTAAAAAGTTATCAATCTTAAATCTTTTTAGTTGTACCCTCTTACTTAAAATAATAAAATAAACAGCATTCATGATTAAGTGTTACTGCAATATTTTGTTACTGTTGTTAAGCTCAAATATTTAACGATACGACAGGAGAATTTCTATGTATAATTTACTGTCGTAGATCTCACAATGAGCTTATTTAATCCTTAACTTAAGAAGTAAGATTCACCAGGAAATTTAAATAGGAAAACCTTTAAATTTTCCTGGTTATTTCTATTAACTAATAATAATATAGAACAACTATAATAATATACTGTCAGAAAAACTATGTGATGGATAGAAGATTCCTACTTTCTATAGATTCTATTAGGAACAATTAGTGGTTGCCAATAGTAACTAATAATAAATAGAACAATATAGTATAATAAAAGTCATGTGATGGATAGAATGATCATTCTTACTGTAGGCTTTTTACGCACAATAAGAGATTGGAATTATCATATTAGCCCTTACCTAATAAAAATACATAACTGACTGAGTGTAATAAACGTCATATGACGGATAGAATGTTCGTTCTTACTGTAGGTTTTTTACGCACATTAAAAGATTGGAATTATCATATTAACCCTTACCTGATAAAATTACATAACTGACTGTAATAAAAGTCATTTGACGGATAGAATGATCGTTCTTGCTGTAGGCTTTTTACGCACAATACGAAATTGGAATTATCATATTAGCCCTTATCTAATAAAGCAACACTCGGTAATCATAGACCAAACAGCAATACTTTGGGCTGAAATTTATAAAATATTTCATTCAAACAATTTTTTTTCAGGAAAATAGGTTTCTCAAGTTCAATAACTCTTATCGCACATTTTAGTATTGATGACGGTTTCCACCCTAACGTTTTGTTTGAAGTAGTGTGGAACATCAACGTCTTTATTTTACCATTATTTTTATCTTCCATTTCTCCGTGGTATCCATTTTATTTGGTATCCTCAGGTTATACGGTTTATTTGGTACAGTTCTTTGATATCCTGTATCATTAGACCACGAGGTGTGAAGAAGTATGGTTCTCCTTAAGACCCGGGGGCATTTATCCACTTAAGCCACTTTCAATTATTGATCTGGGAATGTGGTTGTAGACAGATGATAATTTATATATTTCTGAATGAATTGGACACAATGCATGGCATCCACCGGGGTCTAGACTGGACATTAGTTATGTTCGCAAAAGAACATGACATGCCTTTTTAGGTTAATGTTTTGGCCTTTTAGGAATTTTCGGTGTTGAACAAAACTAGCCCGAGGCAACCTATATTCAACCTTTTTATTTCCTATACTAAATGTTTTATAACTGATCGATACATAGAGGTATTTGAAGTGTTTTTTTTTTCAATCGGATTCATCCCATGCATGACAGAAAACTAAGAAAAATAAACAAAAATAGGTGTTAATGCGCGTGGAAAATTAGGAACAGAAACATTAATAATAAGCGAGAAGAGCAAGGAGTAATCAGGAGGACAGTAGATAGCGATTTACATTGCATTTAATCTTTTGCAGATTAAAGTTGGTTGGAAACATAGAGCCAGAAGAGAGTTTCACATGTAAGAAATATGAGGAGAGGTTTGCAGTCTGTGGAGGGAATTGGCCAGACGTAAGGGGTAATGTGGTGGCAGAAATTGTCATGACTGGGTTATCCTGCTTGTGTGGCATGGTTGCTAAACAGAGGGTCTTACAGCGGGCACACTCTTGACCCAGAGCAGCACTACCTCTTCAATTTAATTTATGTAGGCCTTCGTGCTGAGTTTGAGCCCTCACAATCAGATTCAGTTCTCATCAGATCGACCAGAGTTTAGCTTTCCGAGTTTCTATACCTTCTTAATCACCGCTAGACTCATCTAAATGTTTCCATATCTTCTTCGCAGTCCTCAGATTGGCGGTCAAACACTCTGAAATGTTCGTATTGCAGCTTCCGGTCCGAATACGAAACAGTATGTTCTCAAAGTTCTGGCGGATATCAGTATATTAAATCGGTATCGCCCTCAAACATGGCGGTAAAGCCACTAAAACGCAAGGGATTACAGAGTGTAGAAGAATTAGGAACAGAAACATTAATAATGAGTAGGAAGGGGAAAGAGTACGCTGGAAGACAGTAGATGGCGATTGACATTGCATTTAATTTTTGCAGATTAACGTTGGATGGAAAGCATCGAACCAGAAGGAAGTTCTACAAGCCAGAATGTATCATTAACGTAGATCCCATATTTAAGAAGAATCGTGCATGGAGATCACGTACTTAAGAGGCACCTACAACTAAAGATTGTTTGTTTAGCTTAATTCTTCCACACCCAGTAACCTCTTGTTTCCTAGTGTCTTTGCTGCCTTATATGGTATGAAATCGATAAAAAAAGCATAAGATCGGGAAAAAAAGGCTACTGCTTTGTATAACATTTTAAAATAAAAGGCCGAATCGTTAGGCCGATTAAGTTTCATCAGGCCGGGGGAGGGGGAATCCCATTTATTTAGGATTAACATATGAACTACTTGCATACGGAGTGGAAATTAATTTAGCGCAAAATAAAATGGATCATAAAATAAATATTTGTCCACTAACTGGATTTATTTAACATTTACAGCGAGGGTATCATAAGAGAACTGGAAGTACTACCAGGTTTTATTAGTTGTGAACCAAATCCCAAGACCGGCTGGTACTACCCTCGAAACTCATGACCGAAGGGAGCCTGGTTGTGGGCCAATGGCAGTGCTTTGTAACTCTCGCTATCTTATCAGCATCTGCTTTTTTCTATCTACATTTATATACGTTACAAATTAAACTAATCACAACTATTGAAGGATGAAACATTTTTGCTTTGATGTCATTCTGGGGTCTTTTTTTCACCTGAAACCGTGCATTTGCTTTGCACATGCAAAGTCACGAAAAATACTATATAAAATTCACTATTTATTTTATCCATAACGTTGGGTGTGTTAAAAATATTATATTTTTAACAAGAAAAATATCGTGTTGATGTTAAAATTGCCGCAAAACTTTGTTTTATTCAAGATCGACTGATATATTATGACAATTCACTAATTTGTATTTGGTTAAACTGCATTTATTTTCAATTTTTCTATGATCCATTATTGTACTTTACTAGGTTACAATAAAATTTATATTTTATATGAATACCATCTTATGAAAATAGTAGAGTGAGACGGGGCTCCGTCTCATAGATTCGGGTGGACACGAGAATCTTACCTTGGCCCTGCCATATTCTCTGCATAAACGGCACCGTGTTTATGACACGCATAGACAAAATCTGCTGGAATGTCTCGACAAAGTTGCAAATAAAGTGCCAAGAAATTAATTAATCATCAATTATAATTAGGCAAGAGCAACAACCTAAGATGCGATCTACGATATCAAAATCGAGCACATACAGAGTGTTTTAACAGACGACGTAACATGTGACACCGAAATCCGAAGTCGCACTGAAATAGTGGAAGATGCCTTTAAAAAATGTAAGTATAAAAAAACATTTCGTTAGAAACTTTGAAAAGATTGCTGAACTAACATTTAATATAAATCTTCCTATATGGTAGTGGATTCTGGATAATTACTCCACAGATAAAGACACAAAGTGATAGAATTGGTTCGACAGAAGGATGTTGAGAATACAACGGAGAGAACATGTGAGCAATGAAAATATTTGAGGGAAAATGGAAATAAAATGGAAATTTATACTTACAATCATAAAGAGAAATTTCCAGGATACATATTCAAATTTCCAGGGTAGATAACGAAATTTTCAGGGTACATAACGAAATTTCCAGGGCACGTAACAAAAATGTCAGGGTATATAATTAAAGTTAACAGGGTACATAACGAAATTTCCAGGGCACGTAACAAAAATTCCTGGGTACATAAAGAAATTTTTAGGATATATAATTAAATTTCAAGGGTGCAAAAATAAATTTCCATGGCATATAATGAAATTTCCAGAGTCCATAACGAAATTTCGAGGGTATTAACAAAATTTCCAGGGTAAATAATTAAGTTTTCAGGCAACGAAACGAAATTTTCAGGGTATATAATAAATATTGCATAACGAAATTTCCAGGATATATAATTAAATTTCCAGGTTACATAAAGAAATTTCGAGGGTAAATAATTAAATTTACAGGCTACGAAACGAAATTTTCAGGGTACATAATTAAATTTACAGGGTATATAAATAAATTTCCAGGGTATATAATGAAATTTCCAGAGCACATAACGACATTTCCAGGGTACATAAAGAAATTTCCAGGGTATATAATTAAACTTACAGGGTACGTAACGGAATTTCCAGGATTTATAATTAAATTTACAGGGTACATAAAGAAATCTCTAGGGTATATAATTAAAATTCCAGGGTACATAAAGAAATTTCCAAGGTGTATAATGAACTTTCCAAAGTACATATCGGAATATCCAGGGTATATAATGAGAGCAGAGGAAGGCAGCTGATTTTAATGAAAATAGAATCAAAAGAATCATACTTTTATTTAGAATCAGAAAGAGACTTGAAATATCTGAATACATAATGAGGCAAGCGGTCCTGGATAACTCGATCATCAACGGACAAACTGAAGAGCGACAAAAGCAAACAGTTTGCAACCTTTCAAAAGATACTTTTATGTGTCGTGTCACTTCAGGGCATTGGCTCTCAAAACTTCCTATCTCTTTTGACACTTAGCAGTTTTTCTCCCTTTGCTAAGGCCCCTGTTTCCCGGTTTGCCATTAATTGACACAAGCTCGTTAGTTTGGTTGTTCCCCGCATTCCTTGTCTCTCTTATTCTCGATATGCCCTGTGGGAGTTACGTTTTCTAAGCCCTACTTCCTTATTTTGTGTCTAATAAATTTCAGTCGTCTTTTTCCTTATTTTAATTAAACAGTGTACCAAATTTTTTTTGTCTTTGTCTATATCTCTGAGATTAGATATTATCATTATTTACATTATTTACATTATTCGGACTGTTATCCTCATTTTCATAGACATATTCACAATGCTTCGGCCCTTTTTTCAGGTGATTTGAATTTCGAACCGAACCCTTTATTTTGTCTACTAGATTGTCCTAGTTCCACGTGCCATGCCTCTTCCATAAGTTTCAGTTATTTCTCTTTAACACAACTCCCCAAGTTTTTTGGCTCACACTACTATCCTGGTATTGAACTCACAACTCTAATCACCGGATCTAACCAACGTCTTTATCCAGTCTGAATAATGTAAATACAATTTTTGTCCTTGAATATTTGCCTATATTTGCTTAATTCCTGCAATGTATTAGTGGGGTCTTATCAAGTGATGGTGGTGAATGTAGAACCCAATGTAGAACCCTTCTACATTCAACACCCTCCACACCAGAAGTGTTGAAACAAAATGGCTATTTTTGTAGTGATTTTATAATATATTTATGTTATAATTTTCGAATAATTATATATATATATATATATATATATATATATATGTGTGTGTGTGTGTGTGTGTGTGTGTGTGTGTGTGTGTGTGTGTGTATGTTAATTCTATTAATAATCGGCAACCTGAAAAGTTTTGGTAATGGAATATTGTATATGTACTTTTTGGAACTTTATTTCATAGACTGATTCGTGAGAGACGGTGAACACGATATATTTCGGCACGGGTGGCAATTTGTCGTGTAAGACTTTCGGTCGTACGTATAAGTCATAAGCATAATGGTGACAATTTTATATGCTGGGGTCGTACTAACTGAGGAAAGCAAGGATCAAAACAAGCAGTTGCGGAAATTTAAAAATCTGAGAAATGTTCTGGCAGAGGGCGGTAAGTGCGACGCTGAGATCCGTAGATGTATTGAGATGGCCAAAGACGCATTCCGAAAGCTAGACAGAGTATTACGAGACAAGAGGATTTCGTTGGTAACAAAGAAAACAGTACTGAACTGCTATGTAATATCTGTTCTCCTTTACAGCAGCGGGTTTCTAACGGTCTCCTTAAAGAAGAAGAAGAGACTCCAGGCAACGAAGGTATGGTTCTACAGAAGGGTGCTAAGAATATCTTGGACCGAGCGCTTTAGCAACGATCAGGTTTCGGAGAGGATGCAAACGAGGAGGAAGCTTATACTTAACATCAATAAGAGGCAGCTGAAATTTCTGGGATACTTAATGAGAAAGAGGATCTTGGAGAATCGGATACTCACAGGTCAAATAGAGGGAAAGAGAGACAAAGGATAGGAGGAACGGGAGAACCATGATTGCCTATGCCCTGAAGGAACATGGTACATAAAAGAAGAAGAAGGATCAAAAGTGGGTGGGGGATTGGTGGGGAGGGATTTCACAGTTGAGGCTTGTATTGTACTAAATCAGTCCTAAAATAGGTTCGACGTACAAAACGTTAGGAACTTGATATAATAGGTATTACGCAGAGTAATTTTGTTGTGGTCGCTGACTACTTTCGTATTCGACTACTGTCGTCCGACATCGACTAGTATTTAGTCAGCCCCCCCCGAGGGTATCATGTGGCACAAGGCCGGTTTAACGTGGGATCTCCGAGCCCACGGGCTCGGACAAAAATATACCCTTTGAACCCGTATAAACGGGTTCAGGGTCGGTTTACCTCCCCGAACGAGACTCCGCCCTTTGGCGTAGCGTCGTTCGGGTTCCTCCCGGCCGAAGGCAGAGAGTTTAACCCTTCAGCCGGTCGTCCGACATCGACTGGATATTCAGTCAACCCCCTCCCCACTGGGGCATCATGTGACACAAGGTCGGTTATTTATTGTGGGTACTCCGACCCCGTGGGCTCCGCCCAAAAAATATGCCCATTGAATCCGTATAAACGGGCTCAGGTCCGGTTTACCTCCCCGAAAGGAATCCACCCTTCGGCGTAGCCTCGTTCGGTTCCTCCCCGCCCGAAGGCAGAGAGTTCAACCGTTCAGCCGGTCGTCCGACATCGACTGACCATCGTTTCTCTTGCTACTTCTACTTATATTCGGTGGGAGAGTCTATTAACTATAGAATAGGTGTGTTTCACCATAACAGGGATGGAAATGTGACGAGAAATTCTGAGACCTGCATGTTTATATATATATATGTTTAACAGGTGGTTAAGATATATCGTAACTATGTAATTTGAAGCTGAACGAGATGTGCTGAAAGGTTCGTGGCCCAAGCCACTACCAAAAAGCAGTATTTCAATTTTGGGGTGGCGGGTGGAACGGTGAAATCTTCAGCATCCCCTAGTCTCTCCCTCTGAGATATTCCATATGATAATTTAATCAGATAATTAAAGCTAATATAACATTAACCTTTTAATCAAGGGAATCCGAAAAAAGGAACTTTATATAATATAGATGGAAACCTTATAGAACTTGCTTTTCCGTGCTAAAACTCTATTTTTTTCTTTTCCTTTGCTCGGTGGAGAATATAGATTCTTTTAAAGTAATACCGACTAGAGGAAAAAAAATAAATAAATAAACATGTCAATTGTCTGATCTGGTGTAATGAATTTCTGAATGTTTTTTTACCACAGTTACGAATCTGGGTCAATTCCTCTCGTTAAGAAAGTGAATTGAACATAAGTATCAAGTAGAGAAAACAGTGTTTAAGAAACACAATGACTTGAGGAATGTCTAATACAGACCGTTTTTTTTTTTTCTAAGCAAATTTATCCACAACCTGGCGATTGCGTTCTTCACAATGTAGACTGATACTTTATCTCTGATCTTCACCATCTTAACATATTTTAAGACATTTTTGATGTCTATACGTTTTTTGTTTTTTTTTATAGATTGAGCCACAGAGGAGCGTTTCGCTTAGCAAGGTCGATTTTACTGTTTTTAAACTACAATTCTCCATGATTTTCTCTCGTATATTCATGTCTGCTCGATGCGTATCCAAATGAAAACAAATGACATCCTCTGTGGCTGAATCGGTAAAAGCACATCAGGCTATGTGACAGTTCTTTATAGGTTACAGATTCAATACCTGTCGGAGGAAGCATATTTTCTTTGAAAATTTCTCGGACAGTCAGGCCGGTAAATGTCGTTAATACTGTTTGCTATAAACAGAGCATTTACTTAAATATTTGTATTTATAAACATAAAGAATGTCTTAAAATATTCGTCCAACGACATGAAATCGAACCTGTATCCTATACGGAACTGTCATATAGTCTGACGTGCCTTAACCAATTGGGCCACAGAGGAGCATTCGGTTAGCAAGGACGATTTTACTGTCTTTAAACTACAAACTTCCATAAATTCTCTCACGTACATTCATATCTGCTCATAGCGTATCCAAATGTAAACAAATGACGTCACACATTATGAAATGGACAAAATCCGACAATTATTTTAAGACATTTTTATGTTTATACATTCTTTTTATAGATACAAATATTTAAGTAAATGCTCTGTTTATAAATATTTCTATCTATAAAAAGAATGTATAAACATAAAAATGTCTTCAAATAACTGTCGGACTTTGTCCATTTCATCTTAAGTTCTTAACATATGTAAATATCCTACAGTATCTGCTGTGTAAAGTTGGAGTTAAAGTTTAGAAATACAATAGTTTATTATAATAACGTTGATAAATATTCACCTTACAAGAATTCTACAGTACAGAGACAAGTGAAAATTAACTCATTAATGCCAAACATAAAATCCGTTATTAATTAATTAAAAACAATAATGAGTTTTTAACTATAGAAATAAAAATAAAAATTTGTTCTTAATGATGGTTTTCTAAATATATTAATTAAGAAAATAAAAATCCGGTATTAATTTTAAAGATTAAAATAAAAACACAGTATTAATTGTTTAATTTTTTGTTGTTATTAATATTTATCTAATATAAGGCCCAATGGCTACTCAAGACAGAGAGTTGCTGTATGTAGTTTTATTAGTATAAGAAAGGCCAAGAAGTGAAGTTCTTGCAGGAAAGATAGCAACTAGATTTAAAGTGATCAAGATTTAATTATAAAATGTCAGAGTTCACGTGGAGGTGTAGAATTTAGAAGTATTGAGTTGAAAACCCGGTATTAATTAGTTTTCTAAAACAAATTCAGTAATTATTATAGAGATTAAAATAAAAATCTGTTATTAATTATGAAATTTTAGAATAAATATTAAGTATCAATTATGAAAATTTAAATTAAATTTCGGTCTAAATTATGTATTTTTTCTAAAAATGTACAAACATATTAATTGTAAATATTAAAATAAAAATCGATTCAAAAACTTAAAATAAAAATCCGCTATTAATTAAGGTGTTCTAAAAAAAAAAACACAGTCTTAATTGTCGCAATTAAAATAATAAAAAAACAACTGGCATTAATTATAGAAATTAAAATAAAATTCCAGCGTTAATTATAAAAATTACAATAAAAATGCAGTGTTAGTTACGGTTTTCTAAAAAAAAAAAAAAAAAAAAAAATCCAATATCAATTTTAGAGATTAAGATAAAAATAAAAAATCTGATATTAATTATACAAATTAAAATAAAATTCCGGTGTAAATTTTAAAAAAAAATGCGGTATTACTTGTGAAAATTTAAAATAAAAATCTGGTATTATCTTTTTTATGAAAAAGCGTATACATATAACATTTGCTCAGTGCGACTAGACATCGGAATAGCCTCAAGCCAGGATTGAAACCCAAACAATTTGGTGTCAGTGAGAGTTTCTACCACTGAGCTAACGTCATCCGAAGCCGTGAGTGTTTTAAATCTGGCATATTGTGTTTTACGAATGTAAACAAATGCCAATAGGGCCATTTTATTTATATATTAATTGAAAAGATTAAAATAAAAATCCAGTATCAATTGTAAAGATTAAAATAAAATAAAAAACCTGATATTAATTATAAAGCTCATAAGAAACATACGATTTTAAATATAGGTTTATAATGTTTCCTATTAATTAAAAGTTTCTTTCGATAATCCATTAATCCTCTAAAAATGAAACTAGATATTAATGGATTAACTCAGAAGAGAATGCTTACTAAATTATCTTCCCAACTTATTCACTGTAATGTTTGTCTTTGTCATTTCATTAGTGATGCAACAAAGCTAAAAATGCATTTCACTATTTCTGCTGTGTCTTGTCACCCGGCTGTACTAAGCTTATTACTGTAAACATATTACGAGGCTCATGATGAAGCAGTTATTTTAGGAAGCCTCTTTCATGGACCAATGGCTATCTTCTTTTGGAAATGCTACAGCTTAGTAAGTATCTTAGACTGCAAGACATAGGATAATTGTTTCAAAGTTAATCTTGGAAACGGCTGATGGTGGAGTGAGTACTTTCCTCTCTGCCTGCTATACGGACAATATTTCTTCGAAAAAAAATGAAAAAAAGATTTCTCCTTCAGTTACTTTCATAGAGACGCTGGTGTTACCCAAGGCTCTATCCAGTGTCCTACACTGTTTGTGATCTTCATCAATGATCTTCCTGATGCCATCCGTTTCCCAAGTAGGCATCTACGCAGGCGACACTACCATTTACTCCTGTCTCAATAGTAAATCCGGCATTGCTGAGAAAATTAACCTGGCCGTTGGTCTTGAAAAGTACCTCCATTTAGTGGTTGACTGGGACAGAAAATGGCTTGTATACTTTAATGCCTCCAAAAGGAAACTGCTCTCATCAGCAATGAAGAGGTGGTTCGACGCTCCTGAAAACCTCCTAATCAGAGGCCTTGCTGCTGGATGTAGTTTATCGTCTTACCCAGGACGCGAATGTAGTTTAATGTCTTACCCAGGAGAGACCTGAGGTATTATAGTGGCACTATTAAGAATGGTAAGTTATAATGTGTTGTAGTATTCATGCGTAAGTAATCGGGGCTAGCTAAGTTTAGGATTCGACAGATTGATCCCAACCTTTCTCTACCTCCACTTTTGGCCTTGTGCCACATATTCGTATTTTTCAAAATAAATATCCCCTTCCTCTTTGATACCTAGACGTTATGAATTAAAGCGCTATACTAGATTGGAGCAAGGTTTCATCATTTTTTTAAATTGCTAGATGGAACCGTAAGTTCTATGCTAACAGTTTCTTCTGTCGCACTCCTCGCTTGTGGAACTCTCTTCCGTACTCTTGCTTCCCAGTCAACAGCGATATTCAAAAATTTAAATACAATGCCAATCGTTATTGTTGTCGTCTTAATTGCTGTTCATTTATTGTTCCTTTTACTTAATAATCTTTTTTTTATCGTATTTCTCAGTCACTTCTCGCGTCTGAGTGGATTTATTGCCTTGCTTGGGGTGAAATGATTTTAAAAAAATTCGTTGATTTTGTAGCTATTTCGATCATTACTAATCATAAAAAATATATTTCCTATAATATCTAAACTGAGTTTAATACGAGAGAAGGCTGAACCTAAACTGGTTTTATGTGACGAAAAGTTTCTGTTACCATATCTTCAAAATTGGTAAGGCTTCTTTGCCCGCCTTAAAAAAAGACCAAAACCTTTCGAAATCATTTGATTTTATTTGAACAGTGAAAGACATTTCAGCATTAGTACTATGCTAGAAAATGTAAATAAGCTGAAAGCGTTTATTAAAATGTGTTATGTTTTTGTAAAGCCGAGGAATTATTATCTCCTTCTTCCGTTCTATATTAAAAAAAAGAAGGAAAAAAACTTCTTGTTAATATTTTTAGCTTTCTTTAACGCTGATGTCGTAGCGGGATTGTTCCTTGGTTAACCGAAAGAGTAAACGTAATCAATTGGGGGAATTTCTGTCCGCGACTGACCTCGGTTGATCCCGGAATGGGTGAGGAATACTCGAGCTTATTTTATCCGGATTAAAAATAATAGGCAATGCCTCATCCCTCCCAAAAGAGAGAAAGAGATAGATAGATCGATATATATATATATATATATATATATATATATATATATATATATATATATATGGCGAGAGAGAGAGAGAGAGAGAGAGAGAGAGAGAGAGAGAGAAGGTAGAAGGAGGGTGACAAGAGAGAATAGATAATATCTTAAAAGGACTTAATAGATTTGTTTTCTTTGTTTTTTAGTCTTTGATAACTAACCTTAAAGAAAGATTATTTTTACGTTTGTATAACGCACACCTGCCTCTACAAATAATTTTAGACATTTGCATCGCTTAAACGCAGAATTATCAACTATTTCTTATACGCCGTTGTCAAGATCCGTGGATAAAATTGAACTATATCTTACAATAATAATAATAATAATAACAACAACATAATAATAATAGCACCACCACCACCACCACCACCAACAACAACAACAACAACAAAAACAACAACAACAACAATAATAATTATAATAATAATAATAATAATAATAATAATAATAATAATAATAATAAAAAGACATATATCAAGATAGGTGTGAACGACTCAGATGTACATAAGTTTCCTGCCCCCACCGTAAAACAGATTTCTTTAAATAAAAGAAAAAAAATGTTTTAGCACACAATTGCAAAGTGAACGGCGGTGAGCAAGACAGAAGCCATGTTTCGAAAATATATTTTTACATTTAAACAAAATTTAGAGAAAAAAAATGAAAGAAAAATGTCTTTGTCATGTTTGGTTGTCAATTCCCACCATTCGTCTATTTTTTACGCTTTTATGCCGAAAAAAAATCTTACTTAAAAGCAAAAAAAAAAAAAAATAAATGCGAAAATTTTAACTAGTGAATAAACAATGGTGAAAAGTGAGAAAACTGAGTCAAAAATAGAGCAAAAAGAGTTTGGTAAGGTAGTGTTTTGGCTCTGAAGGAGAACAAAACTTGAAGAATTCTTCAAACGTGGCACAAACAAGGCACTTAAAATATTTTGAGAATTGTAGATGAAGAATTTCTGGTATTATTATTATTATTATCATCATCATCATTACCATCATCATTATCATCATCATCATTATTATTATTATTATTATTATTCGACAGGCATTCCTCCATTTTATTATCGTTGGCTTTTAGATGAAGCATTTTCATACTTTACTGCATATCGTTATTGTTATGGTCCGGTTCCTTGTACCACGGTGATAGTCCAAGGTAGAACCAATAAAGAAGAACTCGAACACGGATATGGAATAACACAGAAATATTACAAACAGGAATATATACAGAGAAGTAGAAAGTGTTAGTACGAACAATCAGGTTTAGTAGTAATTGTCTGAACGCGACTCTGTTTCGGACTGCCTCTGACTCGACTGACTGACTCGCTCGCTCTGACTGACTGACTGACAGACTCCTGTCGGACTTCTGACGGATCTCACTCCAGACTTTAGACTGAACTCCTCTGCTTCCTCTTGAGGCGCAGTATTTATTACGTATGGAATAGTCCATTATGATATCATGGGTAAGGTCCCATAACAGATATTGTAGCATTTTAGATTCACATGTTTGCCACATTCTTGCTTTTTAACGCAATCATTTTTTCTACTATTCTTTTATTCATATGTGAGCCACATGTTATAATTTGTTGCTATTTATAGGAAATATTTTCATGATTTATAGGAAATATTTTCACGATTTATAGGAAATATTTTCACGATTTATAGGAAATATTTTCACGATTCTTTTTTTTTATTATTTCTAGCTAAATCCCATCTTATTATTCTTGCATATTTAATTAAATATTTTTTACTATTACTTTTTTATTAGAAGCTTTACTTTATCTTATTATTATGAGATTTTCATTGAAACTATTCTGTTCTTAGTTTTACTAGATTTTATTATTATTTCTTTTAGATGAAGCATTTTCACTATAATTATTCCATTACTAGTTTCATTTCATCTTATTACTGTTGCTTTCTAGATGCAGTAGATTGTTGTTTTATTATTGGGACGATATTTTTCACTTAGCACTTGGCAAAGATCTGAATGCACATTTCTGTGTTTTCTTTTTGCTTATTTTATCTTAAATCTTGACATAAACTATGTCATTGTTGACTTGCTATGATGCTTTACGGCAGTGGCTCACAGTGTGTTAAATATTAAGTATTCTACTTATATCTTCTATACAGCTTTCTCTTTCTTCTACACAACCCGAGCGTCATCAACAGAATAACTATTATCCTCTAGCGAGCAATGTAGCCGCTTATATAGTAAGCAGCAGGTGTCTAATAGATTTGTATATGTGTGGTATCCATTTCATCAAATGACAGTCGTTGCGCAGGCGCGCTTGTAGGCTTCAGTATTTCCTGTCACAGGTTCGGCAACTCGAACCACGCTTCGTATTAGGTAAGCCTCCCTGATCCCCTGATCACACGGGTGACAGCCGGAGTGTGTGTGTGTGGGGGGTAAGCTTTTGTCTTGTACTTCTCCGTTCAAAAAAGTATAGTTAACTAGTTGCCTATAGCTGAGACACTAACAGGTGCTACTACCCTGGGTCAGGGTGGACCTGGGAACACCAGCAATTAAGAAGTGCTTCCACGCTCCTAAAAACCTGATCAGAGGCCTTGCTGCTAGATGTAGTTTATCGTCTTACCCAGGACGCGGATGTAGTTTAACGTCTTACCCAGTACGGTCCTCCATGATAGGTATACATCTTTTCTGGGTAATGATCAGGAGCAACCGGTGTGAACGAACGTTGTCCCCTCCAATAATTTTTGACTGCGATTACCGGTAGTGACAAGTTTTTATCTGTTCCTGGGAAGAGACTGACACTATCGTTTATTTACTTGTCTCGTTTCCCGAACAGATACGTGGCAAGTGACTCCTAGAGCGGCACCGAAATCAATGTATCTCCCGACGCGTCTCCAGCTCACACGCCCTGCTGCCTACCTTGAATGTGGTCTCCGTTTGACGACTGAGGCAGTCTCGCCCCTAGGTAGTTCGGTCTGTTACAGGCGTAGCATATAACATCGGTACGAGGACAAACGAGCATGTCAACATTCTTAGTCTGTTTCGCTTGTGATGCTGCTGCCACTACCGTAGTCTGTTCCAGCGCGTCGTTCTTTAGGATCGCTCGGGCACGCGCCAGCATCTGGTCAATAGAAGGCACGTTCATTCTCGACGACGCGCAGAGGAGTTGTTTGACCTGAGCTGCTAGTCCAGCCACAAATGCGTACCTGATTGTGCGGTCGCTCCCCGCGTTAAAACAACACTGCGAGCTTCCGTAGATAAACGTTGACGTGTTCATCAGGTTGCATCCAGTGCGCTATGAATTGCTTATGAGCTGCGAACTCGTCCGTCGCGAAGGCCATATATAAGACAGTCTTTATTTTTGTCTGCATCCGCAGTCTCCTCGATTCTCAATTGCTGATAGACGACAAACGCGTCCCGGTCAGTCTCAAGGGAATGGCGTGATCCAGCCGCTTCATGTTGCACAGTCTACACACAAATTCCGCCTTTTCCATTCATTCGAGCATCGATCCAGCATCGTCACAGGGGAATCAGCTTCAGATCGAAACAGCAGTTCATCTTAACGACCGAAACAGCTTGCGTTAAGAACCGAGTATTCTGCTTATGTTGCCTGGACCACTTTCTCGTCTACAGAATTACTACTCACCCCAAGCAAGCAATGTAACCGCTTATATAGTAAGCGGCAGGTGTTAATAAATTTGCATAGGTGTGATATTTCATCAAATGACGGACGTTGCGCACACGCGCTTGTAGGCTTTGAACAGGATTTCCTGTTACAGTTCCGGCAACTTGAACACACTTCCTATGAGGTAAGCCGTATTACTGCACTCCCCACTGATCTCCTGATCACATGGGTGACAGCCGGTGGGTGGGGGCGGTTGCTTTGGTCTCGTACTTCTCCGTAGTGAAACTGAAGCGTTTTGAATGTCTAATGCGAGGGGGGAACATCTGTTGAGGTGAATCGAACGTGGGGAGGCTCTTCACCATCATATTTTGGCCTCATCTTTCATCCGCTCAGGGTCCTTGCACAAGTGTCCGAAATTGGGAACTTGCTTCGTCGAAATTAGGCTTCCATCGACGTAAATATCGTTGTATGCCGACGTGTTATGTTTAATCAACACGTCCTGAGACAGTACCACATCGATTATCGACCGCAATATAATGGACGCTACATTCAGCCGGTAACCCAGCCGCGTAACTCAATACTTACGCCCCCTCAGAAGTACAGTCTGGAATGTCCAAAACGACTTGTGGATATACACCTTTTCTTAACTCCAGAAGCGATAACTTATTCCCCTGCAACGACGTAAGCCGTGTTCTGCGTTACTGGAATCGGTCTTGGCAAAAATGAGTTTTATGATAATTAATGAAATCATTTGGAGTGCAGTTTGGAATCCTTCTTCAATACACGACAGTTGATGACCCCCCCCCAAAAAAAAACAGGAAAATGAAATTTTGGTCAAAATCCTTGTTCTCATAGGAAAAAGAGTCAATGGAGAATAATCTATATCTACAAAACAGAGGATGTCTGTCTGTGTGATACCTTTTAACTCGAGATCCACCCTACAGATTTTCACCAAACTTGGCACATACATTGTACAATGTAAGAAATCGGTTTTTAACGTAAAATATCGATAATCTTAAAAAATCAATAATCGATAAAGCCGATCACAAATCGATAAATTCAACTTTTTTTTCCTCCGATTTCGTTCAAACTCGGTATGTAAGTTACGTATATCATGGCAACCTCAACGATACCTCATTTTTATTTCTACGCCACTGCGTTTAGCAAAAAAACGCGAAGAACGAAAAATCGATTACAAAACAAATCGATCTCAGTACAAATTTTAAACTAAAAAAATCCCTCAGTTTTCAAGCCATCTCATGCAAATTTCACTCAATTGTAACCAACAATAAGTGGATTGTTTAACAGTCATTTAACTTGATAGTTGTGTCCACCCATATAGTGAAAACCCGCGTAAATAGCAAAAAATGGCTATTTTTACTGGTTTCTTTCTTAATTTTCGTTGAACTTTCAACCAATTTTCATCAAATATAACAATTGCTTTATAAATGTATCCTCCTTTACATTCCTGGTAGTGTACTGACAAACTGAATTTCAAGAACTACAAAATAATTTTGATCTGAAGTTGTTCTTCATGTTGCCTGTTTTACCCCTTCATGTCATTAAATAAATACACATTACTTTTGTTATGTCAGTAATTGCATTAATTCAAAATGTTTTTTTAAAGAAAATACTTTAAAGTAATTGAAGAAGATAGACTCTGATACATCTAAATATGATGCTGTTTTTGCTCCATTCTAATTGAACGCTTTTTCTGATCGATCAGCGTGTATGGCTGCTAGTGTTATATAAAATGAATTGCGTTTGTTCATTACAAATGGTGATATATAACCAAAACTGTTACAAAGGACTCTGAAAGTTCTACTCATTTTACTCACTGTAAGTACTTAACAAGTAATGGTCTGGACAATACGCAACTAGAAAAATAAATAATGACTTCATCTCCACATGAACACAGAGTTGCAGCTTGTACCGAGAAAAATAAATTCACGCATTGAGAATTTAGGTACCATAAAAACATAGCCACGTTTCTCATTAGTTTTACTGCGAAATCATTATTAATTAGTATTGCATTCTTTAATTGTTAGTGCATCATTAAATAATATATACAATACATTAGCGAATTTAGTGTAGTGAATTCATTTAATTAAGAATTGGATGAGGTTGATCAAATTACTATGGCTAATTAGCTGCGTGGGTTTAATAAGTTTAATGTAATAAAATAAAACATTTGAGAAGCGCTCTTCTATACTTTCCCTTACTGTCTCTTGCTTGTATGATTTTTAAATTCCATTAAACGTTCCAAGTACGTAATGGAATATCTGTGCAAGTTGACATTTCTTTCTAAGGATTTGATTTGAAAGCGTCGGAAACTTTTGATGCTTTTGTAATTTAAGTAGCGATTTTATCAACAGATTTCAAGCACCCATGCCATTCGATGTGAACTTCTTTTGTCTTGATGCAATTCATAAATCCTTCCATTATATCTGATGGTCGCGTGGCTCTAAACGGAGCAGACATGCGCAGTTTGTCAACGCAACGCTACGTCAGATAGCGAAGTTTATCTGACATTACTATGGAGATGTGAGTTATCTTAACTTACTCGGAAGCAAGACAGAATCCGATACACACACACACACACACACACACACACACACACACATATATATATATATATATATATATATATATATATATATATACTCAGTCTTTTCGCTATATATCTATATATATATATATATTATAGATATTATTTCGCCCCAAGCAAGGCGGGAATGCTACTAGAACGTATGAGGTGTTACAGGGAGTGAAAGTGAGAGAAGACACTGAGTGTAGGGAGAATTGAGAAAAGATGAACGTGATTCAAGAAGATAGAAGATAGGGATTGACGTTGCATTAAGAAGATTGTAGTTATCAGGGAAGCAAGTAAACGGAAAGGAGCATGTGAAAAGAAACTGCTGGAGTAGAAGTGGCGGATGCATTAAGCTGTTTCACCAGCAAACGCGTGGGAAGTAAATGTCAATCTAATAGAAAGGAGTTGGTTTACCAGGGAAAAAAAAAAAAAACTCATCAAAGCCATGACCAATTTTTTTAGAAAAGACAGGGGGAAGCGATGTCCCTTCGGTGAGGAAGTGACTGAATTTGAGATGCTATATATATATATATATATATATATATATATATATATATATATATATATAAATATCGATCGATTACATTACAGATCCTGTGAAAGGATTTGGAAGCGAGCCTCTTCCAAACAACCTTCATTTCAGGATTTGATACGAACGATTGGATTAAATCAAACAATAGTCCTGTAATACCATAGACCTGGAGCCTGGTAGGCTCTCCCTTTCGTATTCGACGTATGAGGTTCAAGCAGCTCAATTCCTAGGAACCGACAGCCCAGACACTAGCATATATAATTTGATTATAATGGTGAAGGCTTTCTTCCGAATTAACCACACTTTTTGAAGGGCTGAATATACAGAGACCTGGTGCACTACGTACCACAAGGTCCCCAAACGACCCTCCGCAGGTGTTGAATTCAGAGTTGTTCTTCTCCTAGACCAGTTGCCATCCAAGGCTATAGAACCCAGTCCGTCTTAATATTTACCCATAGCTGGAGGGAGAAGAAGGGGATTCACACCTTTCCTAAGGCTATTAGCACGTAAATGAATCTAATGTATTCGACTGGAATTCGAACACACACACACACACACACACACACACACACACACACACACACACACACATATATATATATGATGTTCCGACGACCACGAACTAATTATCTCTATGTCGGGCATGATTTTTGGGACCGGCTCGAGAATTGCACAAAAGACCACAAACAGTAAAGGAGAAGGTGTTGTATCCAAGTGCAGCAGGAACACTGTTAGATATCTTATTTTGCTTTCTCGTTTCATGTAGTCGAATTATTTATTGGATTGGTTTGTTTTGTTTTACTGCATATCAACCACAATGGGTTATTTAATGCCAACAAAATTTGTATTGCTGGTTATATTTTCTCTCTCCCTCTCTCTCTCTCTCTCTCTCCGTCTCTTTTTCTCTGTCTCTCTGTCTGTCTGTCTGTCTGTCTCTCTCTCTCTCTCTCTCTATATATATATATATATATATATTGGTTTGGTTTGTTTTACGGCATATCAACCTCAATGGGTTATTTAATGTCGATGAGATTTCTATTGCTGTTTATATTTTCTATCTATCTATCTATCTATCTATCTATCTATCTATCTATTGCTGTTAATAATGTATTACTGGTAATAATTTTTCTTCAAAAATTTAATATTTTATTTTACAAAATATTTCTGGTATTAAAACCTATTTTTGCACTCTCATAGTGTTTTGACCCAAGTTTGGGAGTTAACTATTTGCCTATAGTTAGGACCATAACAGGTGCTACCACCCCGGGTCAGGGTGGACCTGGGAACACCAGCAATTAAGAGTTGTTTTCACGCTCCTCAAAACCTCCTGATCAGAGACCTTGATGTTGGCTGAGCCTTATCGTCTTACCCAGGACGCGGATGAAGTTTATCGTCTTACCTTGGACAATATTTTATTATGAGTAACGCCTTGTGTCTTAGTGGCTTTATTGTCTTACTTTGGTGAAATGGATAGAATAGAAGAGTGTGATCTTTGGATAACACCGGTTCTTTTTATCTTAACATCAAAGAAGCTTTCTTTCTTATTCTATCAACCAAATCTATGATGGCAATTCCTCTTTATTCCATTTTGTCTTTTATTGCCATCAAAACTCGTTAAATAGTTTATTGTTTTTCTCTTTAATGTTAATCCAAATAAGCAAAATAAAAATGATAAAAGTACAGTTTTTTTGTTTTATTTTATTAATTACTGTATTTATTTTTTGAGGGGGGGCGTGGGGGTTAAAAATATAGATAAAAATAAATGACTGTCTCGAATAACAGGTTAACCAATTAACTGATATCTACTTTCTTCCGATGCTGACTACGCCCATCCACATTCCTGGAGGAATTACAAGTATTTGTCTCATCTACTAACCTTATATCAATCTAAATATCTATTCCGTTGACAATGGCTAGAATACGTTGACAACACAAGATCAAAAACTCTCTCCACCAAAAATAGGAGCAAGTTCCCGAGTAGATACTTGCATAATCAGGCATAAATCCGAAAAATATTTAAGTATCAACTCAAATCTAAACACAAAAAGATTTTAACATCTTTCTATTTTTTCTGTATTCACTGAAATTATTCACAGCACTGACCAGAACTAATCTTAATACATTTTATAATACTATTCTTCACCAAAGAGCCACTCAAGCTAGAGTTTTATTGAGGATTATTATAGTTGACTTTAAAGGTTAAGATTATAGGGATCGGGGAAGAAGCCTTTCGGAATGTGATCCACAAAATAATATAGCGTGTCCAAATTAAAAAAAAAATCACATCTAATAATAGCCAATTCTCAGATGATCTCAATTTTTAACAAAATGTTCAGAAACTAAGTTGATTGCGCGGATTTACATCACTGAGAATCTAGCAGGAATATGAATTGGGCATGCCAGTGATAATGTCAATGTGCCGTTGAAATGGCCACCATGTTCATCTAACTTGTCACCTTCTGTGGGGCTATGTTAAAATATATGTTCACCCTCTTTTTACAAGCCTAGAGAAACTTAAGTAGAGAATCCCTGAGTCGCTAGAGAATGTTACGTAAAGCATGCTACACCGTGTTTGGCAGAATCTGGACTACCGTCTTGACGCGTGTCATGCCGCAAGGGGTTAGCACATTGAAGTGAAGAAGCCTTGTGAAATCCGTTATAAAATCTACATCCCTTTGAATATCTTGATTGAATTTTTAGAAATAAATATATTATTATTAAACAGGAAGCCTTTTTAATTTCGTTTGCCTGTTACATTTAGTTACTCAGATATTCACATTTTAAACGTTGTCTGTTTTTTTTCTTTTTTTTTTCAGTGGAACACCCTTTATTTCTGGGAAGATACTGAACTTCATCCTTAACAACATAATGCAAAAGGAAAGTGGGTGGTTTGTCCATTTGTACATGGCATGGCGGTTCGTAGCTGCAAAGGTGTGAATTGGTGGATGTAGCTTTTTTTAACATTTGTCATAAAAATAGGAATAGAATTAGTAAGCAAAAATTTGTCTGTGGGTAGAGGCATATACGAGGAAATAATTAATCATCCAAAACGCCGCGTAGAATTTTTTGAACTCCGTCAAAGATGGATATGCATACTCCTGCCCATCTATAAAAGCATTGCTCCATTTTTGACCTGTTAATCTGACTTTCCTAGCAATTATTTGCCTGGTTTTGTTTGAGTCAGCCATTAGGCCGCTATTTGTTTACAGTATTGTTTTTATTGAGGTGGTCACCTATGTCTGCAAACAAGCAAGCGTATATTTGTTTAACTTCAGGGATCGTGACGCAATCCGACGCAAACGTCATGACGAGACGCATTGTCCCTTCAGGTTGCAGGCGATCATGGCTGTCCTCAAATTCCTATTCATTACTACATTGCTGTTCGATAAAAGTGACTCAATTGATTATTTTTTACTAAAAATATTTTTTGTCTATTGTTTTTGGGGTTAAAATAATTTTTAATCTTACTAATATAAAACCCGACCACCTAGGAAAAAACTTTATTCACCCTAAGGTATTCTATTGATAATTATAAATTTGGATATAAATGAGATTCAGGAAAAAACTCTGCGCAAAAAAAGTGACTCAGATATCGCATTCTAATGATTAAACTGATAAATTTCAAGAGCTTTTGACAAAATATTGAAAACTATTTTACAATACACTCAGAACTATAGAATTCTTGAACAGCTTAAATTAAATCTAGAGTATTCCAGAATATTCCAGAAAGTCTCATTCAGTATAAAAACAGCTTGAAATATCCACTGAAGTCACTAACCAGATGAAGGGGTACAAACACGCATCACAACCACTTAAGGTATCTATGATTGCCCTCTCAAAAGCAGGCAAGTCTACGAGAGAAATTGCAGAAATTGCTATAACCTCGCAATCAACTGTCTCTCGAGTGTTTAGGGCACATAAAGATGCCACTCCTGCTCCAAGGAAGGAAAACAAGGGAACGAAAGAAAAAGATTGATGATAGAACTGGCAGGGTAATCAAGAGAAAAGTTGCGAAGAATAGGACTATAACTAGCAAAGAATTTGCGGTCATTCTAATCGAAGTTGCCTCTTCAACAGTCCGTCAGAACAAGGTTACAAATCTTGTTAGAACAAGTCTACAAATCCTTTACACGAAGGTTTAAGCCACTAATAAGCAAAGTCAACAAAGCCAAGAGACTTGAATGGGCTCACTATTACAAAAATTTCACCGTAGAAGACTGGAAGAATGTTTTCTTCTCCGATGAAACGAAAGTTGAGCTAAATTCAAAGGATAAGGTGAGTCACTTTTATCGAACAGCACTGTATTTCTGAATTGACCTAACTTCTTGGGAAATAGGGTGAATTCTGTTTTCAAATTCAGAGAAAAATTAAATCACCCCTTTTCCAAGTTCATTTGTGCGAAAGTGAAAATCAACAGACTAGACTGGGGTTCGAACTCGACGTGCCAGTTCTACTTCTAACACCGACAATCGTTAGGCCATTCCCACAGTCATAGAACATGTTTGGAAAACGAATAAAAAATGTCTTTATTTGTCGAATTTTTTATATACATAGGACGCGAGATAAATTCGAACTAAAGGGATATGAAAATTCGCATTGCAAAAGCCTAAGCCGACTTGAATAAAATGGATGTAATCAGAAAATATTATCTACCAGTCAACTTCAAGCGGAGATTTTTAATGTATGGTGTAACTATTTGAACATTAACTAAAACCCTTGTGTCTAAGCTTGATGGAACATAGAATCGGATGCATAGAGCTATACTTAAAATCTCTTGGAGACAACATCCATCTAAATGACAGCTCTATGGACCCATCCCTTATATTTCTACAATCTCAAGTGAACACGGAATGGGATTTGCAGGACACTGCTGGCAAGCAAAGCAACAATTTGCGAGTGATCAACCTTTCGGCATATCTGTCTATGGAGCAAAACGACTTGGTCGACCAGCCACCACCTACATTGACCAGCTAGTTATGGCACAGAATGCCTCCCTGTTTAAGTTCCGGCCTTGATGCTAGACTGTAATGGATGACGCGATAAATTGATGAATCTCCGAGCTAACTCGGCCGAATATTAAATAAAACATAAAGTAATTTTAACGGAAATCAATGAATTAATCCAACAGAATTTGTGCTTGTATGATTAGAAAATGCTGCCAATGATTTTGGACTCTATGTCAATGCCTCCAAAACTGAATTCATAGGCTTCAACCAGCAAGACTCAATACAAACTGTCTCAGGTGAATCCAATAACATCTGTTGAATCCTTTACATACCTAAGAAGCGAAATAAATTCTATTGAAAAGGATGTGAAAATTCGCCTAGCTAAAGCCTGGGATGCCTTGAATATAATGGATATAATCTAGAAATTTGATCTACCAGAAAACTTCAAGCGGAGATTCTTTTGAGCCACTGTATAGGCGATGTTAATGTATGGTGTCATTTCTTGGGCATTAACTAAAACATTTGTGTCTAAGTTTGATGGAACCTAAACCCAGATGCTAAGAGCTATACTTAACATCTCTTGAAGACAACATCCATTTAAATGAGAGCTCTATGAACCCATCCCTGGTATTTCTACAATCTCACGTGAACGTGGAATGTGATCTGCAGGTCACACTGCTGGCGAGTAAAACTCGTTAGAAATCTATTGTTCTGGACACATAGCCATAGAGCGAAACGAGTTGGTCTTCCAGCCACCACCTACATTGACCAATTATGTTATGACACAAAATGCCTCCCTCATGACCTTTTGACCTTGATGCAGTACCATGATGGTTGGTCTGATAGACTCATGAATATCCGAGCTAATTCGACTGAATAAATAATACTGGTCAACAAAAAAACAAAAAAAAATAAAACAAAACAACAACAGCAAAAACAAACTAATTTTGAAATGATGTCGAGACACAAAATGTCTTTTTTAGCCAATTTGTCGGTGCCGAATCTGAAAATGATATTACTTCTCTTGGTTAGCTACCTTTTTCATTATAAAGAAATGCATCATTTTTAAAAAAAAAAAGCTTTTTTTCATTTGTTTCTTTTTTTTGTATATATAATATTGACCGATGGCAATATTTCTCATAAGAAATCTCTCAATCCCTATTCAAACCAACACATATTGGTCTGCTTATTGAGAAATACCATTTTTGCAATAACAATCAGTCTTTAAAAATAACACGATTGAATATACCAAGACCAACAAGTATTTTCATCAAATTATTTAATAAACTAACAGCAGAAATAAAACATTCGTGAACATAAGAACTGTGGTAAAAATTTTCTCTTTGTTGATTGTCTGTCGTATTCAATGTTATTTAAGACCCTTTTGATACTCCAACAGTATTTTGTACAATAGAATCAGTGCATTCAATTGGGATGTCTTTAGTTGGAGTTTCTTTCCAACTGTGAAAACAAAATTCGCTCAATATGCTTGTTTTCCTTCCGTAGTGAACGGTAAAAGTGATGGGATAATATATATGTAGATCCTTTTGCTGTGTTGTTTTCGATAAATAAACAAAACCGCTTGCATTGAAGTCTAGTGCCATCTACAAATGATATTCCATTATTGGATTCTTGACGTAGCCATATTTTCACTTTCCTGAAAGAAAATTAATCTATATCATAAAAGAAGAGCTGCTTCTCTGTTGGTTACACATTGTCTGCTAATTTGTGAGTATGTCTGTTTGCTGCATGGGTGACTTGCATGTGTTGGAGACACATGCAGACACGATTTGAGTGAGTTTTAAATGAGATATTAAAATAAAGATTTCTCCTCTAAATCAGTCTCTACAACTCTTAAACTGGTCTGATCAATAAAATTATAAAATAGGAAAAAAAAATTTTTTTAAAAATCCAAATCAAATAATTATGAGGTTTTATGGAACTTTTCAAGTAAATGGTGTTTCATTAAGACGGATTATATGTAAGGGTGTTTCATTCAGACAGATCAAAGTCAGCAGTAAATAAATCAGTGTTATTGGTAAAAATTTATTTATTTCTCTATCAGATCATGTTATTTTAAGTCATGGCAATTATGTGTGAATAAATATCGCTCAAATATCCGCCAAATCTGAAAGAAAAAAAAATTAGACGCTTAAACTTAATTCACATATAAAATCGGTCCACTCTCTACATTCGTTAATGATTAGAATGTTTTTTTAACGACTTATATATATATATATATATATATATATATATATATTAGGTGTGTTATTGATTTAAAAGTATGCCTCCGAACAGGCGAACGTACATACGCACACAGTTTGAAAGAGAATGAAATGAACATCTGCGTCGCTAGACCTAATTTCCTTTTCGGTTTGGGGAAATTTCTAGATTGATTTTCTCAGGAAATATCTTGTAAATTAAGGGAAAATTCCATACCTTTAACAATGGCTGCTTTGTCCACGTTAAAAGATTCACCTGAAAGCTTACAAAATAATGCTGTTTTCTCTAACACAAAATCTTCCCTTGGGATAGCCATTAGCCTTCGCATTCCCCTTAGTTTCGTCCACGATCTGATACCATCACTGTGAACAGCGTTTTGAAAATACGTAGTTGGCAATGGCACACAAATCAGGAGCTGCTGGCAAAGAGAAGTTTTGAAATAGCTAAATATCTATAGATATAAATATCTGTTTGGATTTGTTTACCTTGTCTTTTAATTAATATCTATTATTATAATATATACAATTGTCTTTCATGTATCTTAATAATCCACTATTTGTTTAATATCATCATTTGTCTATCATGCATATTAATTACCCATTATTATTTTAATATCTTCATTTGTCTATCATGTATATTAATTACCCATTATTATTTTTATATCTTCATTTGTCTATCATGTATATTAATTACCCTTTATTATTTTGATATATTCATTTGTCTATCATGTAACTAAATTATCCACTATTAGTTTAATATATTCATTTGATAATCATGTAATTAAATTACTCACTATTAGTCTAATATCTTCATTTGACTATCATGTATATTAATTACCCACCATTTGTCTAATGTATTTTTTGTCTACCATATATATTAATTACCCACTATTTGTCTAATATCTTTATTTAGCTATCATATATATTAATTACCCACTATTTGTCTAGTATATATATTTGTATATCATCTAATTAAATTACTCACTATTAGTCTAATATCTTCATTTAGATATCATGTATTGTAATTACCCACCATTTGTTTAATGTATTTTTTGTCTACCATGTATATTAATTACCCACTATTTGTCTAATATCTTTATTTGGCTATCATGTACATTAATTAGCCACTATTTGTCTAGTATATTTATTTGTATATCATGTAATTAAATTACTCACTATTAGTCTAATATCTTCATTTAGATATCATGTATATTAATTACCCACCATTTGTCTAATATATAATTATTCAAGAAGCATTCTGACGAGAAAAAAAATTTGGACCCAAATCTCCTTGCAGTAGACATAGCAATAGATTCAATATAGTCGCTTCACGTCTCTGGAAAACTTGAGTTCATGAAGGTGTACAGTGTTGCTCTCCTGGGGGTTAGCATCAGCCATATACTGATAGCAAAGTTGTACCTAAAAAATTTAAAACACTGAAATTTATATTTGTTCTCATTTAGGTAAGTAAAAGTTAAAGTAGTTATTTTCGAAAAATTAGTAATCTTAAGACAATCGAAAATCAACAGAAATGGGATTCTTCGAAAAGAAGATGAGAACCCCGTTGACAGAGTATGTAATGTAGTGAAATAGAAACAAAAGGTGCGCTTAAACATAGAATCAGAATACGTTGAAATTTCTAGGACAAATAACGAGGAAAGGGGGTCTAAAGAATCTGAGAGCTGTAGTGAACAAGACAAGATCTAGATTTAAAATTCAAATGCTAAGCACCGACTCATTGATTTTGTTAGAAAATAAAAAAAAAGACTAGAATTTACGAACTTTACTTAACACACACGCAAAAACGAATCCATAAGAAAACTCGTCAAATTTCACACCTTGATGCGAAATGTTTTACGACCAATAGAAAACGAGGAAACATTTAAAAACAAAACTCAAATAATCTTCAATTCTCAGAAACAAATTCTTTTACGGCACTTTTCGCGAGCTGACGCGAAGTTTGTTCGTCGTCAAATGGAAAAGCCCGAATCATATCCTGGAGTGAATTCCCAAATGACCTTTTCAAGCCCCTAAAACAAAATAAAAGATGGGCAAGTTCACCTGTCACCAGAGAGGAGACAAGCGTATTAACACGTCCCTGAACAAACGTCAAGCGGTCGTTATTATTATCTCTACCTTTCTCCCTCACCTCTTTTATACTTAATAAACGAATGGAACATTTTAAGACTGAGCAATTACTTCAGAGACTTTCCTATCCTACGATTACGCTCATACATACATACATACATACATCTACACATACGTTCCTGTCTACGTAAAGATAAACTCATTCTTGCAAGTACGACTACGAACATTTTGACGACCTTGTATCAACTAAAATACATTAATTTTATTTACTTTTACTGCAAACATTACCGTTCTGGAAAAATTATTATCAGCAGTACATTTCTGAAAAAGAAAAATATTACCAGCAATGCATTTTTGGAAAAAAATATTGCCAGCAATAAAAATCTTGTCGGCATTAAATAATGAGGTTGATATGCCGTAAAACAAACCAAATCAATAGATAGATAGATAGATAGATAGATAGATAGATAGATAGATAGATAGATAGATAGATAGATAGAAAGAAAATATTACCAGTAATAAAAATCTTGTCGGCCTTAAATAAATCATTGAGGTTGATATGCCATAACACAAAATAAACCAAACCAGTTTTTTCCATTTAAAGCAACCACGCAGACGCGCGTAAAAAACGTTCATTTTCGCGTTTCTTTCAGTCCATTCAGCATTTAATTCCTGTCATCTGACTTTCTTTTAATTCAACCAGAATTTAATAAAAAAAATTATTTTAATTATTTCTTTGTGTTATTATCTGCCTGTTTTTCAGACGCAGATCCTGTCGTTCAGTGTCTTTTTATTTTAAAAAAAATGAAAAAAAACTTTTTATGTCGATTTACTATTTGCTTGGTTTGTAGCAATACATACTAAAAATTCAATTCCGCTCTTGTGACCTTTGAATTCAAAAACCATTTCATCAAAACGTTTTATTCATATTTACTGTTAGTGTCTTTTTTATCAGTCCATTTGGATTTTTTATTCAAAATGTTTTATTCAGGTTTGCTCGAGTTTCTCTGAATCCATTCTTCAGCTAGTCTTACTTTCATCTGGTTTCAATTTGCCCAACCAGGTTTAAATCTTGTCAAAGCTGTCATAAAATGTTTTACACGTATTCAGTGCTTGCTTGTAGTGCAATATATCTCTAGAATATATGTAATATGGCAGCTGCGTAATGGTGAGAAATTATTATTTCCTTGCTTCTTTTTTTCACTATGTCAGTAAATATTCCACTAACAGTATTCCTAGAATGGTAAGTAGTAGGTAACTGAGATTAAACAGACACACAAATCAACGTAAAATATACTCGACTCCCCTTACTACTGCAGTAATGATATCAGGTCATCCTATAAGTTCTGTCCAAATTTTGAATAAAGAAAACAAGTGACCAAATGTTACATTTAATTAAAGATTCAATCAACAATGTATTTTCCCTGATTATCTATGACGTCCTTCCATCTTTTAACAAGCTTACTAATTCCATTACTGTAAAATTCTTTTGGCTTTGATTCGAAAAACTCACAAATGTCAGTTTTAATCTCTTCCTGTGTTACAAAAGCTGTTTCTTCCAAATGATTCTGTAAGCTACGAAACGAATGGTAGTCTGAAGGAGCAAGATCGGGAGAATAAGGTGGATGAGGAATTTTCTCCCAACCAAGTTCTTCGATTTTTTGTGATGTGATTCTTGCTGTGTGGGGTCGCGCATTGTCCTGATGAAACATCAACTCTTTTCGATTCACTAGAGCAGGTCTTTTTTTCCTCAAAGCTTGGTTCAAACGCTCTAATTGCTGACAGTATATTTGAGCATTAATTGTTGCATTAGGTGTTAAGAATTCAAAGTGGATTATTCCTTGGCGATCCCACCAGATTGAAAGAAGAACCTTTTGCCCATGAAGTTCCCTTCTCGGCTGTGGCTGGGGTCCTTCCCCTTTACCAAGCCGCTGTCTACGACGCTTAACATTTCGATAAAAGATCCGTTTTTCGTCGTCAGTCACAAGTCTATCCAAAAAAGGTGAAACAAGTTGACGAGAATGGAGAGAAGAGCAGATGTCAACTCAGGATTTTCAGACAATTCATGAGGCACCCATTTTCCAAGTTTAAGAACT
The DNA here is from genome assembly GCA_903632075.3 of Acanthosepion pharaonis. NCBI lineage: Eukaryota > Metazoa > Mollusca > Cephalopoda > Sepiida > Sepiidae > Acanthosepion > Acanthosepion pharaonis. The sequence goes on along the minus strand of CAHIKZ030000558.1, from coordinate 1,189,792 downwards.
TTTCCAAATTGTTGAAGATGACGATGAACAGTTGTATGGTTTGAACTGAGAACCACTGCCAATTCCTCAACTGATAAAGCATTTTCTTCACGGGCTGCTTCAAGAAGCTTTTCATCAAACTCAACTGGACGTCCGGTTCGATCTTCATCTTCAATAGTGAAATCTCCACCTCTGAATTTTGCAAACCATCTTCTGCAAGTTCTTTCATTCACACATTCCTCTCCATGAGTGAATGTTTCTAGCCGCTTCGGCTGTTGAGTTTCCTTTCTTGAACTCATAAAGCATTATGTGCCTCAAATGATTCTTGGGTACTTCCATGTTAGCAGGGTTTTAATCAAACAAAATTTAATTTTATTGTTCTCTGAAATAAAATTTGATCTGTTTAAATGTTTCTAAAAATAAAAATAATGTTCAGCTCCATTAGACATAATAAAATACTCTTTAAATTTCGTTCATTTTAACAAAAAGTTAAAATACGAACAGAACTTATGGGATGACCTGATAGATATATGCTTCATTTTACTGTTGTAAGAAGCGTGTTTTTAGTCAACAAACCGATATTACTTCCGGAGTATACAATTGTTTTCCGTAGCTGACTAATAAAAGTGTGTGTATTTTGTAAGTTCGGTTAATACAGTTGTGTGAGAAAATTTACTGCTTAATGGACTGAATAATTGTTTTAATGAGAAAGGTCGTAATGTTTTTGTGAATTGTCTTTGAATTATACAGCGTTTTTTTTGTTAAGTGGTATGAGGTTAGCGTGAATGGACTTAGTTGAAATAGGGCAACCGAACACGAGAATGTCCTACTGTGGGTGATTGGGACCAGTTAAAATTGTCAAAGTGGATCAAGTGTTTTTAGAATTAGTCGGAACAGTCGCGATTTGTCCTAAAACTGGTTTCTATTATATGATCCATCTTTTAAAGCGTGTGGAACTAATTTGCCGTGCTTATGTACACAAGATGCGCTTTACATATTTTTCTTATCAATGCGACGATGCAAAATTCCGATTAGGCTCTCCGGCAACGTCGCACATCATTGTGGGATTGAAGTGTTTTATTGGCGTTTTCTCCATAATCCTTTCTTGTCATTTCCCTCATCGTGACATCTGATTATTCATGATAATACAACGGAACACCTACACGAAAGTTGTTCCGTATTTCCGGGGTTTCACTGAATTATAGCGCGTCGGGCTAAAGGGCGAAGACATAATTTATTTTACTAATAGCCTCTTATATTCTTAAGGAATAAAACTTCGAAAAGAACTCCTCTTTTCTTCTCTCAGCTGATTTGATTTCGTTAAGTTTTTTCCATGTGGGGTTCTAGTTGGTGTTTGTGTTGTCTGTTAAGCCCGTCTGTAGTGGCAAACCTGTCTGTATATCGCCAACATTAAACCCTCTCATCCAGTAGTTATTTTTACATTTTAGCGATTACATCGAATCTATCATTCGCCTGTGCATTTAATACTGCTGCCATATTTTGTCTGATGCTCCTGCTATTTATCTCGATGTTCTTGAGAAAATCCAAAGAAGGTTCTGCAATGTAATCTATTCTGACTTGGCATCTCGACTTAAGTCGTTTTCTCACCGAAGTGACCTGGTTTTCCCCTCTCTCTTTTCTACAAATAGATTCATGGCAGCTGATCTGATGAGCTTTTGTCTCTGGTGCCCCGACTGCATGAATTTGAGAATGATTGGCATCTAGGTACAAGCCGTTTACTATTAAAATAGCTAAATGCAACAGCCACTTCTACTCCAACAGTTTTTCTCGAAATTCCCGTCCGTGGAAATCCCTTTCGCTTACTTGTTTCCCTGGTAACTACAATCTTCAAAATTTAAATGCAACGTCAATCTCCTTCTGTCTTCTTGAATCTCGTTCATCTGTTGTCATTTCCTCAATCCTCCCTATACTCAGTCTTTTGTCTGACTTTCACTTACTTTGACTCTCTACATAGTAGTGGCATTCCAGCTTTGCTTTCTCCTTTTACACACCTGAAATAAGGAACCACGCTTCTATTCTTTGGCATCAATGGTTTTTGTTTCTGAAATCAGGAACAGGAACAGGTTCTCTTTTCTTCTATATCCTATTTTTTGTGAGAACATGTCATTGCAAAGGATGGTGAATGCATGATAAGTGCGAACATATCATTGCAAAGAGGGTGAATGATTGATAAGTGGGAACATGTCATTGCAAAGTATGGTGAATGATTGATAAGTCGAAACATGTCATTGCAAAGGATGGTGAATGCTTGATAAGTGGGAACATGTGATTGCAAAGGATGGTGAATGCTTGATAAGTGGGAACATATCATTGCAAAGGATTGTAAATGCTTGGGAAATGGCAGCCTCTTATTGTAAAGAATGGTAAATGCCTGTTAATTGCAACATATCATTGCAAAGGATGGTGACTGCTTCATAAGTGGCATGTCAACTCAAAGGTAGGTGTATACTTGATAAGTGAAAACAAACCATTTCAAATGATGCCGAATGCTTGATAATTGGCATCCCGTCACTGCAAACGATGGTCAATTCTTAGGAATTGCAACATATTATTACAAATGATGAGGTATGTCTGATAATTGGAAACATTGCAAAGATTATAAATGCCCGATAAGTGGCAACTCGCCATTCCAATAACTGATGAATGCCTAATATGTGGCAACATTTCATTTCAGATGAGGATGAATGCTTGATAAATGCCAACAAGGCATAGCAAAGGACGATGAAAATGTAATTGATTAAGATGAAATTGTACTTGATTTGTTCAAGAATAAAATTGATAAGCACAAACTGAAATTATTTATAACTGATCTTTTGAATCCTTTCATTGTCTTGATTATGATTTTACTAATCTTCCTAAAGACTATTGCGTTATCGTCCCATTCAGGTTTGACATTATAATAACCTGCTTAAGTGCCACTTTGGTTGGCCCCCAATCGATTTCAGTTCAATTTGATACATACAGAATTTATATTAAACGTTTCGCAAGTGCCAATTATCACTCAGCTTCAAAGATTCTGTGTTGCTTATTTGCATAATTTACTCATTAAGAAAATGTAATGACCTCTGTAATTTGCAGTTAATATACCGGGAGTATAAGTGGAGAGACGATGGGCGCCGCCAGGCTTTCTGAAAGTCAAACTGAAATGGTCATGAAGGAGAACAATCAAAGCAACACCGTGGCGCATCGGTTGAGGCCCGGATCAACAACGCCTGCGCTTCCCATTGAGTCGTTCAAGTGGGCGACTGGAGCAACAAGCACCATCAAGCTACCAACGAAAGGTTCAAGCATCTGAAAGTGGAACGGTCTTGAGAGCCACCGTCAACAGATCAGAATTGAGGAGGTTGACTGCTTCTTCGGCCTTCATGTATAATGGTATTTCTTCTTTGCTTTCACACCGTCTTTTGTTCTACTCCCTTATTAGTTGTTTTTTTTTTTGGAGGAGAGGGAGGCCTGGCTTTCTTTTTAATCTCTAACTTTCTTCCTTCCCTTTTGGTTTAATCGGATTAATACACAAGGCGTTACAGGGTGTGGAAGAATTAGGAACAGAAACATTAATGATGGGCAGAAAGAGAAGAGAGTAATGAAGCGGACAGTAGATAGCGATTGACATTGCATTTAAATTTTTGCAGATGAAAGTAGACTGCAAAGCAAAGAAACCGGAAGAAAGTTCCACAAGCGAGAAGTGCGAGAAAAGAAACTGTTAGCATAGAATTTACGGCTACTAGCTAGCTCAACTGTAAATTGATGAGATGCCGACGCCAGTGCAGGGTTGCACTTAAATTTAAAAATTCTAGGTACCATAGCAAAGAGTTCATTCGTTAATTATCATGAAAGTATTTATAGAAAAGAAATAGAGAGGCAACCTTACGGCGATGAGAAAATGACTGGAGACTGAGTCGCCAGATCAGGACCAATAATATTGCAGATTCTTCTTTTGATTATATAAAGGAGCTGAAGGGGTACCTGGCCATATATAACAGGAATATTCTAACAATGGAGAAATGGTAGACTTATAGATATGTAAGGTAGATTCTGGAGAGAAAATCTGTCTCCTCCGATATAATGAACCGACTTTCTTAGCAGTTGATCTAGCATTGGATTCAATATAGTTTTTTTCCACTTCATATCAGCAACGAACTTTAGTTAGAGAAGGCGTAATGAGTCCTTTTCCAGAATGATAGAATCGGCCATGATGATAGAAGCCAGAGAGGAATCTCTCAGATAATTAATGGAGAGGTTTAGTTTTTGAGGCGTTAAAATTAACAAACCATCCTATGCTCCAATTAACTATGGACTTTGTGACATTTTGGACATCGGCTGCCATTTTGACCTTGTCATACTGACAAGACTTATTATGGAGCTAGGATAAATGTTGTGTCTTCCGCATAGATGCCAAGTTTAGAGCGGGTGTCATCAAGAAGTTGATTAATGAAAATTAAAAATAGAGTAGGCCCAAGGATGGCACCTTGGGCGGGGGTGACACTCGTGTTAGTATGAAATGATCTAGACGATTTGCCGTTCATTTCACGATTTGATAGGAAAGACTGGATCAGTTCAAAAAAGTGTCACCGTTAACACCGTCACTTTTCGGCTTGTGGAGAAGACTTGAATGCCAGACCCTGTCAAAGGCTTTCGAGATATCCAATGCTACATCCCTGGCTTCACCGGTTTATATCTGGAGCATGGTAGATAGTTTTTTTCTGCAATTATCGTCAGTACATCAGCAGCTGGCCTGGAGAAACGAAGGCATTCTTTTGTCCGTAAAGAAAGAATAATGTAAAAAAAAAAATTCAAGTGAATTTTAGAAAATGATACAGTGAAAAAGAGAACAAGAAATTTATATATATATATATATATATATATATATATATATATATATATGGAGAGGGAGAAATGGGAAAGAGAGAGAGAGAGAGAGAGAGAGAGAATGAATCATTGTTAACATATTCAACCGGAGGCGGTTGTCTGTTTCTTCTGTATTTAGGTCCCAACGATTGGCGCAGTTGACGGACAGGTGATAATGATGATGATGATAACGATGATGATAATTGTTGTGTCGTGGCACAATAGTAAAAATAAGAAAATCAAGTCGACGTTGGTTTAAAGAACAAGTGTATTTAACATCACAGATACAAAGGTAGGAAACGGGTACTACTCAGCTAGGCAGTTGTAGTACTGTCGTTGCTTACACCGGGTAGGTATTACTGGCACTATATATAGTGAGAACCGGTGTAATTTCCTTGTGTTAGAGGCCGGTGCAACAATAATGATGATGATGTTTCCTGGAGTTAGGTCCTTTGTACGGAACTGAATAATGCATTATTCTTTCACTGCAGGAAACTAGGGCGAATTCGACGCCACTGAACACGTCAAGCTTACGATTCTTGCGTCATACTAGTCTAAGCCAAAACATATACAGTGTAATGATGCTAAGATATCAATCATTTGAGAAGACAATTCATACATGCTCTCAAATATAACTCTAGTCAAGAAGAGCAAGCTGAGATCCATAGACGACACTGATCAACCCCCTCATCATCGTTGGCAGTAATCCCGTCGAAGTCGCCACGTCTTTCGTATACTTATGCTTAGGAGTTTCCAATACCGGTGACCTCATTACGGAGATCAAAAGAAGACGTAGGCTGGTTGCGCGTGTCAAGAAAGACCTCTGGAGGCAACTACTTCGCATCATCTGCTGAGGCACCCAGCAAGTGATTTCCATGCTACTATACGGCACCAGGATATGGCCTCTCAGCAAGAGCCTCTTCTCTATGGCTTCTAGGCCTGCGCCCTCAGGATCATCGACACTGGTCCGATCTTCTCTCCAAATGGAACCGACCAGCCGAATATGCTTCGCACCAACGCTTAGCGCCGTGTTCGCTGACTCGTTCACGTCCTGTGATGAGCTGATGACTACCTTACCAGAATCATCACCCGCCATATTGCAAACTGACTACGACTTCGCGGCAGACCACACAGCCGCTGGAGGAACGTCCAGAAGATTAATCCGGTGCTGGAGGATGTCCCGCCGTTCTGCCAAGACCCAGTGAGCTGGAGGGACAAAGTGGGCTCAATGCCACCATGGAATGAGTTTTAAAAACAGCACCAGTGAGAATCTATCTCTTGGAAATAATCAATAGCGCGTGGATAAATTGGTAGATAGCTCGATAGACCATGTTGAAATATTATTATTATTTGTCGAAAGGATACATTTTGTGAGAGAGATGTAGAGTAATATATGTTTATCGAATTGTGTTTAGAATGCCTTGTTCTTTCGTCAGAAAGATTTCATGATCTTACGAAGATATACATGTTCCTTTCCGGGATGACCATTTAAAATAGATATATGATGAATATTTTGTTACGGTGATTGGTGATTAAGATTATTTGATAGATCTGCGGACACATGGGAGTTTCCTCAAACAACAGATTGAAAATGATTTTACAAACAATTATGTGAAATTAACGACAGCGTATTGCCTGAGAAAATTGGACAGAAATAATGGAAGGGGGTAAATGATTCTGTTTTGTGTGTAGCGATGCATTTTTTGTACGTACGTATTTGTAAAGTTCCCAGAGAATAGTGAGAGACTTACAGATTTCTCTGTTGATGGAATTATTAGATATACTGGTGAGTAGTCGAGTAAAGTTAGGTGTTGTGTTGTATTCAACGTGACATTAAATTCGTTTGGGGCTGAAATGACCCCCCCGCACCAAAAAAAAAATATCGAACAAGATACATTCTACTCCAAGACATGTTTTAGCTAAAAGAGAAAAAAATGATAGATATTTCTTTATATATTACTCTGGAAATGCAACGTAACGGTCGTTAGTGTAATTTCTTTGGCAAACAATTGGAGTAATCTTAAAATTCTAATGTGGAGTGATATTATTCAATATGTTTTTGTTGATTTCACTAGCATAATGCGTTACAAATTGACCCATATTCTATACTACTAAAATTTATAAAAATCGGAAGGCATGAAGAATGAAATATTCTCGAAATCTTAAATGAATAATCTCCACAAAGAAATATTCGCACTTCTCGTCCAAGTCAAACAGACGTGACTTGGAATAACATTTGACGAGTGACACGCAATATCAAAGCTAAGCTATGGCTTCTACTCCGCCATGTTTGCTCCATTTGAAAACAGGTAAATGCTATTCTTTGATGCTGAATGCAAAGATATTTCTTTTTAAATTGTTCACTGGAAAAAAACAAACAAAAAAAACGAAAAAAATGACTGAAATCTTTTTCGTCTTTAATATTGATAATATTCTTTTTTTCGCTGTTGACAGCGTCAGCCAATGGCATGGATCTATTTGGAAACTGATCTTTCTGATGAACGGTCGCACATAACGACAACTATTATGAATTGCAGAATAATGCAGAATAGCGATGTTATATCGCTTTTTATTTCCGCTCTGCTAGGTTGACAAGTTTTAATATAATTCTTTTTTGTTATTCCTTGAATTCCGTTTTTTTTGTTTTTTTTCAGAGGTGTTCATTCTTTCATCATAGCTTTAGTATTCATATTTAGTGCACTGGTCTTGAAAGCCTTTGAGAGTGAACGCTATAGAAACTAAACTCTCAAGAATTTGGAGTTGGCACAGTTTAGATTCTAATCCAGGATATTGGAATCCGACGTAAGCCTACTGTTAGGTGCTCGGGGAAGAGGTTTGGGGATTAGGAGATCAAGTTCCACCTCCTTTGTTATATCCTCTATCTATAAAAGGCAGGATGTGTGTGTGTGTGCGTGTGTGTGTGTGTGTGTAACGAATGCACGGCCGCAATTTTCGACGGATTTGCACCAAAATTTACATGCACATGCTCCAAGTTAGCGGAAGGCCAACACCGACGTTGCATTTCCCAACTCCCATCGATAGTGGAAATAATCGATTTTTTCATGCTTCTACGGCAGTTTTCATGTAGTTTGCGGCCATTTTCTACTGGCCAGAGTGAGATCCTATAGCTGGATGCCACGAATAGGCAGGAAGATTCTACTGGCCAGCGTGAGAGCCAACAGCTGACTGACACGAATGTTAACTAGCATGTTAGCATGCAAAAAAAATCGATAGCTTCATTTGTGGGAAAAATTTAAATCTGCATGGCACTTTACTCCAATTGGGTCATTCGCTTGCTTAAACTCAACGTTGATTCTGATTCCGCAGAACTGGGTTGGGTGTGAAAAAGTATTTGTTGTTAACATCCTTTTTTTCATTCTGTTTTTCCAGTTACGAGTCCTTTTTTTAAAGCTGATCGTTTTGTGTTCATTTTGTTTAGTTCTTTTTTCGTAACAGATTTAATGTTTAGTATAGAGCTTAGAAAAAAATCGCAGTGTGAGATAAGCAAGAAGTAAGGCATGTAGCAACATCAGCACAGCAAAGGGCACTCCTTTAAAGGCAAGGAAGGGCAAAAATATTTTAAGTCAAGTGATAGCGATTGCTGTATGAGTCGTACGATTTTTGAATCAAGCACTGGCAACGCCGGGCCATGCTGCTAGTTGGCTTATAAATGTTGAATATTTCACCATGGCAAATTTATGAGAAAATTTAACCGGTAACCAGAAATGTAGTCCCAACCTTTTAAGCGTACGATTATTTGTGATGTTAGGGTCCGTCAGTTTTACTGCTGAACTCGACAGATTTAATCGTAAGTTCCATTCTAATAGTTTCTTATTTCACGCATTTCTCACCTTTAGAACGCTTTTCCGGTTTAAAATGTAAATAAACGATAGAGTAAATATATGACAAACTATATAGAAAGTAGAGAAATTAAAAAAAAAAAAATCCGAAGAAAGAACTTTCATTGCTTTTCAAGAAAACCTATATATATATATATATATATATATATATATATATATATATATATATATATATATAATGAGTACAAAATCATTAAAAATACATTATTATATAACATTGTCCTTACACTGAGCTATGTACTAATTATTATACTACTCGGTTCTTACATTGAGCTATGTACTCATTATTATATTACTTTGTTCTTACATTGAGCTCTGTACTCATTATTTTATTGCTCTATTCTGATATTGAGCTATAAGAAATTATTCCCTGCAGATTGACCACATATTCTCGATTGGATTTAAATTAGGAGGGTTTCCTGGGTAATCTATAGTACTTTGATTTGCTCACTGGTATGGCTTGCCAATGTGTTCGTGCAGCGTTTCAATTTTCCAACGCTTACCTAGAGTAATGTCCATTGCAGACAATGACCTTAGGACAAATACTCGACAGTCGAGCCAATAGTATCTGGGCGTGATAAAATCTCATGCAATCGCGGAAAACGCAATATTTTTCAAATTTCACCATAAGGAAAACAGTCATATTGCTGCACGCCACTGCGCATGACCTAATCTGAGGAAAAAATGATATTGATTTCACCGTGCCACTCAGGTCGGTCTAAAACTGATCGTATGGTGAACGAAAGCGGTTGTTTTCAATTGATTTGCACAAGGGTGTACCTACTTTCACTCATATCGCACGGTTAAAAAAATAAATACCGTGGTTTCAGGTACATGTTGTCGCATCTGAGATCGTCTGCCCCGGAACAGTGCCAATTAAAGTTCACCTCTTTGACAAATTGATCATGTGTGTGTGTGCGTTGGAATCGGTTCATGAAGGGGAAGAGAGTTTTCTCAGCACCCCTTAAAACAAACATGGATGTGAGTGTCACAGGAAGGGCTGTGGGCGTGTATATCTGAATGTATGTGTTCGTGTGTGTATGTATATTTATGGGCGTACATGTTACTTTTTACTGTAAGAGCAAATGGGAAATATTACTGATGTTATTGGGGGAACAACAACGTAGCAATCCATCTCGGCCAGAAGCGTGTGCGTTCGTGTATGACGACAATACGTTGAAGTCGAACCTGACCCAATTCTATTTTGCATAATGCGAGACCAAAAAAAAAAAAAATGCCAAAGATACAGTATCAAAAATGTTGGTTTTAAATTCAGTGTGACATTTATATGTAAAGATCGGGAAAGAAGTAAAAAAAAAAAAAAAAAAAAAACAACAAACAGACATGAAACAAACAATTTTTGATTTTCAGATCACAGGGAAAATTTCTCGGCTTTGACCAGGAAGTAGAAAGCAGGCGTGATCAAAAGAGAAAGAAAGATATTGAAAGAGAGACTGCGAGAGAAACTGCGAGAGAAGCTGACAGAAGCAACCAGAGGAGGGGGGAGAAGCTGATAAAGAGCAGAAAAATGTGAAGCAACCAGAGGGGGGACAGTGACAAAAGAGAGAGAAAGAGATAGAGAGAGAGAGGTAGATATGCACATGAGATAGATATAAACAGAGTGAGTTAGATAGCTAGAAAGAAAGAAAGATAGATAGAAAGAAAGATAGATAGATAGATAGATAGATAGATAGATAGATAGATAGATAGATAGATAGGCAATCCTGAAATTCTGGATTCCCAAGTTTTCATTACTCCGATTGTTTTCGTCGATGCTTTTACGTGATTTTTTTTTGCGGTTAATTTTTTGTTCGATAACAATTTTTGTAACTTTGGAAATAATCGAAATTAACTGCGAAATTCAGCAAAAATCATCCATGAAATAAAAATAATTGTTTGCATGGAAAGTAAGGACCTACATACATCTTATTGCCTTTAAAGTAAGCGACGGCAGAAGAACTGAACTTTTAAAAGGTAAGCTTAAATGCAATACATCAATGCACTGATCAATTTTGAGTAGTTTTTGTAGTTTATTGTTGCCTATCGCATCTACTCCTCCTTACCTGTTGCCAGGAAGGCCCAATATATATATATATATATATATATATATATATATATAGAGAGAGAGAGAGAGAGAGAGAGAGAGAGAATCGCAGGCCTCTCGTATCTGAGGATGCCTATCTATTATGGCGGCTAGGTAATTCCTGCTGTAGACACCCGCTCAGGCACATTTGTGCTTGTTCAACAACCACCTGTGATTTAAACTGCAACTATGCTGAGCAGACTTTAGTTATAGTTTTTGGGAGAGAGCGCGTTATCTAACGTGATCAACAATCTGAACAAGGCCAGCACACCCAAAACCTCGGTCACGATGACTCATGATTTTGTGCTAGCATAACCACCGACGTCTCCCAAATTGTTTTGTCTATCCGATGAGCATTATTTTTTCTGACCATGAGACCCAGTGTGGAATAGAGATAGATATGAACAAACTGGTATAGATAGATGGATACATAAATGCATAGATACGATAGACTGGTATAGATAGATAGATAGATAGATAGATAGATAGATAGATAGATAGATAGATAGATAGATAGAAGAAACGAAGATGATATCTCTAACGCAGATAGATACAAAAAACTATGATGTGTATCTGTGAACACTCTTAGATAGATAGATAGATAGATAGATAGATAGATAGATAGATAGATAGATAGAAGGAAATATGATGGATATCTGTGAACATAGATAGATAGATAGATAGATAGATAGATAGATAGATAGATAGATAGATGGATATCTGTGAACATAGATGAAATATGATGGATATCTAGTGAATGAAATAGATAGATAGATAGATAGATAGATAGATAGATAGATAGATAGATAGATAGATAGATAGATAGATAAAAAATAAGATGGATATCTGTAAACCTAGATAGATAGATAGGTAGATAGATACTGTGATACATAGATAAATAGATAAATAAATACTGTGATAGATAGATAGATAAAAGAGAATGATGAATATCTATGAATACACATAGATAGATAGATAGATAGATAGATAGATAGATAGATAGATAGATAGATAGATAGATAGATAGATAGATAGATCATGGGATAAGATCACTCTACCGATATAAATAACAGATAAAAACAGTCATACACCTATGCGAAAACAACAATGAGAAGAATAGATATTGGCAGGCAAATACAGGAACGTGGGTAAAATTAAGAAATAAGAAACCATGATGAAATTAAAACGGAGAATTTAGAAAAGTAAAAAAGTAAGAAGTTAAGATTAAGATGGCCAACAAGTAAGCGGGAAATAGAAAAAAAATTATAGAAAACGTAAAACGAAAAGAATAAATGAAAAATAGAGCGTTTTTATGCTATTTCTAAAATCTTTTTCTGCCTTAAATAAAATGCTATTGTCATTAACAATACTTTTGACTATCAACTTCAAACCACCTTACAAGAGTATCGAGTAGAAACAAAATGACAATCTCAGCGAAAATAAAAGATTTGACAGATTAAGGATATTCTAAAAGCTGATTTTGTCCTTAATTATCAGCAGACGGACAGCCGTCAGCAAATTACAATTTTTGATTTGGTTTCCTGGAGAAGCGACGAGTCATAAACATTAGCTAACGGTTTCTTTAGAATTTGGATATCAGCCCGGGATGAAAACAAACAAAAAAAAAATAACTTTACATAAAGAAGAGAGAAAGAAAACAGAAAAATGTCAAGGTGCCAAGAGAAAGATGTGATCTGAACAGAAATGGGATCTGTTGACGATGATGGCAAGAGTGAAAAGAAGGTATAAAAAAGAGCAAGGAAAGTAAAAGGCAAAGAAGAAGAAGAAGCGAATAATGAAATAAAAAGGTGTGCTTTAAAAGAAAAAAAAATGAAAGGAGCTGATGACGATGAAGGCAAGAATGAAACGAATGCAGAAAAAGACAGAGGAAATAAAAAGACATAGATAAGCGAATAATGAAAAAAAAAAGGTGTGAATTTAAAAGAAAAAGGAAAAGGATCGATTCACGATGAAGGCAAGAGTGAAACAAATATAGAAAAAGACAAAGGAAAGAAAAAGACATGAATAAGCGAATAAGGAAAGGAAAAGGTGTGAATTTTAAAAAAAAGAATAAAAGCAGCGATTCACGATGAAGGCAAGAATGAAAAAAAGGAAAATCAAATTGAAAGAGAAAGGCATGGAAGAAGAGAATAATGAAAGATAAAAAAAAAGAAAAAAAGCAAATAAAATGACTTGAGGAAACAGAAAGATTATGGAAGGATTAAATCCAAAAAGGGAAGAGACGGTTGAGGAAGAAGGCATCTGTGAAAGAATTAGAGAAAAAGGAAAAGGGGGAAATTAAGCTGGTTTAAATGGAACAAAAGAAAGCAAGAAAAACAGACAAGAAATAAACAAGGAAGCAAAAAAAGTTGACCCATGAGTTGAGAAGCACATTTCGTCAGTCCCTAGGGGATATGTTCAACTGGTTATGGTCTGGCAACTAATAATCAAGTCTCCGGTGCTGAACGGGTTTTTTACTAACCAATTTTAATGTATTGTCGCCATTTTATATTTTTAATTTCGAGCATGCGCGTTGTCTGTTTTTGAGTTGTCGACTGCTCATGTAAAAGTAGGGTCAGTTGGGAAACGTCTGTAAGAAAAAGAGCACCATGACACAATTCACTCCGTCAAAATTTGGAAACGTCATGGTGTACTGCGTGGTATTCGTGTCGAAAACTACAGTATAAACATTTCAGAGTTTTTGGGTGTCGATCTGATGACAGTGCAGAGAATTCGGAAAGACTTGGATGAGTCTGATGGTGACGTTATGCCTCCATTCATCTTCTCACAGGGAATCAGACTCAACATGGACTCAATAAATACTTGAGGAGGTAGTGCTGCCATTGGTCAAGAGGGTTGCTGCTGGAAGACGCTATGTCTGGCAACAGGACTCTGCACCATGCCACACCAACAGGAGAACCCTAATCATGGCTGTCTGACAATTTCTGCGGCCACATCACCCTTTACATCTAGCCACCTAACTCTGCAGATAGCAACCTTCTCCTTTATTATGTGTGCAGCGTATTTAAGCTAGAGACTAATAAAACTCCTTGTAACAACAAAGATGAACTGATTAAGGATTATGAAGGATTATGATGAAGGATTATGGCGGCCTTCGCCAATTTAAACAAGGATACCGTCCAGGAGAGCTGGAGGAGATTCCGAAGTCATCTGGAGGCCATGGTTGAAGCCAAATGACGATTTTATTGAATAAATCTGCTGTTCAATATTTCAAGATATCTTAGTGTAATTTTGGTAAATATCTCTTTTAAAATGAGATGTCAGCACTATTTTCATTTCGTGTAATTTAAACATTTTATCCATCGCATCCTGTACCTGTTAACCCCTGCAATCAATTAAGATTCGAAGCCAATATCATGGTATTTACTACTACTACTACTACTTCTACTATTATTATTATTATTGAAAACGTACAACGAATGCTCATAAAGTGATTCTGTGGTACAGATATACAAAGTCCATCCGCCTATATTTCTGAGATTAAGTATTTTAACTACACTATTTACATTCGCCTGAATAATGTAAATAATATAAATAGATAGGAATCTCAGTATACCCATTGGTCACACCCAGCCTGGTAAAGGTATTTCTGGAACGGACATCACTGCCAATTATGAATGACGTCGTCAGAGGTTTTGATAAAAACAGGTGTGGTCCAGTTAAAAATAACTTAAGATTGGGCTACACAATATATTCAGAGCGTCTTCGATTGATGATTTTCCCAAGTATCTACATATAATTCCCAGGTTTTTTTGGCCGCTTCATCCTTCAAATCAAGCCTCCCAACACGCGGTTAAGATGCCCATCCTACCTCCCCTACCGATCACGAACAATGATGCACAAGGGCATTAAGCCTCTTGGGGGACATGACCAACTAGTTAAGGTCAAGACTCTGAGAAACAAATCCATGGCACTATAGGTGATATAAACTGTAGCGCATCTTAATTCACCAAGACAAAACATTTTAACGTCTCTAATAAAGTTAGACCAGAAGCCATGATAGACATGTCTTGTGTAACATCAGGGCGTTTACTATTATTATTATTATTATTATTATTATTTCCTTCCGGATTTAAATCCACTGATCTGAAAAAATAGACATAATATAACACATTTTGCATAGATAAAGCCCTTCGTAAGGTGTGACCTGTACATGTGATAAGATCTATTGTATTTCTTTAAGGCATGAGCTACAAGGAATTCCTTCAATGAATGTATCAAAACCTTTTCTAATCAATGCGAGCGCTTCAAATACAAGTGGAATTATTGATCTCCTCATGTGTCACGTTTTGGTGACTTCCCCTTCAAGATCCTTGCATATAGATAGATTATTATCATTATTATTTTCTTAGATTTCTGGCGTTTACACATTTCTTTCCGGGTCCCGCCCAGGGACCTTAGGTTAGGAATGGCGTTATGACACTTTCCACTGACTAAAAAAAAAAAAAAAAAAAATTACATAGATAAAACCCTTCGTAACGTGTGGGCTGTACTTGTCAGAACAATTTTTTTGTATCTCTTTGAGGCATGGACTTCCAGGAATCCCTTCAATTAGTCTACTGGAATCTTTTCCAACCAGTCCTAGGGCTCCAACTACAACAAGGATTGTTGAATTTCTCATATGCCATATATTTGAGAATTCTTTCTTCTTCTTCTTCTTCTTCTTATTATTATTATTATTATTATTATTATTATTATTATTATTTCCTTTGGTCTCTGGTTTATATTCACTTCTTTCCGGGTCCAGACAAAAGACCTGAGGTCAGAAATGACATCATGACATTTTCCACAGGCAAAAAAAATAAAAAAATAAAAATAAAAATCACATATTTTACATAAATAAAGCCCTTCGTGAGAACATTTTTGTATTGCTTTAAGGTATGTGCAACCGTGAATCCATCGATGCGTCTACTGGAAACTTATCCAATCAATTCGAGTGCTCCAACTATTACTGGGATTGTTAATGTCCTCATGTGCATCATTTTTTGTGATTTTCCCTTCAAGATCCTTATAGTTTTTTTTTTGAAGGTGTTCAAAAATACTTTACAATCTGCATCAACCACCATGTCAATAAGAAAGCACATTTTGTCTTTGCGGTCTCTAATCACGATGTCAGGGCGATTAGCTTTGATTGTGTATATTTTAACGTCCCATAAAATTGTTACAGGTCGTATCTCTGTACCCGAATCTGGGTGGTGTTCATATCAATTGCTTGCAGTAAAAGTTAAAGATTTTCCAGTGTAGATATTAGCCCGCTCTGTCATGCCTGATTGTATATTCATTTGGTGCCAATACCGTGCAGCCTGATACAACATGGTCAAATGTTTCTGGATATTTATAAGAGAATCTACATTTTGGGCTAACACAATTTTTCAGCATGTGTGTTTGGAAATTTCAGTTACAGCAACAAGAATAAAACCTGTTTCAGCTTTTAACCCTGCACTACGTAACCACTGTCTACTTCAGCTTGTTTTGTACGGACAGAATATTGACCGTGAAGCGATTTATCTTGGCATCGTTTCTGTATCTGATTGGTTCCATTTGCTTTTGCTTTCTTTTTAAGTATTTTGCAGTTGCAGTCGGTGTATTATGCTTTACTTGTATTTATTCACCCATGTGAAACTCCATTTTCAAATTTATTATTCAATGAATTTTCTTCTTTCATGTTTCTTTGGCACAGATCATTATCTAATCCGTAGTTTCCAGGTATCTTTGTAGGCCAATTATTGTAGTTCTGTAAGACAATTCTAGTTGAACTAATCCTCTGCCTCCTTCAGATCTGCACACATACAGATGATCAACATCAGCCTTGGGCCGATGCATGCGGTGGTAGGTGAGAGACTTTCTCGTTTTGGCGTCCATTCTCTTAAAGTAAGCTATAGCCTAGTTAAGGACGTTGAAACTGTATTGAACCACTTGACAACCATGGTGTTTAGAGCTGATATTCTGTTTTTTTAAATTATTATTATTATTATTATTATTATTATTATTATTATTTGTGCATGTTATGTTTCCTGCATTGTAATTGATAGCACTTTTCTTAGTACATGGGACATTCTTAGTAGGGCGATCTGCTGGGCAACTTGAATGTTGATATTACCTGGTACACTGTTAGTAAAAGTGTCAATTCCTTTTCTCACGAAGCCCACTGCTCCGATTACTATTGGTACAGTCTGAATCTTCAATCCCCACATCCTGTTAATCTCGATATCCAGGTTCTTGTATTTGGACAATTTCTCGATAATTTTCCTGAGGGTGTTTCTCTCAGATATTACTGCTATGTCAATAAGCATACACCTTCTGCATTTCTTGTCTTTTATGATAATATCAGGTCTGTTGGTTTTTTATTTCCCTGTCAGTTTTGAATAGGCATGTCCCAGAGGATAGTTACATCATTATTTTGGGTAAATGTCTCTTGTTCGTGATTGCTCATACCATCTCTCAGTGGTTTCGAATTTATGCTTCTTGCATATCTTTCAGTGCACATATTTCGTTATCTTGTTATGTCTGTAGGTATATTTGTTTTATTATCATTATTTATTATTATATTTATTTAATTTTTGTTGTATGCCAATTTCTCTCCTGATTTCAACCAGAGGACAAAGATCAGAAATGGCTTCATGACATCTCAAAGAACAAACAAAAATACAAACAAGATCACTCTTTCTTCTTCTTATTGTTGTTTTTCAAACAATGAGATCGTAAAAATATCAACATCCTCTTAATATGTTCTTCATATTCTGTTGAAAATATACTCTTCATGATTCATGATGCTATTTAACTCTGTTATTGCGAAATGGCATTAAAAAAAACATAAAGTCTTTTGGTGCTAAATAATGGTTGGGAAATTGACAGTTTTGTCTCATACAATGTCGTTCCTGATGTATCTGTTATTGACACTGAATGCCAAAATAATTTTCGACGACGAAGAAATCATTAATGCTTCCTTGAAGGATAACTTTTTAGTGTAGAATCAATGCGTTTTAGAGACACATAAAACTATATATATATATATATATATATATATATATATATATATATATATATATATATATTTATACAACAACACACACACACACACACACACACATATATATATATATATATATATATATATATATTTTTATATTGGGTACCTCGACGTACTGAAATATTTAGAAAGCTTGTCTTGCTAGATCAATTACGACTGAGTAGAGAGTTCGATCCTCACTGGAATCCCCATACGTTCGGTCTTGAACCACATCTGAGCTACGCTTGAAAAATCACTATATATATATATATATATATATATATATATATAAAACCGAAAAGAGAAAATATACAAATAAATTGACCTAAATTCATCCAAGTAAATAAATAGACAAACCAATCCCAAATTAAAAACTGTTCCCGCCAAAATAATAGAATGAACTACAACAACCAACCCCAAAATTGAGGAAATAGCTTCAATTAAATCCTCAAACCAAAACAAAACTGTTAAATAAGTGATATAAACAAATTTTTACTACGTTAATAAATAAATAAATAAAATAAGAAACAAAAAAATAAAAACGAGCAATATAATTTGACCCAAATAAATAAACAAACGACTTCCGGTAAAATAACCGCCATAATAGAATACCCACAATGCACCACTAACCTGTATATATATAAATAGCCGAGAAAAATAACAGCATATGTGGCCTGACGATAGCATGAAACAGACTGTCGCCTCTAAGTGTTGGCTTCTATGTTCACTTTTATATTCACACGCTCTATCTCTGATATTGAGCACTTTATTTCATAAATATAGCACACCTTAAGACTATATTTCTGTATATATATATATATATATATATATATATATATATATATATATATATATATATATATATATATCCAATGCATCAATACCCAATGGAGTATATTGTAGCATAATATATATATATATAACATATATAATAATAATAATAATAATAATAATATATATATATATATATATATATATATATATATATATATATGGCCACTCGTATTCGAGGATAACCGTCTACTAGGGCGGCTAACCAGTTACAGTTTATGGGGAAAAGCGTGTTAACTAGCTTGATGAACAGTTTGAGCAAGCCCTGCACACTCAAGCTCTCGGTCACTATGAATTGTGACTTCGTGCTAGCACTGCTATAGACGGCCCCCGAGTGTTCCGTCTATACAATTTCAACCTGTTCTATGGTTTTCAGGTACTTTCAAAATGTGCCTCTGGATGGGATCGACCAAGGAATCTATTTGTACAGTGGACGCCATGAGGATAAATGACATCATTGGGAGTGTGTATATGTCAGCACTGCTTGGACCTTCACATGTGCTGAGGAATGTGTTGTCTCTAAGCTCTTGGAGGAGGTAGCTGAGATATGGCTATCAGCACCTGTCCGGAAAATCTAAGAGTTGCAGAGGATATCAAATAATAAATATAATCATGATAGATGTTTCTTTTCATCCGCCATTTTTCTTTTTCTTCTTTTTACAACATATGATAAAGGAACAATCAAAGTCGCTTTATAAGACGAGTTTTTGGTTTTCCAAAATGGACATGAGAACTTTAGTAAACACTTAATCTGTATAAATGTCCAATGTCTGAGTACTTTCAGCTTTCATAAACAATTATCAAACAGATTTTTTCTGCTTTTTGTGCAATGTCAGTTCCGTCATTTATAAATATCGTATCTTCGCGTGTCATTTCGTTTTTTCAAGTATCACCTTTTCACGTTGCAGTTCGTGTTTTTCTGTCACTTTTTTTTTTACTTATGGAACATATTTAGGATGCTAGTTCTTAAATTTTTAGATTTTATTAATGCTGGCTTTTTTTTAATAATGCTTCTCGCATTTGTTGTCACATTTACAGTTTGTACGATATTATGATTTCTTTTGTGTTATTGATTACGTGAAGACGCGACAATTACATTACGCGTGAAGACGTGATATTTGGAAAGCGTTAAAACTGACATAGAACAAAAGAATACATTTTGATAATGATTTATGAAAGCTGAACGTATTAATACATTGGACATTTAATATTTATACTTTCACCGGAAAGCAATTCAACAATGAATTTAAAGTAACAGCAGCAACTCACCTTGGGTTTTTGCTTACAAGTTTTAACCTTTCTCAGATTAGGGGTTTTGAGAAATAATTACTAATAATAAAAATAATAGAATACTGAGGAAAATGCTTGTGTTTTTAGATGTCTGACACTTGATCGCGAGTGAAATTAAGTAAATACTGCAGGTGTGAATATTCGCTTAATAATTGATAAGGACTAGAGCGGGAGTTCCAAACCAGGGGGAGATTGTCACCCTGAGAGGGATTTCAGGGTTTCAGTGTGGGGGCGTAGGAAAATTATTCTACTCTTCGTTGTTTATATATATATATATATATATATATATATATATATATATATATAAAGCGTTTTTGTTTATATATATATATATAATCGTCCTGAGTAAGAGAGTAAACTACATCCAAAAGCAAGGCCTCTGATCCGGAGGTTTTGAGGAGCGTGGAACCACGTCTCTATTGCCTGTGTTCCCTGGCCTACCTTGCCCCGTTGTGGTAGCACCTGTTAGGGTCCCAACTATAGTTAACCACCACACTGGGGTTAAAACACTATGAAAGTGTAAACATAGGTTTTGATAACAGTAATATCTTTCTGTAAAAAATTATTACAAGCATTACATTATGGAAGAAAAAAATATTACCATCAATACATTTTTTGGAAAAAAAATTACCAGCGATAAAAAAACTTGTCGGAGTTAAATAACCCATTAGGTTGATATACCGTAAAAAAAAACAACAAAAAAAAACAAACCAAACCAATATGAAAAAAAAAATGAAAAATTTTCACCGCTCTGGGTAAGACGATAATATACATCTCTGATCAGGAAGTTTTGAGGAGCATGGAAACATCTCTTAATTGCTGGTGTTCCCAGCTCCACTCTGAACTAGGGTGGTAGCATCTGTTAGGGTCCCAGATATGGGCAAATAGTTAACCCCCAAAATGGCGTCAAAACACTATGAAAGTCTAAAAAGCGGTTTTAATACCAGAAATACTTTGTAAAAAATTATTACTACCAATATATTTTTGAAGATAAAATTATTACCAGCAATGCATTTTTCAAAAAAAAAAATATTGGCAGCTATACATTTTTGGGAAAAAAATATGACCAGAGATACATTTTAAGAAAAAAATATTACCAGAAAAATATTTTTGAAGGAAAAAATGTTGTCGGCATTAAATAACCCATTGAGGTGTTGATATGCCGTAAAACAAAATAAACCAAACCAAAGCAAAATAAGAGAAAAAAAATGAAGATTTTCAATAATATATGCGTATTATTTGTAATGAACCTTTTGAGTCGTATAATCTTATTAGGTTGATGCAAAAATAATGTCGTTTTTTGACATTCAACTTAACGTAAAAAACGACTTTATTTTTGCACCAACCTAATAGATAGCAGGGATGATATCCCGAGGTATGGAAAAAAGGGTGTATTGGGCAATAAGTTTGTGTCTCGCTGTGTGAGATTATTGAAGAATTTTCTGTCACACGATTGCTAGTGAAAGCTACCAGCTACAACTTGTTAAACAATTTCAGTGCGTTGAAAAAGATTGAGTGTTTTTTTTTTTTTTTTTTTACACAACACTGAAAAATCATTGATGTAAGTCAAGAATTGTTTCTTTGATAAATCTTTGGAATTCTGCCCGAAGTAATTTGATCGGATTTCGTGCAGTGATTTTTTTCGAGAAGTTTAGGCAGAGCGTCCGTGTCCCGATGTAGTCACTCGCCGTCAGAGTCAGTCTGTGGCGTAATGTTGGAACATCAGTTGAGGAAGCGATCAAAAGTTGCAGACGAATGAAGCCAAGCGGCGCTGAACACCGCGAAGCAAGGTCGTGTCGTTCTGACTGCACAAGCAGGAATTACTAAATGCATGCACTCCCTGCTGGTAGCGCAACTAATATATCTACGATTAAAGCGGAAGATTCTGTTACTACTTGACAACAACAGCAACAACAACAACAACAATAATAATAATAATAAGAAGAAGACGAAGAAGATGATGATGATGATGATGATGATGATGATGATGATACAGGTCAGAGAGGGAAAAAGAAAGACGAGAAAAAGTATAGAAGAAAAAGTAAACAAAGAAGACAAAAATGAAACAGGAATACAGGCGAGTAACATCAAGAGAGAGAGAGAGAGAGAGAGAGGGAGAAAAAGAAAGACAGGAGAGAAAAGAGAGAAGGAAAAAGTAAAGGACAGAAGATGGAGGCGGTAAGAAGAAGATGTACACGGAAAAGGCAAACATGAATGAAGAATAAGATAAATGAAGATAGTAAAGAGAGGAGCGAAATAACAGAAAGAAGAAGAAGAAGAAGAAGAAGAAGAAGAAGAAGAAGAAGAAGAAAGAGGAGAAGAAGGAGGAGGAGAAAAAAATGAAAAAAGCAAGCATGGGAAAACGGATGTAGGAAGCTGAGGAAAGAAAATCAGAAAGTCAAGAGAAGGGGGCGGAGTCAAGAAGAAGAAGAGGAAGAAGAAGGAGGAGGAGGAGGAGAAGAAAAAAAGAAAGAAAACGTAACTGAGGAAGAACCAAAAAGAAAAAAACAAAGTAGCAGCGAAGGAGAAAAAAAAGGCAACTGAGAAGAAAATATGAAGAAGTCAAAGAAAAAAATCTGAACAGGAAAAAAAAACGAACCGACGAACCGAGAGAGAAAAATCAGAGAGAGAGAGAATGGGGGAAAGAGAGAAGAGAGAGAGGTGGGGAGAGAGAGAGAGAGGGGAGAGAGAGAGGGGGAGAGAGAGAGAGGGTGGGGGGGGAGAGAGAGAGAGAGAGAGGTGGGGGAGGGAGAGAGAGAGAGGAGGGGGGGGAGAGAGAGAGAGAGGAGGGGGGGAGAGAGAGAGAGAGGTGGGGGAGATAGACAGACAGATAGATAGACAAAAATAGAGAAAGTGAGCGAGACTAGCGAAAAAGAAAAACGTGGGAAAAAGATGAAGGAAAAATATGAGAGAGAAGTAAAATGACGGCGTCAAAAGAGAAGAAAGGAAAAATTAAAAGAACTAAAAAGATAAAAAAAAAGAAAAATCGAAGATGAAAAATAACGGACCGGACGATAAAAGTTGATATAATAACAACCCCCACAAAAACATTATTAAAAATCTTTTGAAATTAGTGGGAAAAAGAACAAAATATATTAGCGAAGAAATTGCTAGCGAATAAAATGGCGGACATTTGGGCGATGGGCATAGTGGTAGGAGTGACAGTGAGGAGAGAAAAAAATTGACTGGAAACTGTACATTCACTTTGCTAAAATTTAGACGATGTCATGTGTTTAGTGTCATAAAATAAAAACAACATTTTGGGACTTACGATAAAACCTTCTGGTTAAGTCATGTCAATCATCTTGGATGAGAAATAACCACAAAAGGACAAACAATGCAAGTAATAATAATAATAATAATAATAATAATAACAATAATAACAAAAGCAACTATGATAATAATAACAATAATAATAATATCAATAATAATAATAATAATGATAACAACAATAATAATAATAATATCATACTTATTATAAAACCCAGGTTGTGTGTGTGTGAGTGTGAGTCTGTTCGTTTATATATGGGATCGGATTGCCTACATTTTTCGACCGATTTCAACAAAACTTCACAGGACGACGTAAAATTACACGGCGGTAGTTCTGACAGCGCCAGAAATTGGAAAAACACAATTGTTTTTGCACGAAATCAATTTGAAAGCACGAGTAAGGGCCATTTATGCAGATTTTTCGCAGTCTTTGGACGATGCTTTGTTACCGAGCCACCAAAACAAAGCAAATGGTTCAGTTTCTGATAGCACTAACGCTTGCCTATCTAACAAGTACCAAATTGTTTGCAAGAGTGTCAAAGCCGCTTGACCAGGGAACCATAAACGGGGGTACCGAGGGACAGGATTTAGCCCTCTGAACACACATTCACTGGCACAGTATGTACAGTTTGGGTTTGATTCAAATGAAATTTACGACACACTTGCGGCTTACGATCGCCTTTATGTGTGTCAAATTTCAGAATTTTTCGGCAAAAGTAAACGTAGCTGCACGCGGATCAATCTCTTTTGTAACTTCCTTACACACACACAGCTGCGTACAACCGGGTTCGCGTGTCGATACCGAGACTGCTGCAAGCCCATTGGTCGCTTTCACAGAGCTTGACATTGGGGCCTGTCCAATCATCGCGCAGTTCTCACACGTTATAGCGCCCGCGTGATCGCGCGACAGCTTATGTGTAAGTGCGCTCAAGGGCAACCACCTCTATTGCGTGACTCGGGCGTGCTTTCACACTTTTGCGTTTATTGTTGTCCGCGTGCACGCAATTGGCTTACTTTTCGGACACCGCAAGTTGTTGATTACGTGTTCTAGCTGCTTTTTTGTTTTATAGTTCCAACCCAACTCCACACACGTTAGCCAATTGTACTAAAAACCCATTTTCTTTTGGATCTACCCTTGGTTTACCTTTTTAAATTTCCACTTTTTTAGTTTCGAGTTCCTCTTTAGTAACATCTGAACTCATTTTACTGGGTTTCCCCTTTTTGTGTCTACGTTAACAGTGCACGTTTTTTCGTTTTGGATTTGTCGAAATCTCGTTTTAAGCTTTACCCTCTTTGACGTTTTTACCATTTGGATGCCACCTAAAAGGAGGAAACTTTTGGGAAGGCGCATGGCAGCTGACTCCGCTGCTGGAGCAGCGAGGGCGAATGAAACCCCTGAACAGACTTCTTTGCATATTTTACAGATGGCCTCGAGCTCAGCTGCTCGCTTATCTACGGAAAGCGCCGCTGCACGGACTGAAAGGTTGGCTTCAGCGGCTTCAACCATGTCCGCACGCTGTGACGTGGCCGTTCCAGGGTCCGATCCTATGGTCACGGCACCAGTTGTGACGTCGTTCCCTGGTTGCAGCGCCAACTGTGACGTTCTATCCTGATCTACCACGGCACCAGTTGTGACGTCCCCAAACAGCACCAATTGTGACGTCCTCGCCGCGGCGCCAGCTGTTCGCTCCTCGCTGCTCCGTTCGGGTGTCGCTGCTCCAAACGTGACGTCCGCCTGTCG
The DNA here is from genome assembly GCA_903632075.3 of Acanthosepion pharaonis. Taxonomy (NCBI): domain Eukaryota; kingdom Metazoa; phylum Mollusca; class Cephalopoda; order Sepiida; family Sepiidae; genus Acanthosepion; species Acanthosepion pharaonis. The sequence continues at coordinate 1,164,839 of CAHIKZ030000558.1, read as the reverse complement.
CGTCAGTCGTGTTGTCTCGTCCTGTGACGACCAACTGGCTTGGTATCGGTCGCGGCACCCAAATGTGACGTTCTAACTTTTTGGTGATTCGGGTGGGAATCTGGTTAGATTTGATATCAGCCTCGTCGTTCCCAACTCGCTTCCAACGCCTGGTTACCAAGGTAAAAGCATTGATCTCCAGTCTGCCTCCCCACGTTGTGAACTGATCTTAGGCAGACGAGATCAATCAGTAGTCGGGGCCGTAATGCAAATTGAGTTCAACGGGGGTGATACTACACAAATATGCATAAAAGAAAATAAAATGAAAACTCAAAAAGTTCAAAGTATCAAAGAAAAAGGTAACAAACTTTATGTCTAGTTGTTCGATACATAGGACTGCATCTATCTCCCGACCCGTTCTGTGGATTGTGACACGTCGTTTTCCGTTACGCAAGTTTTACGCTTCAAGTTGTTTTGCTCTCTAAGAAATTGGTGTTTCGCTGTGTCTTTGGACGAAAGTCGAAAAAAAAAACTTATTTCAGTGGTCTGGTTCTAAGTCGCTCTTCAAAATAATTGTTCTTGGGTTGAAGAGGAGTCCGGAATTTGCGTGAATCTTGGTCTGCTGATCTCACTGGAACTGCTGGAACTCAACTCTGGAAACTCGGAGCCCGAACTGATTTCTGCTCGTAGGGGCTTCGCTTTTATGGACGCCGACCAAAACAGGGGTGGGTCTGTCGGCGTCGGGGGTTCCTCGATAATTCTAAATTCATATCCACCTCTTTTATTTCTGGTTAGGGATTTTCCACTCTTTTCCATTTTTGGGAACCTTTCCTTACTCCCACTTTCTCACCATACTTCAGAGGGGCGTGAACTGCCCTCCCCACTTCCTCGTAGAAGCTTCTCATACCTATACTCTGGATGAGGCGTCGACAGCCTCCTTCGTGCGTCACGTGATCACCATTCGACCAATGATGTCTTAGTCGGGCGTGGATAATCCGCGGCTTTGTTTCGGGAAAAAAAATATCTTGCTTAACTAAAAAAAAATTATCTCTTCTCTTTCCCTTTTCTTCCTCTTAATCGTCGTTATCATTTCCCTAGCCGCAACGGGACAATATGACAATGGTGGTCATAACTCTTGTTCTACACGTGGTTTTTGTCAGGTATTTTATCGCTAATTTTTAGAATGGGTGGCTTCTTAACACGGCCTCAAAAAAGAAACATCTCCAAAATTTCAGTCACTCTGTCGCCTCGAAGCAAAAAGAAAAAACACTTCTGTGTCCCCATTCATTTTCTTTCGGTACATATTTCTGATAACATAATTTTATTATCGTAGGCCAAAGATGTTCTGCGGCAAGAATATCGGTCAGTGTAGTTACTTCGTGTGTGTCGTGATTAATTTTTCCATATCTACCAAAGCCCTGTAGTTACACCTGTTTTGTCAATTATCAAAATTAACGTTTTCAATTGGACTTTTCTTTGGCGAACATTTCTTGATAACATAATTTTATTATCGCAGGCATAAAGATGTTCTGCGGCAAGAAAATCGGTCAGTGTGGTTACTTCGTGTGTGTCGCGATTAATTTTTCCATATCTACCCAAAGTCACTTATCGAAATAACATTTTCACTTGAATTTTTTCTTTGGCCAGTCGACCAGCCGTTTGTTTGCGTACCCGTCTAGATAACACAGCCGTTATCAAAACACATCTGATTCTTTCTTTCTTTCCCTTTCTTTTTACTCAGAATTTCCCTGTCATTGTAATGACACCCTTTCGTCATTTGTTGCTTATCAATATATCCATTGTCTCTTAGCCGTGTGTGTGTTCTGCTGATCACCCACGATTCGTATCGCCGTTCTTTCTGCCTTCTTTTCTTTCTTTTCCTTTTCTGCCCCGTAAATGGTGCCACACGCCGCGCCAGGCTTTCAGTTGAAGAACATTCACTTCAGAATTCACAGGACGCAGTCCGCGTGGCTAGGTTGAGGGCTTCACAGTCCCCAGCACAGAAATCCCTTCGTCGTTTGCGGGATGCCACCGCCAAAGCTTGCTCCAGGTGTTTAGAAAGCCTCGAACAAACAACTTCACGTCGTCTTAGGAATAGTAGGGCTACAGCCGCCTCTAGAGATAAGGTTGACGCAAATAAAATAGACGATTTTATTTCTGCTGAAATTTCGGATCTTGCGCTGGATACTTTGCTCCACGAAATCATTAAAAACAATATGATACACGGCCCCTATGGCGCGAATTACGAAAAAAGGTCATGTTGGTCAAGCGGTCCCACTTGCGCAAAGGGTTACCCCCGTAAGTTTATCTCAGAAACGCAGATTGCGACGGATGGTTACCCACTGTACAGACGTAGAAGCCCCGCTGAGGGCGGCAGAACTATGACAGTTAAGGGGCACACTTTAGACAAACGTTGGGTGGTGCCTTATTGCCCGCTGCTGTCCAAGACTTTTGGAGCCCACATAAACGTTGAATACTGCCACTCGGCAAGTAAGTTAATAAAGGCAGCGATGCTGCCGTTTTCGGTATCCGACGCGACAATTGCTTTGACGAAGTGGCCGATTACGTGGCTGGACGCTACCTCAGGCGTTTTGGCGAATTTATACCAAAGGTCTCCAGACATTGTGAAGTTTTCTGTTCACATAGAAAATGGACAGAGGATGTACTTCACCGAACAAAACGCTCAGCAGGTTGCGGAAAACTCTAAAGACACAACCCTAATGGCTTTCTTTAAATTATGCTCAACAGATGCTTTTGCCAAAACATTGATATAACCGTCCAACTACGTGTGGTCAAACAACCTGTCGAGGATTATCCCGATGTAAGGTCTAACTCTTGCCTTGGACGCGGTTATACTGTGCTCCCCGAGCCAGCAGGAGTGCTTTTTACCTCCGCCTTCTTGTTCATGAAATTACTGGGCCAACGAATTTCACAGATATTCGCACTGTTAACAGAATAGAGTGCTAGTCTTATAGAGAGACATGCTTCCGTTTGGGATTGCTTGAAGACGACTACCAATGGGATACAGCCATGACGGAGTGTGAACTTCTCAGTGCGCCAATACGGCTTCGAACACTGTTCGCCATTTGGCTTTTGCGATGCGAACTAAGCGATCCTCTGTCGCTCTGGCTAAAGTACAGAGAATTCATGTCAGAGGATGTGATGTTTTCCCTTCAGCATAACATCCCAGGAGTTGAATGCGGTTACACTGACTTTATATTCAACAGAGCGCTGGTGGCCCTAGAAGATGTTGTTTTCGAACTGGGAGGTGACTCTTTACCAACATGGTTAACCGCCACCGCTCAGAGACGGTTTTGACACTGTGCCAACTGAGTTATTGCGAAAAACATCCAACTCTATCGAGGGGCTGAACGCATACATTACCGAAAACGAGCCCAATCCTCTACCTGATTAGAGGGTAGCTTTCACTACCTTAACAGACAGGGCAAACATACGGCTCCAGTGGAGGTATATACTTTTTAGATGCGCCTGGAGGAACTGGCAAAACTTTTGTTACTAAATTAGTCCTGGCAGAGGTACGGCGTCGTGAGGAGATCGCTATTGCGGTCGCATCTTCCGGGATTGCTGAAACGTTGCTACCGCGAGGTAGAACCGCTCATTCGGTTTTTAGGTTGCCGCTTGAACTATGCCGGTCACAAACTCCTCTCTGCAATATAACAAAGAGTTCGCCACAGGCTGATGTTCTGCGGAGATGCAAACTTATAGTTTGGGATGAGTGCACGATGGCACACAAGGGCGCCCATGAGGCACTTTACCGAAGTCTCCAAGACATCCGCGACTCCACCGACCCCATGGGTGGAGTAACCCTTCTCCTCGCAGGCGACTTTAGGCAGACTCTACCTGTTATTCATAAAGGTACACGCGCTGACGCTATCCGCGCCTGCCTGAAGTCGTCTGCCCTTTGGCGTCACGTGGAGACTCTTAAATTGAGCACGAACATGCGTGCCTACTTGAATGGGGACTCCAGATCCGCTGACTTCGCACGGGACCTTCTTGCTCTTGGGGAGGGGAAAATGCCATCTAACAGACAGGGTTTTGTGCAGATGGATCAGCTTGCGACCACTGTTGAATCACCGGATGAATTGATGAATGCAGTCTTCTATCCACCCAATTTTGCCGATGCCGATTGGCTTGCTGGGATGGCCATATTGGCAACGAAGAACTGTATGTTGATTCCATCAACCTTAAACTGTTGGATTGCATTCCCAGGCAATGTCATGTTTATAAGTCCATCGACAGAACTTCCGATCCATCTGAATTAGCTGAGTATCCCATAGAAGTTTTGAACTCCCTTCAGCCGTCCGGACTCCCACCTCATATTCTTCGGCTCAAAGTTGGTGCTCCGATTATGCTAATCAGGAATTTGCTCCCACCTAAACAGTGTAACAGGACTCGCCTCATTATTAAATCTCTTTCTCCGAATCTCATTGAGGCGACCATTGCAACTGGCTGCGGCAAGGGGGAAGTCGTTCTGATTCCCAGGAGGCATCTTCCCAGGAGGCGTCAGACGCAAGCATACCAATCAACTTCCGTCGCTCACAATTTCCCGTGAAACTTTGCTTTGCTATGTCCATTAACAAATCATAAGGACACACGCTTAGCATCGAAGGTCTGCATTTACGTGAGCAGTGCTTCTCTCACGGCCAACTTTACGTTGGGTGCTCACGAGTTGGGTCTAAGGACAGGGTTTTCATTTACTCTCCCAACAAATGTGCTAGAAACATAACCTACACGGAGGTCCTGTAGACAACCCGCCCGGTAGCGTTTAAGCGCCATGCACACATATGCAGTCCGATTGCATGGCAATTATTTTGTTTGTCATATTGGTTTTAACGTTAGGTCGTCGTAGTCTCCACTTGCCATTACTAAGACATCTTTGTAAAGGTTATCCAGCTCTTTTGCTGCCTTCTGACTTTCATACCTTCACCTGCCATCTTCGCGTTTGTTTGTACACTATGATAACCTCACCGTATTCAGTTGAAACACAAGCTGCTAGACACATGAACACCAGCATTAGACATGATTGTTCCACTAAAGTTCCGGTTTCATTAACAGTTGATCGGAGCACCTGCAGTTCGTACCAGTGCAGACAAGCACATTCACACTTGAGAAGCTTCGGAGTTCGTTTAATTGTCACAAAAGTCGAGTGCGTCTACGAAATTCAGGCTTCTGCTTCCATATACACTTTACGGCTGCCATGGGTGAAACATGTCAGCCATACTGCTCTATTGTTTTGTTTTTAAAAACACACGCCAAGTATGGCGACTCCACTCCAGTTCCATGAGCTCTCAGCGTGATGTTGACTGCGACTGAAGAGATGACACTTCTCCATTGCAATTACGATGCTCGGCCTTACGGGTACCCCCGTTGCGGTTTTAAGGACTCTCAGCCGCGATGTAGATAGTGACAGATCGGAATAAAGGATGTTATATCACAGAAATCTTCTTACCATGACACCCCGTCACTGTTCGCTCTTCTCTCGGTTTTACGGTTCTGCTTTGTGGTCGTGGCAGCGCCGTCTTTTGGGCATAAGACGCGTCTTTTAGTTAGACAAGCGGTTTGTTTGTGATTGCGCACGGCACATACTTTATGTCTATGGCTTCCTCACGGCACGTTTTCCCTTCAATCCCTATGTATGTTGCAACTGAATCGTGGTTTCTTGACTACTTACCACAAGTGCTTCCAGTAATGCTTAACGTTCCAATTGGTTAAAGCAGTAACTGCTGCCAGCTTTTACTCACAGATGTCTTAGTAATGGCAAATGACTGATTCTACAAAGGCTTTCCGTTACTTCCTTCGATACCTTCGAATAATTGGGTCTGCATGATGTCTGCTTAAACTTTGTGTGCATTGCGTTTCAACGTTTTGTAGAAACTCAGTTCCTGTCGACTTACAAAGCACAACTTTCAAAGCAACAGCCGTCCCCAACTCTTACTGTTACATCCCCGAGCAACACCAGGCTCTACTGCTAGTCAATAATAATAACAACAACAACAATAATAATAACAACAATGATAATAATAGTAATAACAATAATCATAATAATGATAACAACAACAACAATAATAATAATAATAATAGTATGCTTATTTTAGCAAAGGAGCCAAATTCAATATGGAGTGTAAGGGACGCAACTTTTTCCGTAGGAAAATGTCTGACACGACGCAACGCAAAGCTATGTATAACGAACATGGGTGTAATGGCTTCTGCAAATTTCTCCAAGCGACCTGCTTTTATGGAGCCCAGACACACCTCATTAGCATGCGTGTAACGCAACCTTGCGAGACTGCATGAGACCGTGAATATTAAAAAATCACGGACGCCATCTTGGACCCTTTCTTTCTTTTCTCAACCCACAGGCCAGACAGACGCGAGAGCGTTTGGGAGTTAAGCCATTTCTATTTTCCCCACACTTACCCAAATGAGGATGTACCACTCGAAATTGGATGTTGATAAGATGTACGTACCAAAAGCTTTAGGAGGCTGAGGTCTAACTCAACTTGAATTCTAAAAACTACAACAACTAGATTGGAAGCATACCTCACAAAAACCAATGACCCGCTCCTTTCTTTTTATATTCCATGTCCTTTCAGAACGTAGGCGATCATGTCTCTCCACCTCCCTCTATCCCTTGCAGCTCTCAACAAGTTCTTTCCCTCTGCCATCTCCTCCAGACCATGTTCTGTCATCCACTTGCTTAAGCTCGTCAGGTATGTCACGCGCTGCTTCCCCTTGTCTCTCTTTCCATCTATTCGACTCAGAGTATCAGTTTCTGCAGGCCCTATTTCCTCATTATATGTCCCAGAAACTTCAGCTGCCTCTTTCTGATGTTAATATACGCCTTCTCCTTGCTTGTAACCTCTCTAAGACCACATCGTTGCTCACAAGCTCGGTCCATAATATCCTTAGCACCCTTCTGTAGAACAACATCTCCGTCTCAAAGAAATCGTCCAACATTCGCTGCCGTAAAGGAGTACAGATGTCACGTAACAGCTCAGTATTCTTTTGTTTGTTACCAAAGAAATCCTCCTGTCTCGCAATGTTCTGCTCAGGTTTTAGAATGTGTCCTTGGCCATTCCAATACGTCTACGGATCTCAGTGTAGCACTGACCGCCCTCTGTCAAGACGCTTTCCTGATATTTAAACTTCTGCGTCTGCTTGATTCTAGTGTCCCCGGTCGGCAAATCTCATTTCGGACTCTTCCTCTTGCTGATGACCATGCAATCTGTCTTCTTGTTGTTTATGCTTAGTTCTTTCTTCTCACACTCCGTCTCTACCTTCTGTAGGAGATTTTGTAATTTCTCTTCCGTGTCTGCTATCAGTATTGTGTCGTCTGCGTATCTTATGTTAAGGTTGTGGCCGCCAATGCTAAATCCCGGTAGGGTGTCCTATTCTCTCAGAATTGCCTCGCTGTATAGATTGAACAGGTCAGGTGAACCTTGATATATCCGAGAGGGATATCAGAATAATTAAGAACCTATACTGGCAGCAAATAGTATGCATACGCATAGGGAACGAGTTCCGTGCATATACGAAAATAGAAAGGGGTGTAAGGCAATGATGCGTCTTCTCACCTGACCCTCTCCTGCAAATAGTAAAACACCAAATCCACCCCATCAAAAAAGAAGTTGCAGTTTTCAAGAAACAGATTAATATACCTGAAATCCTACCAACAAAAACCGAAGCGAATACCATCTGCGCCAAACGTATAAAACATAGAGCAAAACAACTTGACCAAATTAAATTACAAAAAAATAAAAAAATAAAAACAAACAAAAAAAAACTGGTAGCACAGGGCGTTGCATCGCAAATACCTAAAAAGAACAAAAAAAAAAAACAGATGTGGACCAACTTAAAATACATGTGAAGCACCGAGTTGAAGTTGAAACAGAAGGCTTAATTATTGCAGCTCAGGACGAAAGGCTCGCAACTAGATCCTATCACTGTTACATAATCAAGGACCCAAAAATGCAGGATCTAAGGAAAATATGATGAAACTTTCGACCATATTATCTCAGGATGTCCGGAATTAGCAAAAATGAATATACCCATAGACATAACAAGATAGTGACATATATGCACTGGAAGATATACAAAAAGCACAAAATCGAAACCACTGAGAGATGGTATCACCACCAAGACAGTCTACCAAAATAACGATGTAACTATCCTCTGGGACTTGCCAATTAAAAATGACAGGGAAAACACCAACATACCTGATATTATCATAAAAGACCAGAAATGCACGAAGTGTATTCTTATAGACATAGCAGTACCATCTGAAAGAAACACCTTCATAAAAATTATCGAGAAATTGTCCAAATACAAGAACCTGGAGATTGAGTTTAATAGGATGTGGGGAATGAAGACTGAGACTGTACCAATACTAATCGGAGCACTGGGCCTCGTGAGAAAAGGAATGGACAATTTTACCCACAGGGTCCGAGGGGGTATCCAAGTTGTCCATATGATCGCCCTACTAGGGACAACCGATATACTAAGTGCTATCAATTAAATGACAATTCTCCTATAGGGTGTAAGGACCATAGTTTGGACCCGGCTCTACAGGATACAAAATATACACAAATGATAATAATGATATTTCAAGTAGGTGAAGACGTTCAAATAAACCAAAATACACCCACTGCAGCACCAAAAAAACTTAACTGTTGTAACCTAGGAAAGGTTATTGAATAGAATAATAACACGAAGTTTGGTAATAAACGATAATGCTTAAGACAAGAACAACACATATAAGATTCGCCAGCGGCGCGTATTCAAGTAAGTCAAATGAATTCCACGATGAACCTACAACTGCAGACCACAGACGGTATTTACCAACTACTCCACGCGATCAGATGTGGCACAAGGCCGGATTTAATGTGGGGTTCCAAAGCCCGTAGGATCAGTTAAAAATTCCCCATCTACCCCGTAAAAAACGGGGCCGGGTAGGTGTTTCTCGAGAGGAGACTCGGCCCTACGACATAGCCCTGTCTGTGGATGCTCTCTGCTCAGAAGCAGAGAACTTAACCAGCCCAGCTGAAGACGAATCTAACTGCAGACTACCCATACAGTATTCACTACTGTAATTATGGAAATGGGTGTATACCAACTATCGTCCGTAGGTAAGCTACAGCATTAACAAAAAACCCAATAGCAAATGCAATGTACCATATGCAGAAAAGATGGCAAGATAGACATTTCATGGTTAATACTAAGCCTGTGCCAAACAGCCCCGGACTAAACGCGTACCCATCAGTGGTTACGTAGTGCAGGGTTAAAAGCTGAAAACCGAAGGTTTTATTCTTGCTGCACAGAAAAACTGTGTTGACCCGAAATGCAGATTATGTGATAAATATCCAGAATTAATTCACCACCATGTATCAGATTGTACAGTGTTAGCACCCACTGAAAATAAACCTCAGCACAATAGATTGAGTCGTTAGTCATATCTGACCTAAGGTCTCTGAGTGGGACCCGGAAGAAAATGTGTTTACAAGAGAAATCAAAGAAAATAATAATAATAATAATAATAATAATAATCTGCAACTTTTGTCGGAAGGAAACTGAAAGAAATTGGTATGAAGACCATCCAGGTCCGATTACGGAGATAGGAACTGTTACAATTTTATGGGACGACACACGGACAGAACAATCAAAGCTAACCGTCGAGACATTTTTATTAGAGTCTGCAAACAAAAAAAAATGTATCTTCGAAAATCTTGAAAAACCTATCAAAATATAAGGATCTTGAGATCGAAATCTCAAAAATGTGGTACATGGTAACATCAACATTCCCTGTTGCAGTTGGAGTCCTCGAATTGTTTGGAAAAAATTCCAATAGACTAATTGAAAGGAATCCTGGAAGCCCATGCCTTAAAGAAATACAAGAAATTGTTCTCAGGAGTACAACCTACATCTTGAGAATGTCTTCATCTATGTAAAATATGCGTATGTGTATTTTTAACTGGTTTTTAGGTCTCTGGTCAAGCTGGAAAGAAATGAGTACACGCCAAAATCAAAGTGATGATAATATTAATAATAAAATATCATCATCATTATCGTCAACATCATCATCATGTGTATTTTTTTAACTGGTCAAAAACGAAATCACATTTCTGAAATTAGGTCTCTGGCCGGGAGCTGGAAAGAAATGAGTACACTCAAAGGAATAATAATAATAATAATAATAATAATAATAATAATATCATCATCATTATCGTCAACATCATCATCATGTGTTTTTTTAACTGGTCAGTGGAAACGTGATGATCCCATTTCTGAAATTAGGTCTCTGGCAGCTGGAAAGAAATGAGTACACACCAGAAATCAAAGGAATAATAATAATAATAATAATAATAATAATAATAATATCATCATCATTATCGTCAACATCATCATCATGTGTATTTTTTTAACTGGTCAGTGGAAAACGTGATGATCCCATTTCTGAAATTAGGTCTCTGGCCGGGAGCTGGAAAGAAATGAGTACACACCAGAAATCAAAGGAATAATAATAATAATAATAATAATAATAATAATAATAATAATAATAATAATATCATCATCATTATCGTCAACATCATCATCATGTGTATTTTTTTAACTGGTCAGTGGAAAACGTGATGATCCCATTTCTGAAATTAGGTCTCTGGCCGGAGCTGGAAGAAATGAGTACACACCAGAAATCAAAGGAATAATAATAATAATAATAATAATAATAATCATCATCATTATCGTCAACATCATCATCATGTGTATTTTTTTTAACTGGTCAGTGGAAAACGTGATGATCCCATTTCTGAAATTAGGTCTCTGGCCGGGAGCTGGAAAGAAATGAGTACACGCCAGAAATCAAAGGAATAATAATAATAATAATAATAATAATAATAATAATAATAATAATAATAATATCATCATTATCGTCAACATCATCATCATGTGTATTTTTTAACTGGTCAGTGGAAAACGTGATGATCCCATTTCTGAAATTTTTTTGGCGGGAGCTGGAAAGAAATGAGTACACGCCAGAAATCAAAGGAATAATAATAATAATAATAATAATAATAATAATAATAATAATAATAATCAATATCATCATCATTATCGTCAACATCATCATCATGTGTATTTTTTTAACTGGTCAGTGGAAAACGTGATGATCCCATTTCTGAAATTAGGTCTCTGGCCGGGAGCTGGAAAGAAATGAAACGCCAGAAATCAAAGGAATAATAATAAAATCAAAGGAATAATAATAATAATAATAATAATAATAATATCATCATCATTATCGTCAACATCATCATCATGTGTTTTTTTTAACTGGTCAGTGGAAAACGATGATCCCATTTCTGAAATTAGGTCTCTGGCCGGGAGCTGGAAAGAAATGAGTACACTGGATAATAATAATAATAATAATAATAATAATAATAATAATAATAATATCATCATCATTATCGTCAACATCATCATCATGTGTTTTTTTAACTGGTCAGTGGAAAACGTATGATCCCATTTCTGAAATTAGGTCTCTGGCCGGGAGCTGGAAAGAAATGAGTACACAAATCAAAGAAATCAAAGGAATAATAATAATAAATAATAATAATAATAATATCATCATCATTATCGTCAACATCATCATCATGTGTATTTTTTTAACTGGTCAGTGGAAAACGTGATGATCCCATTTCAAATTAGGTCTCTGTGAGTACAACAATCAAAGGAATAATAATAATAATAATAATAATAATAATAATAATATCATAATATTATCATCATGTCAACATCATTTTTTTTTTTTAACTGGTCAGTGGAAAACGTGGTGATCACATTTCTGAAATTAGGTCTCTGGCCGGGAGCTGGAAAGAAATGAGTACACGCCAGAAATCAAAGGAATAATAATAATAATAATAATAATAATAATAATAATATCATCATCATTATCGTCAACATCATCATCATGTGTATTTTTTTTAACTGGTCAGTGGAAAACGTGATGATCCCATTTCTGAAATTAGGTCTCTGGCCGGGGAGCTGGAAAGAAATGAGTACACACCAGAAATCAAAGGAATAATAATAATAATAATAATAATAATAATAATAATAATAATATCATCATCATATCGTCAACATCATCATCATGTGTATTTTTTTAACTGGTCAGTGGAAAACGTGATGATCCCATTTCTGAAATTAGGTCTCTGGCCGGGAGCTGGAAAGAAATGAGTACACAAAGAAATCAAATAATAATAATAATAATAATAATAATAATAATAATAATAATAATAATAATAATAATCATCATTATCGTCAACATCATCATCATGTGTATTTTTTAACTGGTCAGTGGAAAACGTGATGATCCCATTTCTGAAATTAGGTCTCTGGCCGGGGAGCTGAAAGAAATGAGTACACACCAGAAATCAAAGGAATAATAATAATAATAATAATAATAATAATAATAATAATAATAATCATCATCATTATCGTCAACATCATCATCATGTGTATTTTTTTAACTGGTCAGTGGAAAACGTGATGATCCCATTTCTGAAATTAGGTCTCTGGCCTGGGAAATGCTGGAAATCAAAGAAATGAGTCAACATCATCATCAGAAATGGTCAGTGGAAAGGAATAATAATAATAAAATCAAAGGAATAATAATAATAATAATAATAATAATAATAATAATAATAATATCATCATTATCGTCAACATCATCATCATGTGTATTTTTTTTAACTGGTCAGTGGAAAACGTGATGATCCCATTTCTGAAATTAGGTCTCTGGCCGGGAGCTGGAAAGAAATGAGTACACACCAGAAATCAAAGGAATAATAATAATAATAATAATAATAATAATAATAATAATATCATCATCATTATCGTCAACATCATCATCATGTGTATTTTTTTAACTGGTCAGTGGAAAACGTGATGATCCCATTTCTGAAATTAGGTCTCTGGCCGGGAGCTGGAAAGAAATGAGTACACACCAGAAATCAAAGGAATAATAATAATAATAATAATAATAATATCATCATCATTATCGTCAACATCATCATCATGTGTATTTTTTTAACTGGTCAGTGGAAAACGTGGTGATCCCATTTCTGAAATTAGGTCTCTGGCCGGGAGCTGGAAAGAAATGAGTACACACCAGAAATCAAAGGAATAATAATAATAATAATAATAATAATCATCATCATTATCGTCAACATCATCATCATTTAACTGGTCAGTGTATTTTTTTTAACTGGTCAGTGGAAAACGTGGTCATTATCCAACATTTCTGAAATTAGGTCTCCCATTTCTGAAATTAGCTCTGGGAGCTGGAAAGAAATGAGTACACACCAGAAATCAAAGGAATAATAATAATAATAATAATAATAATAATAATAATATCATCATCATTATCGTCAACATCATCATCAATGTATTTTTTAACTGGTCAGTGGAAAACGTGATGATCCCATTTCTGAAATTAGGTCTCTGGCCGGGAGCTGGAAAGAAATGAGTACACACCAGAAATCAAAGGATATAATAATAATAATAATAATAATAATAATAATAATATCATCATCATTATCGTCATCATCATCATGTGTATTTTTTTTAACATGGAAAACGTGGTGATCCATTTCTAATGAAATTAGGTCTCTATCAAGCTGGAAAGAAATGAGTACACACCAGAAATCAAAGGAATAATAATAATAATAATAATAATAATAATAATCATTAACTTATCATTATCGTCAACATCATCATCATGTGTATTTTTTTAACTGGTCAGTGGAAAACGAGATCCCACATTTCTGAAATTAGGTCTCCGGCCGGGAGCTGGAAAGAAATGAGAATACGCCAGAAATCAAAGGAATAATAATAATAATAATAATAATAATAATAATAATAATAATAATATCATCATCATTATCGTCAACATCATCATCATCTGCATTGGTAAAAAGAATAAGAACTTGTTGGCGATAATGCAAGCCAAATAGGTGAAACACGACCAAGCGAATCTTGTGGGATTGCAACAAGTAAACAGACCGCGCCCCTGAGGCCACAAAACTCGACATTCCCGTCATTGGTAAAAAAAATAATAAATAAATAAACAAATAGAAAATCATTTTTTGTTGTGTGATGAGATTTGTCATTCTCGGTAAGCGAACCATTTCGTTGTTTTAGCTAAAAGCATGTGGAACGAAAACCAGCTTTCGCTATTGTTTCTAATTGTCGGCACGGCATATTGTAAAGTGTTTAACATCTGGGCTAATCCTCGAGTAGTTAGCCGTTGATGGGTTAATCTTTTAACAAACTTTCTTCAGAACGAAACATTGCCCTTTTTATACTTGCTGGTATTTTTTTTTGACATCATAGCTATAAATTCTGCATTTTTTATGTACCCATAGACTTATTCCCTTAGTTGACCCACGATAACAAAATGTGATGTAAATGGTTGCCTCCATCTCACCATTAGTGAGGCTGAGAAATTTATTCTTTTATCCACTGTCTACGCTATTACTGTTATGTTACGTTATTATTTTAATTTCCCAAATTCCAAAATCGTCTGAAGGCCGTATTTGAAGCCAATAATGGCAATTCTACTGAATAAATTTAGTATTTCAAGATATTTTTGTGTAATTTTCGTAAATATATCTGTTAAAATGAGATGTCAGTGTTATTTTCATTTTTCCGTCATTTAGACGACAATTTATCCATCGCAACCAGTATAAACATTTTTTTAAAAATCCTTGAAATTATGGTCATACTGCTGAAAATTACACAAAATTTATCTCATAGATTTTACGTCTATTTGAATTCTCTCCCTCTTACTTCACTTTTAGAGGAATTTGAAAATGCAAATCTATTTTGTCATAAATGTTTTCAAATTGATTTTCTACGTGCTTTTTTTGACAATGTAAAATTTTAGACAAATAAAGTAAAAGAAAAGTAGTGTTTATATCCATGTTTTCCGCGAGTCTTAATTTCTTGACGATATAAATTTTATTAAACTTGATTTAACCGTTTTACATGACTGAATACTTATTTTATATGACTGAATACTTATTTTATATGACTGAATACTTACTTTATGTGACTGAATACTTATTCGATGTAACTGATTTTATATGACTGAATACATTTCATGTGACTGAATACTTATTTTATGTGACTGAATAATTATTTTATGTGACTGAATACTTACTTTATGTGACTGAATACTTACTTTATGTGACTGAGTACTTATTTTGTCGACAGGGTTTTAAATTGTTGACAAGTCTTGGTTAAGTGAAACGTTGAAGATAATCGTGTTTAAATGGGTATTTTATCTGACTTCATTAATTATTAGTGATTTCTTTATTCCCTTATGCGAACAGTAATTATCGAATTGGATTTAATTAGACATTATGATTGAATTTTTTTTTCTTTCAATTAATAAAACAATTCTGGTGATTTAATGTTTATTTAAGAATGAAATATTCATGTATGATAATTTAATCCTGCGTCTAGTGCAGACACCTACTCAGATACACTATTGATTCATTAACGCTCACAAGACCTATTTTGCGCCTTATGCTGCAACTGTGTTTGATCAGACCTTAGTTTCAGTTTCTGGGGAGGGGGAGGTATGATCAACATAGCTGCAGTATAAATGGAAATTGTTGTCCTGAGCAGTTGTCGGCAAAAGTAGTTGATCGAACTCTTCAGAAGGTCAGTTGAATCCGCTACCTTGGTTTCAACCTTACGGTATCCTCAGGCGATTTTTATCAAATCAATTAAATAAAATAAATAAACAAACGTAGGACATTGGGTGTAATAGAAAGATGTGAAGAAGAAGAAGAAGAAGAAGAAGAAGAAGAAGAAGAAGAAGAAGAAGTGTACTGGGATTCCATGCTAGCACACCATTCGATAGTTTCTAAATAGTTTCGTCTACCTAATTTTGTTTCTCGATCTCTTTTTCTTCTACTATGTGTCATGCCTCCTTCAGGACATCAGCCATCATGTCTCTCCACAACATTTTGCCCTTAATAAGTTTTTTTTTGTTTTTACGATCTCTTTTAAACCCTGTTCTGCCAACTATTTAAACAGTCTCATTAGGTTAGTGATTTTCTCTGCTTCAATATGGCCCATCAGCGTCAAATAATCACTTGCAACCTTGTACACAACCAAGCGTACTATGTATATCTATATACTAGCAAAACTTTAATCTTGTATGCATGTATGTTCCCGAAATACAAATTAAATGATACATAACACCCTAATCAGTTTAGTGGCATATTGTACCTAGAACCCCGGACAAGTGCAGTACCAAATTTTCCTTAAAATTAGAAAAGGTGTTCTTGGGCTAGGACCGTTTTTCTGTTTTCACAGCATTCTTAATAGGAAATTCAGTATATGTCTTCGATATCTTATATCAACCTGCATATATAAACGAATACTTGCACTTTATATTCCAGCTATTATGTGTGTGAAAATAATAAACATCCATAATACATTATAACAACATTATTAAATAAATATAAATATACATATCACGGCATATATGTATACTATTCATTAAAAGTATTTTGATAGACAGATATCTCGGATGTTTGGCAAATTCTTGATAGGTGAATATAGCCGATGTAGGTGTGACATTGTAAAACGTAATCTGTATGGCTGGAAAATTGTGTCATTTGACTTGATGATAAATTAATAGATGCATGTTGGTTTGCCGCCGTCACGTATTTTGAATTAAATGCGAAGGAAAAACAAGAATGTACAATAAAATATATAACAATTTTTAAAAAAATACCAAGAAAAAATGAAGGTAACTGCAGAAAAAAGAGGTATACATACTTTATGTTATTTCTCTAAGCAGACGATTTCTCTAAGCAGACGATTTCTCTAAGCAGACGATTTCTGTTCGATTTTGTTTTTTAAATGACATTCACCGTTGAAAAGTATATGTAATCAGTTACTAGTAATGAATTGCATTTAAGGTGAAGGTCTTCCCCTTCCGAAAAATTAAGTGCTGGTCGTGGAATCAGTATATAAATTGTTAAAACTATTGAATTTATTTCTATGATATTATATTAATAATTTTAATATGTTGGCGGGTTTATCATTTTGCATTGTTCTGTGTATAAGGGACACAATTTTTCTTTAAAAATTTTGCCAATTTTTCATTTATTAACTTCTTATTGCGTTTGATCAAAGTAATATTGTATACTGTGCGTAATAATAATTATTACAATATCTTGTATTCCAAATACAAATTGAAATATATATAATTAATAACAAAATTGATAATATTGTTACCCTATCATTTTGTATCATAAACTGTTTTTAAATGGAACCCAACGGGTTTAAGAGTGATCTACAGCAGTCAACAACATTTTGAAACCTTATGGACCACAAAATGTATAATTTTAAATTTGGTTGACCACTAATATGAATTTAGGACTAAAAGATAAATACATTTATATAATAACAATCGGAAGAATTTTTTTATTAATATGAAATGCATCAATTAAAGTTATATATATATATATATATATATATATATATATATAGTGTAATTATTTAAATAAAAGAAATCGAAAATTTGAAGTTTGCAACTTATGTTAACTTATGCTGTGTCTGGTTGATGTCAAATTTTTGTGTACTCATGTTAATTTCGAGGAGATTAGGTAAGGACTTGTACATATATAACAGCCGTAATAAGCTGTCTGGCACGAGGTGCTTAGTAATCGATAAGTCTTCAGAATACGATCTTCGAGCTGCTGTTGTGGAGAGCCTTCACGCCGGGCACAAAGCCAAGCAAGTCTTTGAATTGTCTAAATACCATAAAACCATGGTCTATGACCTTGCAATGGCATATGAGACCTCAGACGACAAAGACAACTTCAGGCCAGAAAAAAACAAAAAACGCACTGGCTTATCAGGACGCCCAAATCCTTTGCCGAGATTTTCAAGGGAAACTCCGTCAAAAGCATGAGGAGAATCGCTAAGAAACTGGACGAACAATCAGAGAGGCGTTGAATTATAAATCTTACCTGCTCAAGATGCGCCACTTCCTCACCATACTCCTGGTCGCACGATTTATGCCCCACCTCATCGTCAGACTGCAGTCCTCTCGAATATTTTGTCTTGGAGAGGAAGGTGAACACCAAGGTCTACAACCCTAAGGCTGCTTTCAAGGTAGCCATCAAGGACGCCAACATGGACAAGGACGCTGTCGCCAAGGCCTGCTTTATTCTCTGGTTCCACCTGGAGAAAGTTGTATCGACCGATGACAGAGCTTTGTACCTTATATATTTAAGTATAAAGTTTCATAGAAATATATTAATTTGTTATATAAAGTGCTTTGTTTTTACTATCAAATTAACTTTCCGGATTTATCTGCGCTAAACTATATATTTTCTCCAATATTCTCAAATGGTAAAGTGTCTGAGCTCTGGTGATTCTGTTAAATAAATCCCTGGTAAAAGACATAATAGACACCGTATAATTTATTAAGTGTTCAGCAATCGGCGAAACTGAAATATTGACCAGCAAATTATCGATGCTCCAATAGATAAAAAAAGACAAAAAAAAACATTTTGATTTCATTTTAGCAGGATTAAAAGAAAGTCGGACTATGATACTTATATGTCTATATATTTATAGGTACTACAAAAGGGAGTGTAGTTATTCGTGCATATATAAAAGCACGTGCACGCATCGCAGCGAGGCGTTTATAGCCCGAAAGTGTACGTGCTAATTTGAAATCACGCTCGTGCGTAAAAGAAGAATGCCGGGAAGGAATAAAAATAATTTCACAGTAAACTTAAAAGGAAAATAAACAAAAGAAAGATATATATCTATTTTCATTCTTTTATCTTTGTTTTCAGTTGTATTATTGCAGCTTTACCTCTAGCAGAAAAGGTCCCCCACCACACACTCAGATCTGTCTCTTGCTATAAGATGTACTTGGCCATAGAGAAAATAAAAGTGAGGTAACCTCAAAAGCCATTATACGTGTGTGCTGCATATTGACTGGGATGATTCAATATTGTGCTGGAAAAAGCTAAGCTCTTAAAAAAAAAAGAAAAAAGTGGTGCCCGAAAAATAAATTACAAACATTTTCTATTGCAACAAGTGCCCTAAACGTACGTGGCATGACACCTAATGACTGACTGACCGTACCGTTTCGCTGAGATAATGAGTCAGATAAAATTAATTATTTGCTGCCGAACAGTAGAGAAAGTTATACGTGTATATGTTATGCTATTGGCAGAGCGCTTCCTATATATACATATATCATACTTATTATAAAACCCAGGTTGTGTGTGTGTCTGTTCGTTTATATATTGGATCGGATTTCCTACATTTTTCAATCGATTTCAACAAAACTTCACACAACTATGTAAAATTACATTGCGGTGGTTTTGACAGCGCCAAAATTTAGAAAAACACAAGTGTTTTTGCACGAAATCAATTTGAAAACACGAGAATGAAAGGGGCCAACTCATATCGAGTTATACTTATTACAAAACCCAGGTTGTTTGTGTGTGTGTGTCTTCGTTTATATATGGGATCGAATTTCCTATATTTTTCAACTGATTTCAACAAAACTTCACTTTTTTGGGGCAGGTAGTGTTTCGTATTGTCTTGCACACTTTTTTCTTTATTTTTTACATTTAGATTGCTTTAAAACTTCCATTTACAAGACAATTGTTTATAATAAAATTCTATTCAATCGGTAGACTCATAACGATTGAAAACAATGTTTTTGTTTGAGTTTGGGTATGACTAATTCGTAAAAAAAAAACAAAGAAACAAAAAGCAAAAAAACTAATTAAGACATGC